>CM072536.1:4335000-4935000 GCA_036898165.1 Silybum marianum | reverse complement strand
AACAACAATAACTTCCATCTTCAAGTTTTGATGGTTGTTCACTTCTACCTAAATCAATCTCCTGATTGAGTCAAAGATATGTGATTAGGGCTTTGATTTTAGTGGTTTTATTAAGTTTCCAATTCAATTTATGTTTCATTATTCAGAACAGGTGTTTTTTTTATTTAGTTTATGATATTAGAAACAATATCACTTTGTACAATTTTGGCGATAATGCACTCATATTTGTTTGTACATCTTATTCATCTTGGATCTTTGTTTCTATGTTTGTGTATATGCATCTTTTTTTGGTTGTGTTTAATTTGTTTGTGAAAACTAAGCGGCCGTTTACCAAATCTTACCCGGGTAAGTGCTTACGGGCAAAATTCAACACTATCACTTACTTACCGCTTAAGATTTTTGTCCACAAAAACGGCATCGTATGTAACAATTTACCTGATAAGCACTTATCGTGGTAAGATCCGTCGCAATCACTTACCCGGGTAAGACTCTTGGTCATTGTTTTCCTTGTCTTCGCTGTTACCAGGTAAGATTTTTGGTACTTGTTATATTCTTCCGGTGAGGTAATATGGTTTGGTAAGCATTTACCCTGGTAAGCGTTTGGTAAACGGCCTCTAAGAATTTTTTTTGTCATCGTGCATCTACTTCATGTTTGTGTCATCGGTGGTGATAAAAGAATAACAATTAAACAATATTAATAATACACGTTATTGCCATGCCATGTTTCTAAGGTAAAATGACCGATTACCCTCATGTGACCGACTTAAAAGCTAAAACTTAAACGTTATTAATGACATGGACAAAACCAAGCAAAAATACATACAACAAAAAATTTATAGAACGAGTTGTGGATTTGATCCCTGTATTCTGAATTTTTTTTTATTAGGGTTCCTATGATATGTTGATTGTGGATTTGGTTCTTGTGGTATTCAATTTGTCTTGGTCATGATCCCTCTTACTAACTTGTTTGTTAACTCCGTTAAATCAATTTTCATTTAGCCGTTTGGTTTTTTTTGGCCTATTATTTTGTCTTTTTCCCTACGAAAAGGTAAAAACAATATTTTTACACACACATATATATATATATAATGATATCAAAATAAATAAAAGAAGTTACTATTTTATGGTTTGATTTGTTTAAATTAAAAGATTTAATTATATTAAATACAATTTAATTTTATTGTTTTAGTATTTTTTGCCTATTTGGGAAAGAAAACCTCAATAAATACAATTTACTTTTTTTAATAGAAAAAGACAAAAAAAGAGAAAGGCAAAAAGACTAAAATGGTCATTAATTTAACAAAATTAACAGAAGCGTTGAGGGAACACGGTTAAGATAAATTGAATATCACAAGGACCAGATCCATAATAACATACAATAGAAACTCTAGTAAAAAATATCAAAACACAGAGACTAAATCCACAATTCACTCCAAGGTTCTAAATAACGTGAGGCGTGACGTGGCGGCAAGGTCAAACCTTAAGCCTTAGAAATCATGGCGTTTTTTCAAGGCATGTCTTATGGCGACAAATTTATATATCATATATATAATATTATACATATATAAGTCTTCATTTTCTACTATTAATCAATATGTTGATGATATAAAACATTTTAAATTAGGTTATATATTAAAAACAAAAAACAAGACACTATAAGGATAAGAAAAATCAAATATGGTATTACAAAAATCGCGCATTAGGCCATGGCACGCCACAGACATAACGTGACGTCAGACACAAGCCTTAAATCACGGCGCGCCATAACGGCTGTCGCAGCGAGTTTTTTAGAACATTGATTCACTCTAATTTATAATATTAAACCATCAATAACAAATAGGCAATAAATTAGATACAAAAGGTTAGAAAATTATCATTTGATAGTTATATATCTGTGCGATACAGTAAGATGTAAGATTTTTTGATAAACTAAGAATGAAAATTTAATGTAATTTTTCATAATTTTTTTTTTTGAGATTTGTGTTTAAACAAAATTGGGATTACAAATGGTGATTCAGGAAGAGCAGCTTGTTATCCCTACCAAAAATGACAACTGCTTTTTCTTGTATGGATCCTATATCGATGGAAGCTCATATCAACGAGAAGGTTTGACAACTCGATGTCGGCTCTTCCATATGTTAATTTAAAGACATAATAAAAATAATAAAAGCAAATCGAATAATTATGTCAAATTAAATATTAAAAAATTATTGTTCTTGACGTTGTTTGTTAATTTAAAGTTATATCATAGATATTTTAGATTTAAAAATAAATATGCAATTTATTTTTAAGTTTTGATGAAATATTTTTGTTGTTGGTAAGTTGTTTTTAAGAATTTTTCCTAAATGTCTCATAATGTACATAATTTATCATACATATAATAATTATTTATATTTATATAATGTTAAGATACAAGTTTTTTTTTTTGCCATCTCTATTTTATTTGTTGATGCTAAGCATCTCCAACAGCTACGGTAAAAAATTTCTATAATAGAATATGAAAAATGAAAATCTCTAAAAAAAATTGCATCCAACTCCAACAGCTATTCTATTTTAGCATTTCTAACTAAACTATATTAATAAAATATTCAATACATATAATAAAATATTATTTCTCTCTCTTACATTTGTCATGGCAATAATTCTAATTGGTTGCATATAATTAAATTATTATTTCTCTTTCTTCTATATGGTTTTAGAGTTTTCTCTAAATTTAGAGATTTTTTTCATCTCTCTCCTCAATTCTCTATTTTAACATATGGGATAGTATAGCTATTGAAGCAATAAATATGCTAAATTCACTCTTTTTTCTATTATACCATAGCTGTTGGAGATGCTCTAAAAGCCTATTTGTCTAAAGCAAGAAAGTTTTGCCTTTTGAGTATTTATGGGCCTATGAGAAGAAAAGAAACATAAATCAAAAGCAACTAAAATGATCAATAATAATTTAGAGCCAACTTCACTTTAACAAGCCCAATATTAGTAGTTATTAACATTAACATATGTTGTAATTGCTTGTAAATACACGTTAATTTTGGATAGTGACTTTTCTTTAGATATAAAATAAAAATATACTTCCATTTTCGTCTATTTTAAGTCCCGTACACCCATGAATTTATGGGCAAAATAACGATATAGTTGAAGTTTCATTAATTGAGACTGATATTGATGGTAACAATTCTGACTTAGTAAAATGGATGACAATTTTTCCGTCATAACATGAACGAAAATTAGCATATGTTGTTATTTTGCATACACAAATTACTTGTTTAAAATGAGAATTGACTTAAAATACATTGTTATTAAGTGCATTTAACCTTTTAAAAATCCTTTGCAAGAGAATATATATATATATATATATATATATGTTAAACCACTTGAAATATGACATAATGCTCCAACTGAGTCGAGTCAAGCTTGAGCCTATCGGTCTCAATTAGGCTAAACTCGAACTTTATTGGATAGCTTGATGAGGGTTTTTATGTAAGCTTAATTCGGGTCAAGGAAGATCAATTTGAGTCTAATTGCTTGAAAGTACTCATTAGCACTATGTTCAATAAAATAAGTTTGATTCTTGAGCTTGAAGAGATGTATCATAGTCAGGGGCGGAGCCAGAGTGGGCCTGGGCACCCCCTATTTTTTATTTATTTTAATTGATATAGATATAATTTAATAAATTATCCTACAATATCATTTAATTTAATTTAATACACAAACAGTCCCTTAGATTAATTGGCTAGCATGCCTTATATATAGGGAGGTGGTTCTGGGTTCTAATTCCCTTTGATGAATTTTAATATAAAATATTTTTTAATTTAATTTATAATTGGACTTTCTTACTTTAGACCCATCCAATCATTTTTTTAATTGGGCCTCCTAAAAGTCTAAAACCCACCAAGGCACTAATCAATTAATTATAATATCATATTTACCTCCCAAAATATGATATTTACCCTAGCCACACGTCGTCAAAATCAGAATCCAATCATATTTACCTCCCTAGGTTGATAATGAAAAGAACGTTTTTACCAAAGTTGATAATGAAGATATCATAGATAGGTTTCAGAAAATGAAAACTCGATGAGGTCATTGTTGATTTTGTAAAAGTCTGAATATTATGAACATAATATCATTATTTTGCTATTTTAATTTTACCTTGTGCCCCCCTCCTCCCCCCTCATGAAAGTTTCTGACTCCGCCCCTGATCATAGTTATGTTCTATTAAGTAAGTTCGATTCAAGTTCAAACAAAAAAAAAAAAAAAAAAAAAAACAAGTACATAAAGTTCAAAAAACTTGATAAGAATTGAAGTTGAGTTGAATTTGACTCATTAGATGATGGGAGTTAGTGTTTATACTTGTTCTTTAAAAAATTTCTTTTCAAGACTTGTCTATCAAACTCACTAAGGATAAAAGGCCTAATCACTCTAATATCTATGGGTTCAATAGGAAAAATTGGTGATATATCCTACGTAGATGGGTATATCGTTTGAAGAAATCTCGAACCTAAGAGAATTACTCATGTCACTATGTAAGAACAATGGGTGTGGTAATTCATTCGTATCTGTTTTGGTTTGAATAGGTATTGGCTTTAGCTTAGGTTTCTTTATGCATTTACGGTCCAACAATAGATAGTTCATGGTGCGTTGGTTTCGCTTGTGTTTCTCAACCATTTGATGTAACGTGGGTTTTGGCCATCATTCTTTGCATTGTAACTGATAGAGTTTGGTTTATGTTAATTTATGGTTGCCGAGTTTTTCCTTGTATCTTTAAAGGTTAGTTTTGTTTTATCTTTACTATTAGAATCGATATAAGATTGAGAACTTATTAGAGATTCAATCAAGAACATGATAGTTGGTAGTGGCTAAGCTTGACTCTTGGTTTTGTATATTTAGGAAGATTGCAATACAAAAAAACAAAGAAAACTATATATGCCTAAGGAATTTACATAATAGTCCCAAAACTATATAAAAGACATAACTGATATAACAAATTCTAAAACCTCACCGAAGGTGATGAATGTATGTGAGTATTTCTCGTATATAAATATTAGATACTTAAAAATATGTTAACGCGCAAAGTTACAATTATCTTGATGTCTTTGGTATATTCAAGGAAAACATCATTGTGAGCAATGTGAATAGCATTACGATTGTCAAATCATAAGAATGTTAGACTTTATGTTAGAAATAAACCATCAAAGTTAAACTAGTTTTGTCAATGAGTACACATATCTAGCTTTGATACTTGAATGGGAAGTTAATGGCTGCTTCTTACTACTTGAAGAAATGAATGAATCACCAAGAAATAAACAATAACTTGTGCTAGAGCGTCGATTAATCAAGTCGTTCTCTTAGTCAACTTATCTACCTTCGAAGGACCAGAGAAAGATTGCTTATTACCGTGCCGATAAGTATAGTCCATGAAGTAAAGTACCTTTAAGAAACTTTAGAATCTAAAGACCAACAACATAATGATCCGAGAAGGGAGTGGATATGACCTGGATGACGATGTGTACAAAAAATGTGAGATCAAGTCCAATAAATATATGAGATATACTAGGAAACCAATTAGTTACTGGTAACAAGAATTATCATTAAAAGAATACCTTACACCTAAGGTAAGATGGATATTGAACTCTAGAAAGAAGATCAGAAACATACTAGGCTTGACGATAGTAATACCCGATGTATGAGAAATACTTTAAGACAATGGAAGTAGTAAAAGATACCAACATATTTCATCTCAAAGTAGAAACACCGATTTTTTTTCCGAGATGAGCAATACTTATAGTATCACTTCATGTTATGATAATATCATTAACATATAGTATAAATTAGTGACATTTGTTGTCGTAATTTAAGTAAAGAGTTTGAAGTCATAATGGTTAAAGAAGAACCCCAATGAAAGAATAATGGTACTAAATATCTTGAATTAGGCTTGGGGAACTTGCTTGAGACCATATATCATATTCCTCAACTGGCAAACAAAACCTTTGGGATGAGGAACACCGAGAGGATGTTTTCATGTAAATCTCTTACAAAAGATCACTTTTGAGGAATACAAATTTAACATCCATTATAGATGGAAGACCATTAGAATTGGAAAATGACTCATGATAGGACTATAAAGTAGTATAACACTAATAATCATGTAGGTGAGAAACAAGGGTTTCTTACTAAGGGTGCTAAAAAACCCGACAAACCAGACCAACCCTACCAACCCAACCTAACTCGTAATAACTCAACCATAAGCAAACCAATGTCTAATCGAGTTGTAAATTTTTAAACCATAGGTATTATGTTGGAATTGGGTTACATTCATTTGAACCCAACCTAGCCCGATGAACCTGTTATGCTTTTATTTCTTAGATTTCATATAATTGTTAAGTCCCTATTAGCATGTACATTAGAAATTACACCACGCACCCTCTTCATATACATATAATTTCAACCTCTTCTCCATCTCCATATAGCTCTTTCATATATATGTTCAATAAATGTGAACATATATATACAAGCTAAGAAAAGTAGTTGAACGTTATATACTTCATATTTAAGAAGCAAGGATAAGCTTTATCAAATGACTGATGATGAAAAGGTATTATTTGTAGAGAAAATAACATATTCAAGGTTCGGAGAATATTTGATATAGCAAAATATCAACCCAACTAACCCATGTTGTTTGGTTTCTCTGCTTTAGTTTGGGTTGGGATTTTTCAAAACGCAAACATTGTATTAGGTTGTTAAAATGCCTTCTACCCGATCAACTTAACCCATGAGCACCCATATTTCTTACTCG
Organism: Silybum marianum; assembly: GCA_036898165.1. Classification (NCBI taxonomy): domain Eukaryota; kingdom Viridiplantae; phylum Streptophyta; class Magnoliopsida; order Asterales; family Asteraceae; genus Silybum; species Silybum marianum. Next base: position 4,928,201 of record CM072536.1, on the reverse strand, counting down.
ATCTGTGAGAAAATGAAAGTAGAGAAAAAGTAGAGAGAGAAAGTAGAGAGAGATTGGGGAATTTTTGTATGTCGTATTGAATAGAAGAGGAGTCTATATATACATAGAAAAGTCAAAGTGTAACTAATGCTGACTAGGACTAACAAATAAACAGAAAACAATAACAAACTCTAACATCCCCCTTCAAGCTGGTGGTTGATTAACTAATCCCAGCTTGCAAATAATATCAGAATGTTTAGGCCCAGACAAAGATTTAGTAAACACATCTGCAACTTGTGATTTTGTTGGCGTAAACTCAACAGCAATAACTCCTGCTTGTAGTTGTTCGCTTACATAATAGCAGTCCAGATCAATGTGTTTTGTTCTTTAGTGAAAAACCTAATTGTTTACGATATGTATGCTTGCCATATTATCACATTTTAGAGCAATTGGAGTAACATTCTCCACTCCTAAGTCTGCTAAAAGTCTGCTCAGCCATGTAAGTTCAGTAGTAATCTTTCTCATAGATCTAAATTCAGCCTCTACTGATGATAACGAAACTGTTACTTGATTCTTTGACTTCCATGAAATAGGACTTCCCCGGAAAGAAACAAAGTAACCACTTACTGATCTCCTGGAAAAAGGACAAGATGCCCAATCTGAATCACAATGGGCAGAAAGTGAAAAATCAAACTTGTCATTGAAAAACAATCCAATAGAACCAAATACTTTTAAGTACTTTAGGACGTGTAAAGCAGCATCCCAATGGGCTTCCGAAGGATTTTGATTAAACTGACCGAAGAACTGAACACTAAATGCCAAATCAGGCCGAGTATGAACCAAGAAATTTAGTTTCCCCACCAATTGTCTATATTTGCTTGGATCTTCTAAAGGATTAGGCATGTATGGCATAAGCTTCAAATTACAAGGTAACGGAGTTGTCACATTTTCAGATTTTATGATACCATATTCATCAAGCAGCCCAGTAAGATATTTCTTTTGGGTAAGAAAATTCCATGATCACTTTGCAAAAACTCTAAACCCAAAAAGTAATTAAGATGACCCAAATCTTTGATTTTAAAAGTTTCATGTAAAATCTTCTTCAACTCTTCTATTTCAGAAGTACTATCTTCGGTTACTATGACGTCATCAATATATACGGCCACTATGGTAAATGATTCTGTTGTCTTTTTGAGAAAAAAGAGTAGTCATTGTGAGAATGATGAAATCCTTTTGCTCTTAACGCTTCAGATAACTTTGAGTACCATTGTCGTGAAGCCTGTTTCAAACCGTATAAAGATTTCTTAAGTTTGCAAACATAGTTATCATTCGTGCAAATTATACCTTTAGGTATTTTCATGTATACTTCTTCATGAAAATCTCCATGTAAGAAGGCATTGTTGATGTCCAACTGATGAACGGGCCAATGTTGTTTAACAGCAAGTGCCACAATACACCTGATAGTAGTAAACTTGACAACCGGAGAGAAAGTTTCAAAATAATCTTCATTCTGATTTTGAGTGAAACCTTGAGCCACCAATCGTGCTTTATGTCGTTCAATAGTCCCATCTTGATTGAACTTGGTTTTAAAAACCCATTTACATCCAATAACACGTTTCCTTCCGGTAAAGGAATAAATTTCCAAGTTCCATTTGCTTCTAAAGCTGCAAATTCTTTGGCCATGGCTTCTTGCCAAAAAGGGTTAGAAACAGCTTCCTCATATGACTTAGGATCCACAATAGAGATTATATTTGCAACAAAATATTGACTAAAAGTATCTAAAGCAATTGGATATTGATTCTGAGACCAAACACATAGATTAGTCATAGTATGAGGACATATTTCAAGATAAGGTATTGAAGCATCATAAGAAACATTATTGCAAACAAAATCATCAAAATGAGAAGGCTGTTTAGAGAATCTAGAAGATCTACGTAAAACAGGAATAGAAACGGATTCAACATGATCAGAATTTTGAGACTCTTGTTCAGTATGAACAAACTCAGATTATGTGATTGGATGATTTGGCGACTGAAATTCTGATTGTACAGGTATATCAAATGATATAGGAGAAGAATTAGTCGAATTTTTTTTTCAGGTTCAATGGGTTCTGAAGAAACAGGATTAAAAGTTGGAACATGGTAAATCATTTGTATTTTGTGAAGAAATAGGTTTGGTAAACGGAAATTCAGTTTCACAAAATTCAACATTTCGTGAGTATGAGATTTTCTTGGTTTCAAAGATGCATAACTTTGTATGATTTCATATCAAAAGGATATCCTAAAAAAATATGTGGGTTAGCTCGAGACCGCAATTTATGTTTGCTTACATGATTTGTGGAAACGAAACACAAACATCCAAAAGATCGTAAATGATCATATTGTGGCTTGGTTTGGAATAAGAGTTCAAAAGGAGTGAGATGATTTAACACGTTTGAAGGCATTCTGTTTATAAGGTAGGCTGCAGTCAAAATACTATCCCCCCAAAATTGTAGGGGTAGTCCAGATTGGATCATTAAGGCTCTAGCTGTTTCAAGAAGATGCTTGTGCTTTCTTTCAACTCTTCCATTTTGCTGAGGTGTATATGGACAGGCTAAATGATGAACGATACCTTTGGAAGAAAAGAAACTTTTGCTTTCAATGCTATTACCTAACTCTTTGGCATTATCAATCCAAATCACTTTAATTGTTTTATGAAACTGAGTTTGTACAAACTGAACGAATGCCTTCATGACATGAAAAGCTGCACTTTTGTGTTTCAACAAATGAATCCAAGTTGACCTACTATAATCATCAACCATAGTGAAAAAATATTTGTGTCCATCATATGTAGGAGTATGAAATGGACCCCAAACATCAACATGAAGCTAATCAAATATGGAATCAGATTTAGATTGACTAATAGGAAAAGGTAACTTGTGTTGTCTAGCTTTGTGACATACAACACATGAATGAAACAAATCTTTATTACAAGCATTTGGAGCAAGATTTATTTGTTTAAGCTTGTATAAAGGAAGATGACCAAAACGTAAATGCCACAAGGAAACAATTTTGTTACATTTTTCTAGCATAACAGATGCAGAAAAACTATCAGAATCACAGATCTTGACTTGATTGGAGTTCAATAAGTAGAGATTTCCAACCCTTTTACCAAGTACCAAGGGCTTCTTGGTGAGAGGGTCCTGCATATAACAGTGCGTATCAGAAAAATAAACAAGATATTTATATGTAGAACACAACTTGGCTACGGAGAGAAGATTGTAATGGAATGAAGGAACATATAAAACATAACTCAGATTTAATGATTTTGATAGAGTAACATTTCCAATTGACTCAACAAACAACGTGTTACCATTAGGTAAGGAGACTTTACGAGATTTAGGAAGATTTGTGAGAGTGGAAAACACAGATTTATGACTACTTATATGATCAGACGCACCAGAATCAATAAACAAAAAACTTGAGATAGGAGTAGTCAAACCTGCACATGCAGCAAAACCACTTCCTTCTTTCTCCAAAACAGAATCACATGAACTACTTGAAATATTCTGGCCAGAACTTGACATGGCAGATTCTTTGATTTTGCAGTTATTGATGAAATTCATGATCTGCTGATAATCATGATTAGTAATTTCAGCACCTTCAACAGCATTAACAGAAGAAGAAAATCGTCTTGGATTATTAAACTTGAAGTTTTCTAGAAAACCGTCCAGTTTGTAACAATCTGCTTTGACATGTCCTTTCTTCTTACAATAGTTACAAACCAAATTTATTTTTGTTTCAGCATTCATGAACACCTTTCCTCCTGCAGAATTATGTTTATTTGCTAACATAGCCATACCTTCAGTATTCAATTTCAAAGGAGCGGTAACTTCTCTTTGTTGTTCCTCTTGAATCAAGGTTGCATAAGCATCATCAATAGTAGGTGTAGGTTTTTCATGAAGAATATTACCTTTGACTTGAATGTAACTATCATTCAATCCAAAAAGAAATTGCACCAGTTGTTGTCTTTCCATTCGCTTTATCTAGGCTTCTCCTGCGGTGCAAGTGCAATCAGGTATATCATCAACTGCAACAAATTCATCCCAAATTCATTTGAATCTAGAGTAATATGTAGTAATCGAATCAGTTCCTTGAGCTATTTGATTTAACTCTTTCTATAACTGAAAAACGCTAACCAAATTTGACTGTTCAAACATGTGATGCAATTGTTTCCAGATTGCACTTGCAGTCGTGTAATAGATCAAACCTTCAGAAATTTCTTTAGTCATAGCATTAAGAATCCAAGTAATAACAATGGAATTGCATCTCTCCCAATCATCATAAGTAGTGTAACACCCTCAAATCTGGAAATAGCGACTAATTTAAAATTTCTAATATTACATCAATAAATAACTTTCTTCAAACCACAATTAGTAATAAACCTCTACAACAAACAAATCAAGTCCTATACAAGACCCACTTACGGTTGGGTGTTACCAAACCAATAAGAGTCGCTATCTCCGAATACGGAAAACGTCACCAAGAGCCTTTATCGTGCCACTTCCTAGCACTCAAGTCCACACGTGTCGCTAGTACCAACCCCACGATAACCTGATGCACATGCCGACAAAGAAAAAGGGTTAGGCTTAACGCCTAGTAAGCTCAAGAGTTTTTAACATATTTATGATTGATTTGAAACCAAAAGATTTGCTTGATAAAATTTAATTCTCAAAGGAAATAACCTTATTATATAATCAATGTCTTTCCCCAAATTCAATAGTCCCATAATAAAAGCTTTAGACCAAAATGACATTAGAAGAGAAAACTTTAAATAGAAATATTCTTTTAACGTAATACCAATTCCAATACTAACACGACCATGATTGAGTTTATAAACGTGGAGATAGAAAACATACCTTTAACCATGTTTTATAAACCTTAACTTACACGGACCTTTAAAAGGGATAGAAATATCCGAAGTTCACGGGAGATTCCTGATCATACCATCTTTGGTGACGGATACAAAAGTAGGTCACTACTCGATGTTGAGCAACTATAAGAGCCAATGGCAACCGGCAATAACCGATTATGCACCTTAGTACACGGCCCCCGATGACTCCTACGAAAGTCCGCGCTATGGTCAATGGCAACCGGCAATAACCGATTATGCACCTTTGTACACGACCCCCGATGACCCCTACTAGCGCATACATAGAGTCAATGGCATCCGATAATGATCCGGCATAATACCCAACGATACTAGGCCCCCGATGACAACTATGCAACCAAAAAGGGACAACAATCCCGCCTTTAAACCGACTATATTCCTATGGATCCATTACATACTAGTCCTACTACCGAATACATCAACGAGACGTATTACTAGTTTTCCAACCTTCAAAACACCTTTCAATAGACTATTTCCTTCCAAATCTGAGTTTTACCGAAAATTAGGTCAAATCATTCTGAGTTGTCAAAACCAAAGATTATTTCATCTTATAATCTCTCCAAGTACTTTAAACCATTAATGATGCTCAACTCATCATCTACAACAAAATACTCAAAATCCTCATTTTGACCCAAAACCTCCAAACTTACCCAAATACACAACTACTTGAAGTTAGGTTTAGGAATCAGTAAAATACTACATTTACAACAAGTATTTGAGTTTACAAGTTTATATTTGAACTCACACTCATGCATTTACAAAATGACCCATAATTCAATAACCTGTATTTTTCAACAATTTATAAATTCCAATACTCTACAGATCAAATACAACCAAATGGTTTTCATTTAAAGTCATTGAACCCAAAATGTCTAAAACCCAAGCATAAGCCTCTTTCATGATTTATAAATCCTTTTTATACCAAATATGCAACCTTACCCAAATACTCACACGTTTGATAAATAACAAGTAAAACATGTTAATACTTTAAAATGGACGTTTTTGGCATGTATAAAGTTTTCACAAAGTATCTTGAACTCACCTTGCTAGATTTAGGCTAAATCTAGGTTTTACCCCAATGCCGAGTTCCATTCGGTGAAGACTTTAGATCCTTGAGCTATAACTATAGATCCATGGTGGAATCCCTCCAAGAACACCTACATGACTTCCAAAACATACACAAAACAAACCCAAGAGAGAATGAGAGTTGTTGGTGAAAAACCCAAACCCTAGATTTGAGATTTCGGAGAGGTGATCTTACCTTCCACCCTATGAGCTCTAAAATCATCAAGTAACCTCTAGATATCATTATTTCATGTTGAAGATCTTCCAAAGAAGAAACCGTAGCACTTTGAATCGCCCAAATCGGAGCTGTGATGAAGAAGTTATGGCCAAATGAAGAAAATCCCGAATTTAACCACTGGAGACCGCCCGCGATCATGCCCTGCAATCATGCCCCGCGATCATGACATGTCATGATTGCCCGTGTCACCCCAAAATGCTTATTTTCATGTCTAAGTCACGGTACCACTTGTGCGATTATGACATGCTATCATGCCACTGTCATAATCGCCGGGCATGATAGCCTGGACCATTCCGAAGTGTTTTTCCCACTTTTCACCCGTTTTGATCCCGTTTCTCGTCTAGCAAATGATACCCAATATAATTAACTTCGAAATACTTGTTTCATTGATTCTAAGAGTGGAACACAAGGAGGGCCCGGTATTCCACTTTACCAAAGACCCGGTTGATACATTGTGTCATTGTCACTAAAGCATGGCATAATTGTTGGGACCACCAACTACTTGGTACCATCGGTGCTATTGTGACGGGTGGCATAACCGCATGGCACAATAGTCGAGACGACTATACTCTAAGTACCATCGGTGCTATTGTGACAGATGTCATTCTCATAAGGCCCTACTACTCAAACTCTGAAATTATCGTTAGGTTATTGAATCGCTCGGATTAACACTTCCTTCAACTGGGACGAAAATCAGGGTGTTAAAAGTAGGATCATCTTCTGCAGATTTCTTTGTTCTGCCAGTTACAAACCCTAATTTGTTCTTAATAGACAGCGCCAGAGACATTGCACGCTTCCAAGCCCCAAAACTCTTGCCATCAAAGATCTTTGTGACGAGAATCGTTCTTGGATTATTATTTTGACTCAGAAATAACGGATTCGAATACGCAGATGCGTTCATGTTCTTGTTCACAATATTGTTCTCTTCACTCGTCTTCTTGATGAGAAACAAATCAAAAAAGAAGAAAACAAGAAGAAAGAAGGACGTAATTGAAATCTTAATCACAGAAAGGAAACGAGAAATTTTATATTGGAGATCGATCGCTCTGATACCATGAAAAAATGAAAGCAGAGAAAAAGTAGAGAGAGATTGGGGAATTTCTATATGTCGTATTGAATAGAAGAAGAGTCTATATATACATAGAAAAGTCAAAGTCTAACTAATGCTAACTAGGACTAACTAATAAACAGAAAATAATAACAAACTCTAACAATCTGACCCACATACTTTAGGTGGTTCAAAATAGTAGGAATCTCAGATTTTGCAGATATCTCATGAGAATCCGTTAGCGAACAATCAGATGTCTAGTCCGATTCCCTGATGACATAGTAGGACAATATCAGGTAGGGGTCTAAAACCTAAGACGAATAACCGATTGAGGTTCGAGTTAAACTAGAGGTTTATTTTACTGCATAAACTGCCATACCAACCTAAACTACACGATTTAGAAATTTTGTTGTACGGTTCTGGTTTGTCTTTTTCATACCCCACTATGCAGCTTGTTTACGAATATTGAATTACACAAGTTGCGATTTCAAATCCAACAACGTAATATTTTTTTATTAATATTCATATGTATATTATTTTTGTTAATAGAAAATAAATATTTTGAGATATTCACATATTCAAAACTAAAAATTAACGGAATGTGGTAACTTAATTTATATTTTGAGCTTCTTTGTTGGTTTTTTTTCATAACTTAATTTAGATTAATTTGGAGCTTGTTAGTAACTAAAACCGAATATTTACGTATTAACAAATTAATCGGTGCACTTGTTTACAAGGGTGGTAACTCAATGGTTTGAGCTTGTGCTCCAAAGGTCAAAAGTACCTGAAGGTTCCAGGTTCAAATCCAAGGAGGAGTAAAAATCCTCTTATGGCCATAGAGATTCAAATGCAGTGACTCTGGGTTGCCCGCGAAGCGGGTGGTCGCCTTGGGATTAGCAGGTTGGATATCCAGGTTAATAATAAAAAGACTTAAGGGTGCATTTGGTACAGAGATTGGAATTTCAGAGAAATGGTTGCAGAGATTGGAATTGTAGAGAAAGGGAATTGGTCTGGAGAAAAGGAATTGACTCTTCTGTTTGGTAGCATAGAGAGTTCAACCGAGAAATATAACAGATAATCATTTCTCTTGTTTTGTACGACAAAAAATTCAACAGAGAATTGTACCCTATTAAGCCAAAACAATAGCTTAACCAAACAGACCCGCACAACAACGTACCAAACAAACCCTATTAAGCCAAAACAGACCCTATTAAGCCAAAGCATACCCTATTAAGCCAATGCAGACCCTATTAAGCCAAAATAGACCCAATTAAGCCAAAGCAGACCCTATTAAGCCAAAACAGACCCTATTAAGCCAAAACCGACTCTATTAAGCTAAATAGACCCTATTAAGCCAAAACAACACCTTAACCAAACAGACCAACACAACAACATACCAAACAGACCCTGTTAAATCAAAACAAACCTTATTAAGCCAAAGCAGAACTTATTAAGCCAAACATACCTTATTAAACCAAAACAGACCCTATGAAGCCGAAACGGACCCTATTAAGCCAAAACAGACCCTATTAAGCCAAAGAGACCCTATTAAGCCAAACATACCCTATTAAGCCAAAATGGATCATATTAAGCCAAAACAGGCCCTATTAAGCCAAAACAGGCCCTACTAAGCCAAAACAGGCCCTACTACGCCAAAACAGGCCCTATTAAGCGATAACAGACCCTATTAAGCCAAAACAGACCCTATTATGCCAAACAGACCCTATTAAGCCAAACAGACCCTATTAATCCAAACAGACCCTATTAAGCCAAAATGGATCCTATAAGCCCAAACGGACCCTATTAAGCCAAAACGGACCCTATTATGCCCCAAGCAGACCCTATTAAGCCATAACAGACCCTAAATAAGCCAAAGCAGAACCTATTAAGCCAAAACAGACCCTATTAAGCCAAAACATACCCTATTAAGCCAAAACATACCCTATTAAGCTAAAGTAGACCCTATTAAGCCAAAACAGCAGCTTAACCAAACAACGAGCGTCAATTGAAATATTTCAATTCTCAAAGAGAAAGCAAATTTTCAATTCTCCCCTTTTCTTTTCATGTGAAAGGGAAATGAAAATAGAGAAAAGGAATTGTTTCTTTTCTCATTCCTTCTTTTCTTTGATGTCAACAAACAAGGGAATTGCTTCCAATTCCCTTTCTCTCCTTCCAATTCTCTGTACCAAACACGCCCTAAGAGTAATATGATCACACGAGTTAAAGTTTAGATGAATATGACGGAAATAGGCATTTTAATTACTTCAAAGTACATCGAATTACATGGTTTCATCACGATAGTCAATATGACATCCGTACTTACATATTTGGCCACAACGACCCATGTTGTCTCAACATCTTGTCCTTGTAAGCAGGCACATAAACAATCCGCATTACGTAAAATGAGCATTAACAAGAAAGTATTCAGTGTCTTACTATTAAGTCAAAATGGTATCATTGCTAAGATGACATTGCATCTACATGGACCACCCCATATCAATATCAATTATACTTGTACCTCAACACTTAGGTTGTAATTGTACTACTGAAAATATATATTAATGATTGATGATATATATATAAATATATATATATATATATATATATATATTTATAAACTTGGGATCACGTGAGACCAACCTGTTTTCGTGAGACCTGTGAGACCACATTTTTACACTTGAAACTTCACAACAAATCACTATGAAGGTAATTTTTTTTTAAGTTTTCATGCAACCACTTTTTTACACTTGAAACTTCGCAGCAAAACATTGTGAAGGTAACATTCATAGTGTTTTTGATGTGAAGGTTCAAAAATATTTACCTTCACAGTGATTTGCTGTGAAGTTTCAAGTAGGGATGAGCTCAGTATCAAACCGATACTAAAACCGGGTAGTACCAAAACCGAGAGAGGAATAAATCAATACCGAATACCGAACCGATAAGAGAAGTTCGGTACCGGTACCGATACCGGTTCGGTACCGGGATTTTTGGGACTAGAACCGTTTGATACCATTTTTTTTAAACAACTAAGGTTTTTCACCGTTTACCATTAAACGCAATGACAAAAACCAAAATCACTTAAGCGGAAACCGGGTTGGAGGAGCCGATTGTGCAAAAACCGGGTTTTGGATAAATTACGGAACCGATTCCGGAGGATTGTAATAACCGAAATATGAAGAATTGCAAGAAAAAATCGGTATTTGAGTGGAATATACAATAACCGAAAATTGTAATATATTTAGGAGGATTTTCTATAAGAAAAGAAAAGAGTTTGTTACCAATTCAAATAAAAAAATGACTTTTTAAATTCCCCGGTTCTGTTCGGGATTTACCGGGACTAGTACCGGTACCGGTACCGAAAGTACCGAATCCCGAATATGGAAAATCTTGGTACCGAACACCGAACCGGTAATGATATTCGGTACCGGTACCGGTTCGGTACAGGACCGGTTCGATTTCGGGATTTCGGTCTGTATGCTCATCCCTAGTTTCAAGTGTAAAAATGTGGTCTCACGGGTCTCACGCAAACAGGCTGGTCTCACGTGAACCCAACCCTATATATATAAAGAGAGAGGGGGGGAAGTTCGAATGCAAACACATATTTGGTTGCAAACATGAGGACAAAGAAGAGCGCGACATGTGTCTCATTTAGTCTAAATAATGAAGGGCATTCAGAGTGAATAATGAAGGTGAAGTTCATACATTATTCAGACTGAATAACACTACATTTAGACTAGGGGTGAGCAAATGGACCGAACCGGCACCGAACCGGTTTGGAACCGGAACCGGAAATGCGATATTATTAGAACCAATAACCGGACCATATAGACAATACCGGTGCCGGTGCCGGTACCGGTTCCGGTTCCGGTCCCGGTTTTCCGGTCAAAAACTCGGTTGGAACCGCTTTAATTCCAAATCAACTAACAAAAATCATACTCTAGTTTTTTAAAATATTCATAGTTTAATTTTCTAGCAATCTCAAAATATTCATAGTTTAATACCAAATCAAGTGTAAAGTAATACCAAGATGTTCAAAGTTTAATACCAATTACAAAATCAAGCGTAATATAATCCCAAAATATTCAAAGTTAAATACGAAATCAACCGACAAAAATCATCTTCTAACTTTCCATTGCCCTCTTCCCCATTGTTTTGTCATCTTCTAAAAATTATCCCAAAATATTCAAAGTTTAATATCATGGTGTTTTAGGATAGAGAGGTGAAATCTTTTTGTGTTACAAAAGATATACTTGTTAAATTTTGAAAGGTTATTTTGAGATATTAGAAAACATAATAAATTAATTAAATTAGGATTAGATAGTCATTTAAAATTCCGGGCCGGTTCCGGTTAATTACCCGAAAAGTTGGCATCGAACCCGGTTTGGAACCGAACCAAATATGGAGGATTTGAAGAACCGAAAACCGGACCGGTTGCACAATACCGGTGCCGGTGCCGGTGCCGGTTCGGGCCGGTTGTTGTGGGTCAAATGCTCACCCCTAATTCAGACTGAATAACACTATATTCAGACTTAATAGCACTACATTCAGTCTAAATAACACTACATTCGGTCTGAATATTTTCCTTCATTATTTGGTCTGAATATGACACGTGTCGCACTCTCATTTTTCCTCACGTCCACAACCAAATTTGAGTTCACATTTGAAATTTCCTCTATCTCTCTCTCTGTCTCTCTCTCTCTCTCTCTATATATATATATATATATAGAGAGAGAGAGAGAGAAGGGGAGGGGGGAGGGGATTTAGGGGAAAACCTCAAAAAAAAACTGAAGAACACACTGGGAACAGTCAGTCTGAACAATATGCATTTGTGCATAGACGGTATGTACAAATGCATACAAACAATTGAAGCTGTTTTTTTTTCTATGCATGAGTAAATGCTACGAATTAACAATATGCATTTATGCATATGTACCGTCCAGATGGAGCGGCACACAAGATGTTCTTCAGTTTTCTATTTTTTTTAAGTTTTACTCCCGAACTTGACCCTATATATAGGGGCAGTTTCATACGAGAACGCTAACTTTTTACGAGAACGCAAAAAGCTTTTTTCATGTACAAAATCATATATGATTCATGTAGTGATTTTGATTCACATACAAAATCATATGTGATTTTGATGTTAGTACAAAATCACATGTGATTTTTTTATGTTGATACAAAATCACATGTGATTTTGTACATAAAAAAAGCTCATCGCGTTCTTGTAAAAAGATATCGTCCTCGCATGAACCTCTCTCTATATATATATATATATATATATATATAATACTGATATAATATTCTAAAGATATCGGCAAAAAGTTTCTAATCATGTAGTTTGTTAAAAAACGCTTTTTTTATTTAATTATTAAATTAAGTCTGTACATTAATAAATTAAGATATATAACAAAATCAAAAAGTAAAAGGGTGTAAACGTAACATTAAAAAATTAAATAAAAAAGATAATCACGTATTTTATAATAATACAATAGTAATATAGAAAATTAAAATTTAAACATTTTAAAATAATATTATTATATAAAATAGAGTAAGTTACAAATTTGATCTATGTGGTTCACAATTTTTTTTTACCTATTTTAGTCTCAAAATTCAAAATAAATACAAAGATGAGACTCATGGTTTATATTTTGCATCTCCTGAATCCCGCCTTCTAACATAATTTGTTAACCTAGTTAACTAAGTATTTTTGTCATTTTATATCTCTCTTCTTATATCTTTTTCCTATTAAAAGTTATTAAAATAAATAAATCTAAATCCCTTTTTTTCTATCCCTAATTTGAAGCTTCATCTTCTTCACTTAACCTATCAAGAACAATTGCATGAATATCAAGAAAACAAACAGCCGTTACTTAGTAGGAGGGTATTTTGCTAGGTGCAGTTTGCATTTTTGTTTGTTTTTTATCCCTCCCACTAACGGCAATGGTTTCAATGAACCCTAAAGATACAAAATTTCCTTGATTGACGGAGGTTTGGTTAAGAAAGTAAGGATAAGGAAGCATATCTATAGCAAAAGCGAAACCCTTGAGAGTTCTAGTCATCAATTTTAGTGTTGAGAGTCCTTCTTGGTAACCAAGATGAAACCATAGGGACAACTTTTTTAATTTATTCTAATATTAAAAATCTAAAAGGAACAAAGGTTAAGGGGTTGAACTTTTAAAAAAACATAGTTGAAGTGGGAATGGAACTTGTCTAGAAGAATATTAGTCTGGACTATGTCATCTTCATAGTTGATTTTCACATATAGATGACCAGCTAAATGACCCCTTTATCGGTAGTGATAATACACATCTCCTTATATTAGGATCTTATGTTAAACGAATTTAAGATACGTAAAGGGTCAAACATCTATATTATGCAATTTGGAACTACATCTCTTTTTCAAATGTTCAATTCATACTATGGCATACATATGTTAACTACAAACGTTCTACAAAAGATTGAGATGAATTATACAAAAACTTGTCTGAATGAAAATACTAGGTATTAGGTCCACTAATTTGGACAACTTGTTACCACTGATACAAGTTATTTGGTTCCCCGAGTATTCTATTGCCATCATAGGTCCGCTAATTTAAACCTAGACATCTTCATGTTACAATCCAGTGATGCACTCGATGACTACCACTAATGTCTCATTCATCATTTAAATGTCAAGTGGCGAATGTACTTTTCCGATGCCTTCAAACCAAAAGGCATCCCTAATTCCAAAAGTATATGTGTACACTTGTATCTCGATTCATCATGTTTGATTTCGTTGTTGTCTCAAATAAAAAATACGCTTGAATGCACTGATTGCTACAATAAATATAATGTATATTGGTTAGTCATGTCAATGTCAATGTCTTTCCATATCAGTAAGTTTGTCAAAGAGATATTTTCTATTGTATTTATACGTATCCCATCTACTACCCAACATCTATAATTTGTATCACATTTATTGAATCCAAAACGTTCTCATGCCAACTTGGTTATGTCGGGCTCACCACTTCAAGTGGCGGACACAAAAGTTACACTCACAAATCAATGTTCGGTAACCAGAATCATAGATAGAACATGACCAATAATCCATTCTTTATTAAGCATTTCATCTCATATATATACATATAATTTAAACGTATAAAATATAAAGAACATAGTTTACAAAAACTAGGACTATTATTGCAGATTATGCTTGTTGAGTAAAAGTCTAAAGAGGGTATTAACGTGTATGAAAAGTGAGCACGGGTCTTAGATGTCACATTATAACAAAAATCCTTTTTTCTAAGGACAAATCAGTCACATTGTTTCTAAATACCGAATTTTGGAATAAGTCAAAAGATAAATTTTATCAACAATTTAAAAATAATTTAATGATGTTTGTCCTACCACAATAAATGAAAATTAATTTCGAAGACCCATACTCCATTAATTTCATTAAGTATTAACGGGAAATTGGTTATAATTAACTAAAGTAACAAGTTTAAGAATACAAAAAAGAAAACAAATCTAATAATAAATGATGTTAAAAGTAAGACAAGAAATTTAATGTTTGTTCTATATAACCTTTTTTTAATGTTTTTAAACTAGTTCGATCGTCATCTGCTTACCAAATTGCACTTGTGCAAGGATACGGAAAAATAGGGATTGTTGTCGCTGACCTTTATTTTCGTACATATGAAGATAGTTTTTAGAGTAAATTACATGATTGGTTCCTGTAGTTTACATTCAATAACATTGTGCGTTTCTATTTCAAAATAATTATGTATTTGGTCTCTGTGGTTTACATTTTCACAGGCCTTTGGTTCCTGTGTTCTAATTCCGTTAAAAACATTCGTTAAGTAGGTTAAATAGAATGTCATTTTAGTCATTTTACTCTATTTATCATTTTTTTATTAAAAATTAAAAAAAGGTCATTTTAGTCATTTTACTCTATTTTAGTCATTTTTATAATAAAATACATTTTTTAATTTTTAATTTTTAATTTTTAATTTTTAATTAAGAATGATAAATAGAGTAAAATGACTAAAATGACCTTCTAGTTAACCTACTTAACGAATATTTTTAACGGGGTTAGGACTCAATGACTAAAGGCGTGTGAAAATATATACCGTAGGGATCAAATTCATAATTATTTGGAAAAAAGAAGTACAATGCTATTAAGTGTAAACCACAAGGACCGATCATGTAATTTACTCTTGTTTTTATTATCATATGAATTTCTTATACTTCAAAATGATTAGATCTTAGTCAACATAATCTCCATAATTTTGTGTAATTTTTGTTGCATAATTTTTTTAGAAACATATTGAAATCGATATTAATAAAAATGCACATCAAACACAAATAGAAAATTGAGTATTTTCAACGGAAATTAATTTTCAACGAAAAATGTCGTTGAAAATTTTCTACGAATTTTAAAGGATTATTGACAGAACATAAATTTTCTACGAATTTTCAACGAATTTCCGTTGAAAATCTCTTACAAACATATATGCATTTTCAACCAAAAAAATTTCAACGGAATGTCTCGTCAAAAAGTTTTTGGTTGAAAATGCATTTTGTGAGAGATTTTCAACAGAAATTCGTTGAAAATTCGTAGAAAATTTATGTTTTGTCAATAATATCTTTAAAATTCATAGAAAATTTTCAACGACATTTTCCGTTGAAAATTTTCGTTGAAAATACTCAATTTTCTAGTAGTGAAAGACTATTACATTTTATAAAATGTAACATGGTTAGTAATATAATAATTGAGGTTGAGAGGCTAGTTGGCAGTTGCTGAATTGTTTGGTATAGAATTAAGTTGTCAGAATTATCAAAAGACTTTTACGATATAGTGGAAAATAAAATATAATTGTTTGGTAATCGTTCAAAATGAAATTAGCGCTCTAAATGGTTATGGGAGCTCCATAATACAAAATGATTCAGAGAGTTTTGGAACCATTAAAAAACATACTTATTTTTTTTTGTCAAACATGATTCACCTTTTTAACAATTCAAATGTTGTATCTTAATGAAACTGTTAAAAGATAAACAAACAGCCCTTAATGTATTTATGTTTATTATTTTGTATTTTTCCATACCAAGATCATGTTCATCTTCCTCGTAGTTGACTCGTTTTTCTTTAGAACCGGCCTTTTAATTTTGCATGTAGTGTGCAATTCTAAGAGTTGTCGTATCGGTCGAGTAAGGAGTTGATCTAATAATTAAGAGTGCAAATAATTTGAGTTTGTTTGATTGATTGTATTTCAATAATTCAAATCAATTATATATTTAAAATGATAATTCGTTATATTAATTTTTAATATATAATCCAATCCATTATATTTTAGCCGGGTTAGGTTGAATTAGATTGATCGCATTAAACATGTACACCTTTTACAAGATTGTTAAATTAAAAACAAAAATTAACCTACAAAACATAACAACATCTCCAAGAGAGATTTTAACAACTTTTTTCTGGAACAATTATGCTATCTTATATGTTAAAATAGAAAAGAAAAAGATAAAAATCTCCAAATTTGAAGAAATAATATTTTAATCATTCCATCATAAAAGTCATTGAAGTAAAATGTTTAGCAAGAGAAATAGTATTCTTTTTTGAAGTATATAATATTTATATAAGATAAATGAAATATATAAAATCACATACCATCATTACATTTGATGAGGTTTGAACCTTAATTTGACCTACTAAGAAGTCAAAGACTCACATACTGCTAGGCCACAGACGCTTTGATAATAATATTTTTATTAATGCATTGATTATTGTAATGATATAATAAATACTACAATCTCTAAAGTTGAATAGCTCTTGGAGATTCAAACATCTTTTATGTACATCTTGGCAACGGGTGCAACACCCTGTTTTGGCAGGATAACCGGCTTGGAAACGGGCCACTGGCGTGTCAGTTCCCTGATCTCTACGAGTTAGACAGAAGGAAATGGTGTTTTCTCTCTGAAAGGATGTTTGGGGGTTGTTTTTGTGGAGTTTGGAAAAAACAACCTAGCACCCCTCAGGAAATTTCGAATCTGAGTCAATTAATTGGAATGACTAGTGGCGTTTCGCAACATGATGGCTTGGATTCGTGGAGGTCGAGACTTTCCATTGACGGGGTTTTTTACGTGCACGACCTTAGGAGGCTTATCGATGAGAAACTTACTATCGCTTCGACCAATCCTACGGTTTGGTTTAATTTGGTTCCGCTAAAATGCATCGGTTTCGTTTGGAGGGAATGTTTAGGTAGAATTCCTTCGGCTGCCGCTCTTGCGTTTAAAGGTATTCCTATAAACTCGAATTCTTGCTCCATGTGCTACAATGGAAACGAAGATGCTGACCATATTCTTGTAACCTGCTCTTTTGCGCGGAATGCTCTCGGTTGGATTCTCACTTGGTGCGGCATTTCCCCCCGTCACTTCCATACCGTCTCCGAGTTCGTAAATTTCGCAGCTTCTTGGGAAAACTGTCCGAGGAAACGGAAAATCCTTGTTGCTATCTTCTATGGTTTCCTTTGGTGTATGTGGAAGGCCCGAAATGATAAGCTTTTCAACAAGGTGCAAATTTCTCACCAGAAATTGGCAGATAATGTGTTTCTGTTAGTTTTCAACTGGGTTAAGTATAGGGGTGTTTTTCGGAATTGTAATTGGGCTGATTGGAGTTGTTCTCCTTTTAACATCTTGTAAGTATTTTGTTCTGTTTTCTTTTGCCCTGCTTTGTCTTGTATAAGCAGTGGCTTTAATAAAATCCGCCGGTTCAAAAAAAAAGAATAGCTATTGGAGATGTTCTATGAATAGATGTTTGATGTAATTATTGATGGTCTTAATTAATGCTTCCACAATGGGTTGGACTTTTTCATTCGAACTTTTATAAAAGAAAAAGTTGGACGGAGGAACAAAAGGAACAAGTTTTTTGAGAGTTTGTAATTGTACACACACCATGATGAGTATTTTTTTTGTTAAGACCGTTTTTTAAGAGTTTTAAGTAGCCAAAAAACAACAAAAAAGCTCCATTGTGGATGATCTTTCATTTGGTCAAGGATTTATTGGTAGTTGAATGCAAAAACATACAATCTTTAGAAGGGGGTGTAAAATAGCTAGGGGTGGCAATCAGGTCGTGTTCGGGTTGACGGGTCACGAGTTGGCGGGTTGGCGTGTCAGGGAGGGTCAACCCGGACACGACCCGTTTAACTAATCGTATGGAGATATGCAACCCTAACCCGCACACGCTCGGGTTGGCGGGTCGTAAACAGATTGGCGGGTTGGCGGGTTGTAAACGGGTTGGCGGGCCACCTAATAATACAATCAAATTCAAACATTTAAATTTAAACAAAAAGTCTAAACAAAAGTTTCAAACAAATAAAAAGTCCATACACAAACAAATTCATCTAATAATATAACAAATTCACCTAATAATACTACCAAATTCAAACATTCAAATTTCAAAAAAATAAGAAGTCTAAACACAACCAAATTCAAATAAATAAAAAGTTCAAACGCCAACTTAAATAAGACAAAATAAAGCAAACCTATTTTGATTATTTGAGATTTGTAAGTAAAATATATTTTTTCATATAAAAAAGTATTTTTTGGCGGGTTGGCAGGTCAACCCGAACACGAACCGTTTATTTGGCGGGTTGGCGTGTCAGAAAATTCAACCCTAACCCGTTTATTTTCGTGTCGGGAATTGCCACCTCTAATCAAAAAGATCTAAGCTCATTGTGGTTTACAAGATGAGATGAGAAATATGTAATATATATATATATATATATATATATATATATTTGTGATACAAATTTATGATCATGTATGGTACATTTATATAACAGGGTGGAAAGTTATTTGTATCAGGCGGTGATCAATTTTATGATCATGTATGGTACATTTAGGGTTTATGATCATATATGGTACATTAGGGTTTATGAATATCTGTGATACAATTTTATGATCATGTACGGTACATTTAGAATTTATGATCATGTATGATATATTTAGGGTTTATGAATATCTGTGATACAATTTTATGATCTGTATGGTATATTAAGGTTTATCGGAAAAACCCTATGTTGAATCTTCGTACGAAAAAAACGGGAGCCGAATGGTTATTTGAGTTGCAATCATTTGTCCTTATGTTCACAACCAAATTTAAGTTTGCATTTAAACTTTCTTCTATATCAATATATATATATATATACAATAAAAAAATGAATTTTACCCACAAAAACTACCCAGGGAAAATTTCAATGAGTGATTACCCACGGATCACCCAGAAAATACCAGTGGTTCGGTAAAATTCGATGTTTTTCGAGAAAATACCAAAGGATCACCCAAAAAATCCTTGGGTAACTTGTCACTGATTTGAATTATCCGCCAGCAATTTACCTACCAACTTTTGTGACGGTTTTGCCAGGAATCACTCTTTAGCGACAAAATTTTGTATGAAAAAGTCCGTAAGCAAAAGACTTTTATTTAATTAGTAGTGACAATGTAGTGATACACACACACACACACACATATATATATATATATGGGAGATTTTAAATACAAACAAAGCAATTGATACAAACCGTACAAACTCTATGGTTTCATTGTTTTTTTGAATAATTTTTTTTTCTTGCAAGTGTTTGATATGATGAAATTGTTTCATATAATTCTTTTTTATCATGAAACAATTTTATATATTTTTGTTTCTATATGAAAATGAAATTGTTTCATGTACTTCTCATTTTGATGAATCTTGTTTCATATATTCTTGATTAATCAAACCTCATGTGTTCTTGATGAATTTTTTTGACATATTATTGACTAATCAATAATCATAATTAAGAAAAAGTGAAAAAATAAAATAAAAATAATTATTGGTTGAATGAGTTTGTACGATTTGTAGGAATTGTTTGGTTTGTAATGAATATCTCCCTATATATATATATAAATATATATATATAGAGAGAGAGAAAGAGAGGAAGATTCAAATAAGAACTTTGCATTTTTAAAGAAACAAAGGGACACTTGTGGATCACATATGATGTGGGTCCCACATAATATTAAATCATTTATGATTTAATATTATGTGGGACCCACATCATATGTGGTCCACAATTTGTTCCTTTGTTCCTTTAAGGAGGGGTGGTTCTCATTTGATCCATCCCCTGTATATATATATACTTGGGATCACGTGAGACCACCCTATTTCCGTGAAACCCCCCTTTTATACTTGAAATTTCACAAAAAAAAACAGTATGAAGGTAAAAAAAATATGAAAGTTTTTGCTATGAAAGTTACCTATATAGTGTTTTTGCTGTGAAGGTTCAAATTTTTTTTTACCTTCACATTGTTTTTGCTGTGAAGTTTTCAAGAGTAAAAAAGTGGTTTCACGGGTCTCCGACGGGTCTCATGGAAACAGGCTGGTCTCACGTGAATCTATCATATTTTTTTTTACCTTCACAATGTTTTTGCTGTAAAGTTTCAAAAAGGGTGGTCTCACGGAAACATGATGGTCTCACGTGATCCCAACCCATATATATAGGGGCGGGTTCAAATGATAACTCAAATTTGGTTGCGAACGTGAGGACAAATGAGAGCGCAATACGTGTCATATTCAGACTGAATAACATATATTCAGACACTTGTCGTGTTCTCATTTGCCCTCACGTTCACAACCAAATTTGAGTTCGCATTTGAACTATTCTCTCTCTCTGTCTCTCTCTCTCTCTCTCTATATATATATATATATATATTGGGACAAGTTCAAACGAAAACGCTAACTATTTAAGAAAACAAGAAAACCTTTTTTCATGTACAAAATTACATATGATTCACGTACAAATTCATATATGATTAGCCGCGACTTTTCACGCGGTTTATCTTGTGGCAAAAGTCGCGCGTGTCTATTTTTTATTGTTAGTACAAAATGATCACATTTGATTTTATACATCAAAAAAAGATTTTCTGGTTTTCTTAAATAGTTAGCGTTTTCGTTTCAACCTTCCTCTATATATATATATATATGCATGCTTTTTGTTGAAGACAATCAAAGAGATGATTAAAGACTAAGGTATTAGAAACATTAAACCGGCAAAGGAAAAGGATTATCCTTCAACTTTTAGTCTATGCCAGAGTTTATCTATTTTGATTCTCAATCATGGTGAAGCACACTAATAAAAGAAAAATTATTGAGAAGACAACGTCCATCAAAAGAAGCCATTACCAATGAAGCTATATTGATATATAATTTTTGTGGCTTTTCACCATAATAATCAACAATATCCTTGTACAAAAGCACAATTAAAAACATAATTAATTATCCTCATCGCTTTGAGAACACCCATCATGTAAGAGCGTTATACTGAGAAACCATGGAAGGCGAAGCAATTCGAGCTAGATCACATTTAGAAGCATGAAGTACCAAGGATTTTAACATCGAACAACTAGTGAAATCAAACTTGCATACTATATGAGTAGAGTTAATTAATCATATATTACCCCATAAGTTGAAATGTGACTTATATCAAACATATTATGCATATGACTTTCAATAATTGTAATAATGTACATGAAGATGAAAATGTTATATGTGCCCAATCGAGTTAGGAATTATCACCTCAAGATTGATGGAAATCGTGCTTCTATTTATAGTCAGAAACAATGCTAGCTCTTGGATACTTTGCTTTTACCTTTCCGTTTGCTACTAAAATAGTGTCAAAGTTTGAATAGCATACCACTGAACAGTTAAGAGAGAAGAAACTTGTAGTAACTAATTAATTTGATATCACGTTTAAGAAATTGATTTGATAACTTGACCAAAGTGTATGGTCTCAATTCTAGGGGAGAGATACTGGACCTAGCTTGCCCTAGTTATCATGCAAATGGAAGTATTTAACCCTTTCCCAAACTTTTATCTTTGGCTTATAATTAAGTCTAATATGTTATCCATAGTCCACCTCCATGTGCCCTTGTTGTTTTGGAAGTTAAAAGGAGCTTACATTTACAATCTTTCTCTAAAGTTGTATTCTTCTTGACTGAATGAATATCTTTAACTATTTGTTGCATAAATGGTACAAACTTCATCCACTATAATATTATTGCAAACAACTAACAAATATTGTCACAACAAAGAACGTGCATTCCAATGAAATTCGATAGAATCATAAATGAACAAAAAGATAAAATATTACAAAGGCAAAATTTGGATGTATTTTTAAGTTCGAAACTAGGTTAATTTGGAAAGGTTGTCTTTAAGGGGGTGTGTAGTAGTAATGATCTCAATTCAATCATGTGGAGTTTTAACAATCATGAGATTTTTTTTTGCCTAATTGTCTATCTTGCATTTAATGGTCAATATGAACCTTAAGGAATGAACCAAATGTTCAATAATAGTATGTCTTCATGCCGGTTTCAAAGCAATCTATCATGTTGTCAAATAAAGCATCCTCAATCATATGCAAACGAAGTCCTTTCTCTTGGCACACTTG
Organism: Silybum marianum; assembly: GCA_036898165.1. Lineage (NCBI taxonomy): Eukaryota > Viridiplantae > Streptophyta > Magnoliopsida > Asterales > Asteraceae > Silybum > Silybum marianum. Next base: position 4,905,475 of record CM072536.1, on the reverse strand, counting down.
AAGGTGGTTTAGGTCATGTTCACGATTTCGTATTTGGTGCCCATATTGTAAAATCAGATATATCTTTTAGACGATTGTAATGAAAACTATAATCATTATTTGAACTTTAACTGAAAATAATAAAACCTTGTTCTAGCTCTTTTGTAAAAAAAAAATTAAATTAAATAAAAACCAAAAAAATATATATATTCATATGCTACTCTCATACTTATGGATACGATTCACACGCAATTAGTACTTAGTACTATACAGTACACATATATAGGGGTTAAATCAAATAAAAACTAAAAAAATGTTGAAAACCGTGAAGACAGATCTAAGTATTAATTTGGTTTTGATTATATGGTTTTAATTAAAAGATATTTTTAGTTAAAAAGGACATAATCGTCATTTTGGTAACAAGATTTACTAGATGAAACATTAATATTCACTCACCATATGAAACATACTGATTCACCACATGAAACACATACTAATTCACTACATGGAATCCAAATAAGTTGATCGTTCTTTATAGAACACGTACTAATTCACCAGATTCACCATATTAATCCATAACACATCCTAATTTACGAGATTCACTATATGAATCCAGGTGTAGTCAACGATGAATTAGAAAAGTCAAATACGACGGCTGTAATAAAATCACTATTACGTTCTTCTCTTTTTATTAATATTACAAAAATGTCACCATTATTAATAACCTTCGATTAAACTCTTTAATGGTTGAGATTAGTCCTCACGGTCCTCAACTCTTTTACGGTTTTTATTTGATTATAGCCCTATATATAGGATTGATTTTCGTTACAAACCAGTTAATGCTTACAAACCGTACAAACCGCATTCAACCAATCATTTTTTTTTTCACCTTTTCTTATTTACAAGGGTTGATTAGTCAATAATATATGGAAAAAATTTATCAAAAATACATGACGGTTGATTAATCAAGAATATGTGAAACAGGTTTAATCAAAATGAGAATTTCATGAAATAATTTCATTTTCATGTTGAAACAAAAATATATGAAATGATTTCTTGAAAAAAACAATTATATTAAACAATTTCATCATATTAAACAGTTTTATAAAATAATTATATATATATATATATATATATGATCATGTTTAGGAGAAAACACCAACAAAACAGAAAATTAAAGAACACCATGAAGCCTTGCATCTGGACAGTCTAAAAAATATATTACATATAAATGTTATTTCACTTATTTGTTTCATTATATAAATTTTGTTTATTTTTTTTTGACAGGCCTATAAATTTTGTTTATATATATAACAATGACATAAATTCCAAACTTCTAGTTAAAAATCCATGGCACATTTCTCGATGATCAACTAGTACAGAATACAGAGTAAATGAACCTACCAAATACCAACATTTTTATTCAAAATTTCTAGTACTACTACTGTATATTACTGAATAAAAGCTAGAGCTAGACGACGGGTCGGACTAATAAATTTTCATCATATCGATTTCTGATAAATTATTAAAGTCTCAACCTAACAAAATTTAATACCAATATATCTTGCCTATTTATTTGATCAAGAAAAGAAGTTATTCATGCTCAAATTTAACAGTTAGCAACCAAGAAGCTTTGCAAATTGCAATATTCTTGACCATATATATATATATCAAACCCTAATATTAATATATATATGATCATGATCATGATCATGATCAAGCTGATTGTGGTTGTACTATTAGCTTTTCTAGTTGTACATTCACAATCTATAGATATTCCAAAACTAAGGCTTTTTGCATCCAAAAACAATGTATCTTGCATTTATGTTTTTGGAGATTCTAGTGTTGATCCTGGTAACAACAATAATCTTGAAACTGATCAGAAGGTTAATTTTTTGCCCTATGGAAAAGATTTCTATAATGGCCAACCTACTGGAAGGTTTAGCAATGGAAGACTTCCCACTGATCTCATTGGTAGCATTTCTTTTCTATATATATATATATATGATGAAACCTTGATTTTAATTTCTTATCAGCTATGAAGAACTCGTTTGGAGATTAATTAATTAATATGGGGCTTCATCGTGTTTTCGTATTTCTAATTACTATTAATTTCTTGTTGTTAAGTTAATTATGTATGTTAATTTACTTTAATTATCGGGGTTTTCTTGTTTTTTAGCGGACGCATTGGGTCACACGAAAGCAATACCTGCGTACCTTGATCCAAATTTGACGAGAGAACAACTTCCTCATGGTGTTAGTTTTGCTTCTGGTGGTTCGGGTTATGATGATCTTACTGCTCAACTCTCGGTACGCATGCATGCACCCTCTAGAGGATATATATATATATATATATATATATTCCTTTTCATTTACTACAACATAATCAATTTTATAAGACGACAAACATGTCTAAATATAAGACTTACATTTATATGATCGACAATTGTGCATGTAAAGAAGTTACACTAAGTTACTATAACAATGAGTTTTATTCTGGATTAGGTACAGACTAAAAAAAGGGTCTAGATTAAATTGGAATGCTTGGTGTAGTGGCCCCGGTAGCGCTTTGTAATAATATGATGATACTCTTAGCTCCTCCTAGTTCTGTTTTCTTGTAAACTTTCTCGTTTAAAAAAAAGTTTTAGGATGCTTTTGAAACAAAGTGTCGTATTAATTGTCTTATAAGAATTTCGAGAAGTTACCAATAAATATATCTTTTTTACCTGACCTTTTTTATAAGACATTTTTCAAATAATTTATGTAAAAATACTAATAAGAAACTTCATTTCATAGTTCTTAAAAAACTTGTTCGAACGTCAAAAAGACCTTCTATCAACTTATTGTAATACGTTTACATACGACGTACAATTGTTGGGTTTTACAAACTTAATTACTATATAATCATGCTATACTTTAATGTACTTTAAAGTTGAATTTGTTACAATGATGATAATAGTAATATATAGTCTCTAAAACCTAAAATATACCCATGGATTCAAGAATTCTTTGCAAAGTTTTTTCTAGGGATTATTTGTTCTTCTTTTTTACTTCTTGTTTTATTATTTCTTCTACATATATAGTATGGGTTTATTTTATTTATTATTTATTGACATAATTATATATATTTTTGCATGAAATAGAATGTGATATCCCTATCGAAACAATTGGAGTATTTTCGGGAATACAAGGCAAGGTTAGGAAGGTTGGTTGGGAAGAAAAAAGCACAAGAAATCGTGACAAATGGAGTGTTTCTATTGAGTATGGGTACTAATGACTTCCTACAGAATTATTTCGTCGAACCGACTCGTGTTAAACAATTCACTGTAGACAAGTATCAAGATTTCTTGATTTCTGCCATGACCAAATACATTAAGGTAATAAACTACTATACTCTCTCTCCTTTTTCAGATTTTAGTTATAGTTGTGGGCTGAAAAATTGAAGTGAATATACTATCATATAAATGGCTTTTTCTCTTGTATTTTGGCTTTATATCTTCTATATAATTTACTAAAATAGTTAATTTGCTTAATATGTCTTAAAATGGAAAAAAGAGACATTGATCTTAGAGGCATCCCAACATTACATGTGATCCATTGACTAAATTATCTTCCAATTCAATCCATAATATTATACATATAATATTAATAAATGGACTATATATATATATATATATTTTTTATATATAGCCTCATTCGTTTACAAACTCAATAATTTATATAAACTTACAATACATGAAAACTGATATACGAATTTATTGGGTTTGTAAATGATAATGCGTATATATATAGAGTGAGAGAGAGAGTTGGGTTCCGACAAGAATAAAAGTTATGGTGAGAATGTAAGAACGTGAGAACAAAAACTTCATGTGCATTCGTCCTCCTTCAACTACCTTTCAGGGTCCGTCCTAGGGTTTTTGATTCTCTGTACGAAAATGCTAAAAAATGCCTTTATTCCTTTTTTAAGCAAATAAAACGACGAAACATGTAATTTTGTAAAGAGGTTGGAATCTAGTTAATGTAGGTATCCCATCCCCACCCTGATTTTTCTTATTTATGATAAAAAATACAAAGGGCGGACATATAAACCAGTATCCCAAATTACAAACACTACAACAAAATTGATTCATAGAACGTGTAAAATGTTGAGGCGCCCTAAAATAATATTTTATACGACTTATGTTTATATGACCAAAATAAAAAGTGTCATATCTAAAAGTGTTACAATAGCTTTATAGCTAGGACGTTTTTACGCGTTTTAACAAGTTTTTTAGGACTTCTTAAAACAAAGTGTCATATTAACTATTTTTTAGGACACTATTTGGAAAAATGTCCTATAAAAAGATGAGTTTATATGATACTTTCTCAAAAGTGTCCTATAAAATACTTTATTTTATAAAATGTTTAAAAACGTCCTATAAATTTATTGTAACGCTTTTAAATAAAATATTTTATAATTTAGTCCTATAAACTTAAGTTCAATAAAGTATAAGACACTTAGATAATCTAGCAACTTAAAACACAAGAAAAACTATAAATAATTTTAACCAAAACAATAAATTACATCAAAGTTAGTGTCATAGCAAGTAAGAACAAAACTCAAAAAGTTACAAGTTTAAATACTAAAGTCCAAATCTAACATGGTAATGTCAAACCTCAAAGAAAACAAAGTCTAAAAAACAATGTTGTGCAACGTGCTCTAACTCTGGTGTTAAAATGAAGTGCTCATTTTGCATTACAAATTTCAATACGCAAGAGCAAGACTCGTTATCAAAATGACAAAAGCTCTTAGCCTTAATGTAGTAAGTAGTAATCCTCACAACCACATATAACACAAATTTTTAATACTCACATAGAAATTTAGAAAAAAAAACTAGTAATAGATGAAAAATTGATTCCCCTCAGGCTTTGATTCCCTGTGCGGCCGCACGGGCTAGGGCCGGCCCTGCTACCTTTATGTACCTACTTTTATCATAATTACCGAAACTTTGATAAATTTATGTGTATATAAAAGTTCATGAAAATTAAGTTTAAAGTAGATGAATGTAGTGAAAGCAAGGTTAAAAAATGTGTAAGGCGTGGTATGACGACGAGGTCAAGCCTCAAGCTTTACATGCCATGGAGAGGACTCAACGTTTTTCAAAGTGTGACATAAGATGACAAATCTTTGTCATATATAGAATTATATATTTACATATATGTTCTCTCTATATTATTTAATCAGATAATAATGTTAAAAAAATTGTACATTTATATATATTAGATGAAGAAATCATATAGATTGTTATTTTAAAAATACTTTTAATTAAATATTTAAAATAAACTTGTAAAAGTAATTTTACAACTTCCTTGCAATTGTGAGCCTATTATCTTTATGAATTCATGAAACTATAAGTGATGTGATTAGATAAATCTATAAAAATGCAAAATCTAAAGTTAAAGATGTAAAAAACAAAATTTAAAAAAATTGTTTAAAAAAAAATAACGTTCTACAAAAAAAAAAACGTGTGCCATGGCTAGCCACGCCTTACAGAAACTCTATGAGTTATTTCGTAACGATGGAGACGCGCCAGGCTATTTCACGTTGTGGCGCACACCATAGCACGCATTTTTGAACACTGAGTGGAAGATAGTCAAAGGTAGTTGAAGGTAAATGGATGCATTTTATGGTAATTTAAATAGATCAAGAAAGTATATAATTGTTATTCTCACATTATCCCGAGTCTCTCTGTCTATATATATATATATACACACACACACATAAAATACACATTTTAGTTTTCATAATTATCTAGATCATATAATTTTCATTCAGTTTTAATTTTATAAACAAACTAAAATAATCATAACAAATAATGGTTGCAACATATAATAATCATCTTTAACTATATGTCGAATTGTTTTCTCTTTATTTTCTTGTTCTAGATTTGTCAAATTATAATAGTCTACACGTTGAATTATATAATTACAAAAAATTTAAAACTACAATACATATATAAAAACATTATCTACCGGAAAATATATATGCATGTACTGTCAAGTGTCAATAATGGAGAATAGTATTTATGGTTTGTGGAATATTGTAGCATTACTATTTATATTGATGTGATTGGTGAAGACATATAGTACAAGTTATAAACCAACCAGTCAACCACCATCATAAAAATGTTTAATATATAAAAAAAAGGGTGAATTGCATAGAAATGAAATTCGTTTTGTTGTAATTTTAATTTTGAACAATATTTTGAATTTATTTTTTTATTTAATGTATAGACTCAAATATACATATTTTAATACCATTATTATTAATTATAAAGGTATTTAAATCTCGTTTCACACTTTTGTGAACAATGAAACAACGATTCTAACTTTAAGCTATGTTATGAATTATATTGGTTTACATGGTGTAAATATGCATGCACAAATGTATTTTTGTGTATTGTTCATGCACAAACATTTTCTTCATGTTTTATTTATGAAAAAACACTTTACATGTTTACATAACAGCACATACAAACCGGTTTTTACGGTTTTTAGTTTTTAAACTAAAAATAATTCATAATAGGACGTTATCATATACACTTTAATCTATATCATATTCTCCAATTAGATTAAAGTACGTATGTCTGTTTTTTTTTATTATCATATGCTAATAGATTAAGATGTATCCTTAGACAATGGTGTATTTGAAAAAACTTACATAACGATATTATGCTTAATTGAATATATCAAAAATTCTAACTACCTGCATTGATGTGACTGATAAGGATATAACATATAAGTGAGAAAACACCATTGTCATCGAAAGTGTTAATTGACTTATCCTTATAGGCTACAGCATTAATAATTTATGGTATTTATGGAACAAAAATCTATCCCCTTTTAACAAAGTTTAGAGCATTTTCAATAAATTTTTTATAATTTTTCTAAAATAAAAAAGAAAAAAGAAAAATCTTTAAAAATAATTTCTTTCAACTCCAACAATTTTCTATTTTAGAGAATCAATCATTAATTATATTATTAAAATATTATTTATATCTTCTATACATTTAATTTTAATAATTTTAATTGGTTGGATATGGTTTATCTCTCCTACATATTTAACTTCAAAAAATTTGATTGGTTGTATATACTCTTTCTTATTTTAGAGATTTCTCCCTAATTCTCTAAAATATAAAACTTTATAACAATACCGTTGGAGCATTTTAGAGAAGAAAAAAAGTAAATTTTCTATTTATTGAAATGATGTTGAAGATGCTCTTACATGGTAAAATTTCCGTTTCCGTTTCTGATTATAATTATATAAACTATTAACTATATATCACTACTGAGATTTGTACATAAAATTCTAATATTTGTCTTTGCTAAAGAAGTTTTTTTTAATCTTTTAAAAAGAAATCATGCTATTATCTATAGAACTACTAGGTCTTTGGTACCAAAACATCATGTTGCACTCTTATACTTTGTAGATTTCTTTCTTTCTTTATTTTCGGTAATACGACTGTTCGAACTAGATGGTATACAAATCGACAACTTCTATGAGACACTGAATATAACAGTTAGGAAAAAAACTGCACACTGTGTTGGGTTGTGGAGTCTGATAAATTTGGCAGTTAGACTAAATATTAGGGAAGGAAATGTTCCGGAATTTGGCACCGACCCACATAGGAGTTTAACCTAATTTCTACTCTATAAATTGATATCTTTTTAACCTTGTAACCTAAACCAAAAGCTAGAAGCAGAAAGCGTGTGTAATGACAACAAGTCTAATAAGAAAAACCTCTCAAGTTCGTCGTGGACTAGCAAAATCACCCTGATTGTGTGAACCACGTAAATCCTTGTGTTCTTGTTTTTTTTATTTATCTTTAATTGTGTGTTTATCGTGTGCTTATCGTCGTTCTTAACCCAACACAGTGCCTGTGAGGAGAGTCGAGCTAAGTGAAGAGCAACTTTTCAAGACCTAACTTTTATTTGTCATCAGATTGAACTCAATGTCAAATTTGTTGCGTGGCATTTGCAGGCACTGCATGCCGAAGGTGCAAGGAGATTGGCAGTGGTGGGCATGGAGCCATTTGGGTGCATTCCACTGATTAAAGCACTTAGAGGCACAAGTGAGTGTGATGAAGGCTACAACAAAGTGGCTCTTACATTCAACTCCAAAGTGAAAGCACTCATGGCTACTCTTCAAACATCCTTGGGGATTAAGAGTTTCTACACAGACATTTATGGACTTGTATTGGACACAATTAATAACCCAAAAAAATATGGTAATTTCCTTTATCCCCATCTCTTCAAATTAATTAATTCTTGCGTTTCTTAATTTGCTATATATAAATAAATGAAAAGGCATCTTTCTCTTCAAATTAATTAATTCTTGCGTTACTTAATTTGCTATATATAAATAAATGAAAAGGCATCTTTAAATACAAACTCTCCCTTAATTTGCTATATATAAATAAATGAAAAGGCATCTTTCTCTTCAAATTAATTAATTCTTGCGTTACTTAATTTGCTATATATAAATAAATGAAAAGGCATCTTTAAATACAAACTCTCCCAAGATATAAACTCGTGTAAACCAATATAAAAATAATTATTTTTTTATCAAAAACAATGATTTAAGGTATTTGGCAGACTAACACACACACACACACACTTTCTCGGGGTATCCGGGCTCCCACTTAAGGGTGCCACCCGACTAATTCTCGTCGATCTTGGCCCAGCCCAATTAAGGGTACCACAAAACGGCAGACCCAAGATCTGGATATCTCTGCATGCACATTGTTTCGCATATGTTTGTGTTAACATGAAAACAAAAATTATATGTGGAAAAAAACGTTGGTTCATTTTCACATATGAAACATATATTCATAATATGAAACAAATACATGTGAAACTTTCACATTATGAAACAAACATATGTGAAACGATATCTTAAATCATAACATTTGATGAAAAAAAACTATTTTTATATTATTTTGTACGAGTTTGTAACATTTGACTGGTTTGTAAAATAAAGAGCCTCAATAAATGAATATATATAGGAGCAAGTTCAAACTATATATACAGGCAGCAAGTTCAAACTATTTAAGAAAACAAAAAAAATGTCGTTCATGTACAAAACCATATATATATATATATATATATATATTGGACGGCAATTAACAGACACACATCCCAGGTGTATCCAGATCCAAACGGGCACCGACTAATCCCTTGCGCTCATGATGCAACCCTATGGACTGGCCCATGTACAAAATCATACTTCATACATGATCCGGGCGACTTTGGGGCGACTTAAGTCGCAGGGGCAAAGTCGCCCGCTTCCGGTTAATGCAAAATCACATATGAATTTGTACATGAACGACCATTTTCTTATTTTCTTAAATAGTTAACATTTTCGTTTGAACTTTCATCTCTCTATATATATAAATGGGTGCATGTATACAGGTTTTATAGAAGCATCAAAAGGTTGTTGTGGATCTGGATTGGAGTTTGGACAAAGCTGTAAAGGGTTGCCTACTTGTGCCAACAGAAGCAAATATGTTTACTGGGATGCTGTTCACTTTACTGAAGAAATGTACAAAATTATTTCTGAACAAGCTCTTCAATCTCTCATGAAGACTCTTCAATAATTATGTTACCATCTCTCTCTAGATATAATATATATATATATATATATATTGTGTGTTTGTATGTAATATGTGTGTATGTATAATTATATGAACGTTGCATTGGCTAGAGTTTGTTGAACAATGTTAATTCATTGTATTATGTATTGGAAAATATGTTAATCTTTAAGGTTTCATTATTGAAATGAAATAAAAGATTTTATCTTTAGCAGTGAAAGTTGATTGTTTTCGTGAAGTTGTTTGTGAGATTATTGCAAATTTGCAATTGTGGTGTTAGTTATATAAAGTTTTATTTAAAACATACATTACAAAAAAAATTGATTATAGGACGTAAAAATTTGTAAGTAATTATAATAGATTGTTTTATAGGATTAGAGAGATGAGAGAGAGTAGAGAGAGAGAGAGAGAGAGAGAGAGAGAGGTCGGGGTGGGAGTGTTCGGGAGGTTGAGAGAGTGAGGTTAGGGCTCGGGATAAGGCAATCACTACAAAAAAAGGACCCTTTTCCGACGGATATTTCCGTCAGAATTCCGTCGGAAATGGTGGATTCCGTCGGAAAAGGTGGATTCCGTCGGAAAAGGTCCAAAATCCGTTGGAAAAAATTCGTCGGAAAACCCCTTGTCGGAAAAGCCTATTCCGACGGAATTCCGACGGAATTCCCGTTTCCGTCGGAAAACCTTTTCTGACAGATTTCCGACGGATATTATTTCCGACGGATATTATTTGTGACGGATTCCCGACGGCTTTTCTGACGGATTATTTGCGACGGAAATTTAACATTGCCGATGGTTACCTTTACTGACGGGTTTCCGACGGATTTTAGGAAGCATTTCCGACGGAATATCCCTCTAAATTCGTAGAAAATTTATTTTCTGTCAATAATCTCTCTAAAATTCGTAGAAAATTTTCAATAACATTTTCCGTTGAAAATACTCAATTTTCTAGTAGTGTGTGAAGGAATCAATGTAACACCGGAGAACGGGGGTGAGGAAGGCAACAGAGAAAACATGGAAACTAGTCAGGCCGGAGTGGAAGGGAGGAGATCGCCGGCGGCAACGAAGGGAAACTCCGGGGTCAATAATCGTAACTTTCAAGGTCGGCCATTCAATGGGTTGTAGGGTTGGTTGGAGTTGTCAGTAATTAACGTTTTGTCCAAATGTTAAATGATGAAGTTGTCAAATTGGCATTTAAAAATATTTCATTACTAGTTAATTGCATTTATTTATTAGGAAAAATCTAAAAAAACCCAACAAACTATCTGATTTTAAATGATTAAATCCTAAAACTATTTTTTTGAATGAAAAAACCCTTAAACTTTCTGAAACCGGTTAAATAGATTCTTGTAACCTGTAAAAACATATTAATGTTATAAAAATTTGCAAAAAGTCTAGAAAAACCTAACAAACTTTCTGTTTTTGAATGATTAAGTCCTTGGATTTTTTTTAACGAGTAAATCCCAATTTTTTTCCTAAATCTTTTTACCAAATTAATTTTTGAACTTTATTTGAACAAATAAATCCCAAACTTTTTGAAAAAAGAAAATTATGAACTTGATTTTGAACAACTAATGCAGATTTTTTTTGAGCAAAATCATAAACAAAAATATATATAATTTTTCTCACCGACAACAAAGTACGATAAATCAATTAAACATAGACAAATCATACCATTTTCAATACTAATTATAAAGCATATAAAAGTTTTGCTTAAAGTATAAATTTAAATTTTTCATTAACTTATTTTTTTTATGTATAAATTTTTTTATGTATCTATTTATGCTTTAGACATGACTTTTATTTTATACGTTTCATAATTAGTAAATCCAGAAAGGATAAAAAAAATCCCATTGTGGTCACGGAGGTTCAAATGCGGTGACTCCGGGCTATCCGCAAAACGGGTGGTTGTCCTGGAATTAGTCAGCTCGCATAGAGGGTTGGATATCCAGGTTAATAAAAAAAAAATAGTAATGGAAATGATATAATTTTTCTCCATTTAATTGGTTTATCGTACTTTGTTGTTGGTGAGATAAATTATATATATTTTTGTTTACGATTTTGTTCAAAAAAGAAATTCCACATTTATTTGTTCAAAATAAAGTTCATGATTTTATTTTATTTAAAAAAAGTTTGAGATTTATTTGTTCAAAGAAAGTTCAAAAAATTAATTTAGTAAAAAGATTTAGAAAAAAAAAATCGGGATTTATTTGCTAGAAAAATCAAGAACTTAATCATTCAAAATCAGATAGTTTATTGGTTTTTTTAGACTTTTTTCAAATTTTTATAACATTAACCGGTTTTTACAGGTTACAAGAATGTATTTAACCGGTTTCAAAAAGTTTAAGGATTTTTTCATTTAAAAAAATAATTTAAGGACTTGATTATTTAAAACCAGATATTTGGTTGGTTTTTTTTTTAGACATTTCCCTTATTTATTTTACAAAAGTTGGTAAATATATTACATAACTAGCATTAAAAAAAGTCATGTTGCCGTTAAAACATAAAAATCTAAAACGACAAGTATGTAGACAATTGCCACAAGAGTCCACTAATAATTTACTAAGTTATTAATAGAGTAAACTACGATTTTCGTCCCTATGGTTTGAGGTTTATAACGATTTTCGTCACTGTAGTTTAAAAATTGTTTTTTTCGTCCCTGTGGTTTCATTTTCCTTCTATTTTCTTTGTCCCTAAAGCTAACTGTTAGAAAAAATCTGTTAACTTAAGGGTAATTTGGTCTTTTGACTTGAATTGACTTTTTCTATTACAAGTTAAAAGTTTAATGTAATAATCTAATATTAATATATATATATATATATATAACCTTAAATACTGTAACAGGGTACTGGGTAGCTCCTTCCTAAACCGGCGATGTGCTCCTCTGTCTCCGGTGAACACCACCAACAGGAGTGCACCAACGATCTCGGTCCTCAGGTTTCCTTCCGCTGAACACCACCAACCATCTGTTGCTAACGTCCACCGACCGATCTCCACCTCCAGTCGGCTTCAGCCTTTCTTTTCCGATCTCCTCCATCTCAACACCCTTTTTTGTTCTTGCTCTCAAGAATTGTGCCACCATCGCACCACCTTCAATCTCCAACTCCTGGCCTTTTTTGATTTCTCAGATCTAAGAAACCCAACTACTGTCTCAACGAGAAATCATACCTCAGTCCCTCACTCAAATTTTAATTGCATAATCCCAAAACAAGTCCGAAGATTATAGAGATCGATGATGGTGACAATCACAAGGAGCAAGAATCTCTGAGAGGCGTGTTGGAAGATTATAGAGATCGATTTTGGGGTTTTGATGTATTGTTTGTATACAAAATTTTAAGTTTTGATGTTTTTCATGATCTTTATCTTGGTTTTAATGTCTGTGATATCGATTGGAATTGAAGCTTTGATATCATGAAGATGTAATTATATATTGGATATATATATATACACACACACATACACACACTCCTTCCTTCTAGAACACCATATCTGGAACACTAGCACCTTCCCTCCATATCTGGAACACCATAATAAAGAGAGTGAATAGAGGGAGACAGAAGACATCGTTGGAAGGAGATCGATAGGAGGAAGAGGAGGAGGATGAGATCGGTGATACACAGCGGTGAAAGAGAACCAACACTCTCCTTTACCTTCTCGATCTTCGACCCTGACTCCGACAATGACGAACACCAGTTCCCACCACTGAAATCCCAAGCGTCCCTATCGACACTTTCTTCATCGTTAATCATACTTAAAGACGACCTATTTGCACGATGATCATCGGTCGGATGTACCAGATAAGAAACGAGTTTCGATCTATAGATAATTGGCTCTTGTAATCTAAGGTTTCTTGGGTATCGATGCATCGATGAAGTCGGGTTACAGTTGTGGCTGTAGTGGTGGTGCACCAGCTGTGTTAGCTTGAAACAACTGGATCGATATATATATATATATATATATATATATGACAGAAAGAAAAAAGAAACAGCAAGAGAGGCAGAAGGCTTAATTCATTCATTCAACAAATAAACTTGGATACATCGGAAAGAAAGCTACGACTAAACAAGCTTTAAATAACAAAGGAAAAAAAAACTAACTGGTCCTAGATAAAAGGAAATAACAGCTACCACTACTTTGACTGCATTATTCATAAATATCTGCTGAAAATTTCCACTCTTCCAACGTGCATAAGACTAATTCCAAACAGACCCATTTGACCCAAAACCAACTTGACCCAAGATCCAGTTTATTGTTGTCATTCTCCCCCTTAAACTGGATTTGGCTCGAGCTTGATTACTCCAAGCTTGCTTCGCATCTCGTTGAAATTGACCCTTGCTAGTGCCTTAGTGAATATGTCTGCCTTTTGTTCTTTCGAGTTCACAAATTTCACTGAGATTTTTCCATCTTCCACACATTCACGGATGAAATGAAATTTCATATTGATGTGTTTGCTTCTTCCATGGAAAACCGGGTTTTTCATCAAAGCAATTGCCGACTTGTTGTCTACATAAAGCGTGACTGGTCCTACCTTGTACCCAATCAGTTCGGCCAACAGGTTTTGTAACCAAATAGCTTGGCAGGCAGCAGCCGTGGCTGCCATGAACTCAGCTTCACAGGTCGATAATGCCATGGTTCTTTGTTTTTGTGATTGCCGTGTTATAAGACTCTCCCCGAGATAGAAAGCCATGCCACTCGTGCTTTTAGAGTCCATGGCGTCCCCGCCTAAATTACTATCAGAAAAACCTACAAGACCTGTGTCTCCTTGATCTCAGTGATACATAATCCCATAATCGATTGTGCCTTTCACGTATCGAAGGATCTGCTTCAGTGCCTTTTGGTGTAGTAATGTTGGTCTTTGCATATGACGGCTAATCAGACCAACCGAAAAAGATAAATCGGGTCGAGTATGGGTTAATTACCTTAAGCTTCCCACAATTCGCCTAATTGTGGTGGGATCGACCGGTTTTCCATCGTCATCTTTATCAAGCTTCTGCTTTGCATCCATGGGACAAGCTGTTGGGTTACAATCACTCATATCGAATTCCTCCAAAATCTTCTTAGCATAGGCCGTTTGTTTTAGCGACACACCTTCCTTCGTTTGGATCACTTCGATGCCAACATAACAAGCGAGCAATCCAAGGTCGCTCATCTCGAATTCATTCATCATTTGCTTCTTGAATTCGTTGATTTCCTTTGCACAAGAGACGGTAACTATAAGATCATCTACATAAACACCAACAATTAGTAAATAACCTTTTTCGTTTCGAGTGTACACAGCTTGATCATGAGAACATTTTTTGAACCCAATGCTCTTCAAGCTTCTATCTAATCGAGTATTCCATGCCCTTGGTGCTTGACGTACCCCGTAAAGTGCTTTAGCGAGCTTGTAGACTTTGTGTTCCGACCCTTTTACTATGAAGCCTTCGGGTTGTGACACGTATACTTCTTCGTCTAGCTCACCATTTAAAAATGCTGACTTTACATCCAGATGATGTATTTCCCAACTCTTTTGAGCAGCATACGCGATAATGAGTCGAATAGTGTCAAGTCGGGCTACTGGTGCAAGCACTTCTTCAAAGTCGATTCCCTGTTTCTGCACAAAACCTCTCACGACAAGTCGGGCCCTATGCTTCACAACTGCACCTGAACTATCCTTTTTAACCTTGAAAACCCATTTCAAGTCGATGGGTTTGTGACCAGAAGGGAGATCAACAAGCTCCCACATGTGATTCCGTTGGATTGCATCAAGTTCAGCTGCCATTGCTTTCTTCCATACTTCATAAGTTGATGTTGTCTGGTAATTAGAAGGTTGTTCAGAGTCAATAAGGAATAATTCTTCCATGTCTTCCGGTTCCAATGTTACGGGTTCAGCTCTTGCGTAAATATCGGTCAATGTTCGATAGCCTCTCGGTCCGGTGTGCTCCAAAGAGGACTCTGAATTTGACGAAGATGAACTTTGAGGACTGCGTTGGTTGTTCGAAATAGCTGCTGGAGTCACGGGACTTTTTGATTTGGAAGAAAAGCTGTTTCATGGATGCTTTGAGAGCTTTGCTGGGCATCTGACTTTTCTTGGTCCATGTACGGAAGTTCAATGACATGGAACTTAGTGGCCTATGTGTTTGGTTCTGCATTTGTTGTGGTCCAGAACCACCCTTTTGCTTCATCGAACAAAACATCTCGACTTACCCGGAGCTTCCATTTTATAGGGTCGAAAAGGCAATACCCTTTTGTACCCTCCTCCGTACCAAGGTAGATCATCTTTTCACTTCGATCATCCAACTTCTTTAGATGTGTACCTGAGACTTTGGCATGTGCCATACAACCAAAAACTTTCAAAAATTGAAGGTTAGGCTTCTTACCGGTCCAAGCCTCATACGGTGTAATGTTGGGAAGGGCCTTTGTTGGCAATCGGTTAAGCAAATACACTGCATGTCTTACGGCTTCTCCCCAGAATTCTTCTGGCATTTTCATGCCTTTTAGAAGGCTCTGAGCCATTGCCATGACGGTTTGATTCCGCCACACCGTTTTGCTGGGGCGAACACGGTGTAGTAAGATGTCTTCTAATGCCATTTTCTTCGTAAAAAGACGTGAAGTCTTTTGAAAGGAACTCTCCACCACGATCCGTTCTAAGTACCTTTATTTTATTACCGGATGTAGTTTCAGCCAACACTTTGAATTTCTTGAAGGTGGCGAAAACCTCGTCTTTACCTGTCACCATGTAAACCCATATCCATCTAGAAAAATCATGGACAAAAAGTACAAAGTACTTACTTCCACCAAGTGATACAAGAGTGATCGGGCCACACACGTCTGCATGGATTAACTCCAGTAACTTTTTTGCGCGATATTGTGCTTTATCGGGAAACGGATGTCTCGATTGCTTAGACACCATGCACCCTTCACAAATCTGATTCGGGTGCTTTATCACCGGTATTCCTGTTGCCATCTTTTTCTTTCCCAAGTCTTTCAAAGCATAAAAGTTCATGTGTCCAAGTCGTGCGTGCCACAACCAATCAGAATCATGTTGAATCGCCAAAAAACGTACCGGTCGACCTGTTCTTATAGATTTCTTATACACCCGATTAGGAGACCGTTCAATTTTAAATAATAATTTATTATTTCTGTCAAACACCCATAAATACACACCTTCGATATTCATACGACTCCCATCTTAATATAAACATAATTTTATATTATAATTACAAAATTACAAAAAATAACACGGAATAATAAATAGTAATATAGATCACTCGTAATCTCGATTCGACCAAATATGTTCAACCAAGTTGTTGAAATTGATTTGAAAAATAGTTGTTTGTCGTACCAAATAGTTTGGTACATCCGACCAATATCGAGGATGAGGATTAAAAACTGAAGATTGAGCAACATTTGGAAAATTTTAAGGATATGGTGGGTTGTAGGAAAATCTTGGAAAGTTCATAGGTATTGGAGAATGTCGGGGATATGGAGAGTTTGGGGGTATTTGAGAGCCTTCTTGATTCTCGTTGTCTTTTTCCATTTTCTTTTAATGAGAGGTGTGAATGTTTATCATATGATGACGTCTATATATATATATATATATATAACAATTTGATGTATTTTTTAAAAATAGAAAAGATATTTACAATTATTAATTTACATTTATAATTAATTATATATATAATCTAAATATAATAATACAATGAGATAACAAAAAAAACTTGTATAAAAATTTGAAGAAAAGAAAATTAAAAATATATTTTATAATATTTAGTTTATATATATTTTTTAATCAATATTTTTTTATATATTTTATAATTTTATTAAAATAAAATAAAATGATTCATAAAATAATAAATAATAAGAAATGAATGTTTTGCTAGAACCCGAGTTCTTGTTCAAACACCTAGGTGCCTATAAGAACTCGTGACTAGACAAGAATCTGTGTCCCACAGTGAAGGTTTTTATAAAAATCTCAACAAAAACCTGTAAAAGAACCTCCATCGTGAATGCTCTTAATTTTTAGCAATCTAAACATAATTCAAAAGCTTGTAAAATGTCTAATTAACATTTAAGTGCTATCACCATATGAATTTTATGACTCACATGAACTTGTGTCGCCACCACCTTTCACTATACATATTATTATTTTACAAATGTGAGAGTGTGCCTAGGAACACCCTAGGCCAAAGCTGGCTCCACCAGTGCATATGATAGTATATATGAGATGTAAAATCCAAACAAACAGTGATTGTCACAAGCTTAGGATACTAGCTTCAATTATATATATATATATATATATATATATATATATATATATATAACAATTGGCTAGCTCGTTTGGTGGAATACAATCTTGTCGTTCAAAGAAAAAAAACAAAAAAAAACACCCAACTTTCATTTGGGATATAAGTTTGTTCAATACATAACACAAACATCTCAAACTTCCACATAAGTGAGCAATAACGATTCATTTAATTAATGTGTAGATGAGGAGCAAATCAACCTTGATGGAGAAGACAAGTAAGGTTTTGGAGGGATTTCCATCGATGATAAGTCCCCTACTAACATTTCCAACACCCTAGTGATTGTCGGTCAGTTCAATGGATTAGTTTGTATGCACCACAACCCAACGATAATCATCTTCTTTGCCATCTCATTTTCTTCATCACTCAATCCCATGTAGTCCAAGTTTTTCTTCATGTAATTCAATTTTTTTATATATCCAATGAGGGAAGTATATCTCATCACTTGTATGATCAACCTCAACCTCCATATTTTTCCTCCCACCAACCATTTCTAAAATCATCATTCCATAACTATAAACATCTTCTTTGTGAGAGACCTGCCCAAAACTCCTAGAAAAAAGCTCAGGAGCAATATACCCCGGTGTTCCTCTCATATGGATATAATGCTTCTTTTATCAGGGAATAGCTTAGAAAGCCCAAAGTCAGATATCTTAGGACACAAATCTTGATCCAAGAGAATATTATGCGGCTTTATGTCAAAATGCAAGATTCGGGTGTTACAACCGCTATGCAAGTATTCTAAGCCTCGAGCAATCCCAATAGCAATTTGCTGCAATTTTTCCCACATTAAGTAGCTATTACTTGAAGAACCCCGACCATACACTACAACAATATTGATTTTATAGGGAGCCTAAAATGAAAAAGCGTCCTAAAAGATTACTTTACAGGACACTAATTTATAGGACCAAACCAAAAAGTGTCCTATCTAAAAGCGTTATAATATATGACGGTTTTAGGCGTCTTAACAAGTTTTTTTACGACGCTTTAAAATAAAATGTCATATTAGCTATTTTATAGGACACTTTCGAAAAGTGTCCTATAAAATATGGGTTTATAGGACGCTTTCAAAAGTGTCCTATAAAATATGGGTTTATAGGACACTTTTCAAAAGTGTCCTAAAAAATAGTTAATAGGACACTTTATTTTAAAAGCGTCGTAAAAACTTGTTAAAACGTCTAAAACCGTCATATAAACTTATTGTAACGCTTTTAGATATAACACTTTTTGGTTTGGTCCTATAAATTAGTGTCCTGTAAAGTAACCTTTTAGGACGCTTTTTCATTTTAGGTGTCCTCCTATAAAACCCCTTTTGTTGTAGTGATATATATATATATATATATATTTATATATATGAACCTCTCAAGGGATCCATTAGGCATGAATTCGTAGATCAAAGCTCTTTGACGACCCTCCAAACAAAATCCCACAGGACTAACAATGTTAATATGGGAAGTCATGCCAACACTTGCAACTTCATTAATGAAATCTTAACCTTTCAGTTCACTTAAAACCTTCACCGCTACTAAATTTGCATTACTTAGTACTCCTTTATATACAGAACCAAAGCCACCTTGACCTAGTTTGACTTCAAAGGAGTTGGTCATCTTCTTGACTTGAGAATAAGAGTACCTTTTTGGAGCAAGGAATTCATGATTCTTTAGAAAAATCTCCTCATCATCGACATCATTCTTTGCCTTTGTTCTCCATGTGAGTGTCATTCTAAAGCATAAGATTATCACGATTAATGCCGCCATAGCTCCTACACTAAGTGCTGCAAGTTAACATTAATTAAAGGGAAGTCAAATATTATTTTACTATTCAAAGTAAAACGGTGGGTTGAGTTTGAGTATATAAAGGGAATATGTTTATGATATATTAACATTTTGATGATTTTCCTTATTTCCCCACAAAAGCAAGCATTAAACTAGCATGTTAGAAATGTTTGTTTTGCATTTCGGGCAACAATTATCATATTAAGTTATGATTTGGTTAGGAATGTGTGCATATTTATTGACGCAGCGGGATTTGCGGAAACGGATCGACAAATGTCTAAATCCGAAAAGGGTTAGAACTTACGAGCGTAAGAACTAATAATAAGAGATAAAACTAAGATTGGCAACAAACTTCTTTTCTTCAAGTATAACCTTTGGAGGTGACGTTTCTTCCGTAATAACCATCATCAAGGTAGGCTCTTCGTCAACGATTTGAGTTAGATTAGCTTCCTCCCCTCGTTTTTTATTTGGACATTCCGATGCAAAAAGACCAAATTCATCACACGAAAAACATCTTACACTGCTTTTGTCCCT
This sequence comes from Silybum marianum, assembly GCA_036898165.1. Classification (NCBI taxonomy): domain Eukaryota; kingdom Viridiplantae; phylum Streptophyta; class Magnoliopsida; order Asterales; family Asteraceae; genus Silybum; species Silybum marianum. The sequence continues at coordinate 4,885,279 of CM072536.1, read as the reverse complement.
TTTCGGTGCATTAAAGTCGCGTTGGGGTTGGGTTAAATCTCAACCTCAGCCGCGTCCTCGACCTCTACCTCGACCACGTCCTCTCCCGGCATGGCCTATACCTCTTCCTCTTGAACTTGATGAAGAATCTCTCTCATCATGTCGTTTCGAACGAGACACCGTCCCGGTTTGTGTAAGCAATAACCCTTGCTCACAGTCTCGCTCTCTATAACCGCGAAGTCTCTCTTCGTGAGTCTTGAGACGACCCACGACCTCTTCTACCGTCATATTCTTCAAATCACTGAATTGCTCGATAGAGGTTACGATCTGCATAAACCGTATTGGAACGGCTAGAAGAAATTTCTTCACCACCAAAATTTCATCGATTTTCTCTCCAAGTGAACGAATGCTTGTCATGATCGTTGTCAATCTCATGGCGAACTCATCAATTGATTCGCCATCCTTCATGCGAACCACCTCGAAGTCACTTCTCAAGGTTTGGATCTTCGCCTCTTGGACCCGTTCGGCACCCAAATGCATCGTTTGAAGCGTCTCCCACGCCTCTTTTGTGGTATCCTTTTCCCCTAACATCGGTAACATGTCTTCGGGGACTGCTTGAAAGATTGCAGCCAATGCCATGCGATCCAAGCGTTCTTCGACCTCTCTGTTCTTAACTGCTTCCCATACTCCTTGTGCTTGCAGGTTTACCCGCATCTTCAGTGCCCACACCGCATAATTCGATTTTGTCAGCATCGGATGACACTACCCTTTTCTCCAATTCTCTGAACTCCTGTGTCTGAACCTGAAGCAATTGATCCTGTCATGGCTGGCTTTGGCATGTACTTGGTCATACACAACCAGGCTCTGATACCACTTGTTAGCTTGAAACAACTGGATCGAAATATATATATATGACAGAAAGAAGAAAGAAACAACAAGAGAGGCAGAAGGCTTAATTCATTCAACAAATAAACTTTGATACATCGGAAAGAAAGCTACGACTAAACAAGCTTTAAATAACAAAGGAAAAAAAACTAACTGGTCCTAGATAAAAGGAAATAACAACTACCACTACTTTGACTGCATTATTCATAAATATCTGCTGAAAATTTCCACTCTTCCAACGTGCATAAGACTAATTCCAAACAGACCCATTTGACCCAAAACCAACTTGACCCAAGATCCAGTTTATTGTTGTCAAGCTGAAGTTCTAAGGCTCATCTTGGCTATAGATATGTAAGATACTTTCACTATATTCGTCATCAGATTCATCGATTTCTCGAAAATGGATTCATTGTTTCAAATTTTGCTATTCATGCCAAATTCTTGATAACTTATATGTGTGTATATATATATATATATATATCTATATATATGTGTGTGTATTTATATGTATATATGTGTGTGTATGAAGGTTGTGTTGTTTGCGTTGCAAGAGGATGATGTAAGGAGGAGAGGTATCTGCCATTTTCGTTCTCTACAAAAAAAATAATAACTTTGATCAGTTCGTGCAAAGTGTTGAAATCAATTTACATAAACGAGTTGCAGGTTGCTTACTTAATCTTGTGTAGGAAGTAGGAGGGTCTGAAGGCTGCCGGAAAATATGATCGGAAGTTGACTGAAGAAAATCTCGAGAGGGAAGAGACACGGTTGCGAAGGAGATAGCGTTTCTCACACCTCGTCAATGGTGGAGGAGGGCGGCGCAGGCGGTGCTGGCCGGAAGATGGTCGGATTAAGTTATTTCGACGTTGCCAGGAAGATGGCCGGATTTAATGGAGATATATACATACATATATACACACACATTATATATAATATTTTAATTCATGAAAATTATTTAATAAAAAAACAAAAAACAGAGAAAAGACAATAACACCCTTCATTTAATTGACTTTTTACTAACAGAGTTAGCTTCAGGGACGAAAATAGAAGGAAAATGAAACCACAGGGTCGAAAAAAGCTATTTTTAAACCACAGGGACGAAAATCGTTATAAACATCAAACTATAGGGACGAAAATTGTAGTTTACTCTTATTAATAAGAAGGGAAAATTGCATCAAAATAGAACCAATTTTGAGGTGATTCCTATTTTGGGGAACCAACTTTTAAAAACTTTATTTTGATGTCTAGATCAAAGTTTTCGTATATTTAAAAGACTCGTCAACCTAATAACCTACTAATGATGACATGGCTCAAGTAAACATGCCATGTCATTTATATATTTTTTTATAAATTTGCCAAGTAAACTCCATATCATATTATAAGCTGCCAAGTAAGCTCCATATCATATCTGTAAATTATATTTCATTATAAATTTCATTTATATAGTTCATGATCATTGAATTCATGGTTAAGTGTCCCAAACACATGAGGATTGAGGGCATTCTCTCTCTCTCTCTCTCTCTCTCTCTATATATATATATATATATATATGGTTTAATCAAATAAGAACTGATTAGTTTGTAGAAACTGTAATAACTAATGTGAACCAATCATTTTAAGTAATTAATGTTATTTACTAAATAGCATAAAGGGTAAATTGGTAATATTGGGTATCACGGTGAGCAATACAATGAGTATGACAGTGGTTATCACAATGCATCTCATATGTATTTGTGTTTCAGAGTGTGTATCACATAATTATATCACGGTGGAATGTGGACGGAGGGAGGATAGAGTAGAGTTTAAAATACCTAAAATGCCCTTTCATTAAATATTTAATCAAAATTACTAAATTATAAGTTTCCTAATTTAACTATTGATTTGTGGTTAATATTGGTTCTTACAGTTTCTACAAACTAATCGGTTCTTCCTTGAATTCCCCCTATATATAAACATAAGCTTTCAATAACGAAGTTATTAAAACCTTGAATGTCATTTTTTAAATCAGATTCAACCTAGAAGATAAACATCAATCCCATTCAACCTGTTTACTCTCAAATTAAAACGTAAAGCATAATCATAAAATTCAAATTAACCCCAACACAAATCTACTAAATCAATATACAAATTCATCATCTCTCATAAAAAATACACAAAAGTAAAAGAAAACACTAAAATTGAAATCCTAAATCTAAACCCTAAATCATCCAAGAGGAAGAAGAAATGCAGAATGTTATATAAAGTGATATTTTTGTCTCCTTGTATTATAGAGGTAGTTTTGACTAAACTAGCCACCCCCTTCCGGCGGCTACCACCGCCATGACCAGCCCCAACCACCCATGTCTCTAATAAAAAAACAACAGCTGTCCCATTTTGTTGCCCAAATTGCAGCCTTCCTTGATTAAAAATAACAACGGTGAATACGACCGGTGGCGTGTGATTCCTCTATGAGAATGGTGGTGCAAGGAGGACGGAGGCGGTAGGCGGCGGAGATGAGATGGTGGTGCAAGGAGGAGGGAGGCGATAGGCAGCGGAGGTGAGATGGCGGTGACTCCGACTTTCTTTGTGTGTGATTAGGTGACGGATTTTGGTAGACGAGATTGATTGCTGGGACCCTTTTGGTGATTTAGTATTTGATTTATTTTTATTTTCTTTTAATAACAATGATGTGGTTATTTTAATTTCCACGCAACCTTTAATAGGTTTATTCATTTGCCACATTATTTTTAGACGACCGGTAACCTGTTCAATAGGTAAACGAGTCCCTTAAATATATAAAAACTTTGTTATAGACACTAAATAAAACTTTTAAAAGTTGGTTCCCCAAAATATAAATCGTCTTAAAGTTGGTTTCATTTTGATGCAATTTTCCCTAATAAAAAATACTTTTTACTTAAAAAAATTATTTTATATAATTATTTGTTGTACAAAAGAATAAATATAATTAATGTACATTATAGTTCAATTTGAACTAGAGTTTGGTTAATAGAAAACTGCAAACCAAATCACATCGAACAACAATATAAAATTATTAATTGTATCGTGAAAGTCTTAAATAACACAATTTAATACGGTATGAATTAATTATACAGTTTGGATGGTAAAATGAACACATACACAATTAATAATATGAATATAAACAATATGAATAAATACAGTGGGTCAAGACTTAAGAATACGGTTTGAACAATTGGGCCATATAACTATGGCAATAATGGGGCCAACCCAAGCTAGGTTTAATCGTTCAAACCATTTTTTTTTAAGTATATAATATTTATATACGGTAAATAAAATAAGAAAATTTATATATCATTCTTATCTTTGGTGAGATTAGAACCCTTGACCTCCTAGAAGATTAAGCACTCACATATCGCTAGGCCAAAAGCCCGTTGGTTTCTATGATTTGTTCAAACCATTTTACATATAAATAAAAGTACATTGTGTTTTTCGTTTCTATGGTTTGTTAATAATTGTGGTTTACTGGTTTTCTTTTCTATTGTTTTGAAATTGCAGTTATTGTCTTTGTGGTTTTCAAGTTATTATTATTTTTGTGTCCGAGGCTAACTTCTACTTTTAAAGTGTGAGAGACTAAAACAATAATATACATAATATAGTAAACCATAAAAATGAAAACAATAATAACTTGTAAATTATATGGATGGAAATTAACGAAAATGAATTATAAATCATAAGAATAAATGTCATAGTTTCAAAGTTGTAGGGACGAAAAAAATAATTTATTATAAAAATGTACAACTTCATATCACAGATTAAGACTGTTTACTCAAACGCCTAACCCGTAAACACTTATCGATAAAAGTCAACACACAAACTTATTCTAACGGGTAAGATTGTTCATCAAAATGATACCGTATGCTACAATTTAACCGGCTAAAAAAACAAAAACAACTTTACCCATTAAAAAAACAATTTTTTTACAGTTGTTAAAGTTTTTTTTTAACTTTTCACTTAATTCACCCACTAAATTTTTGCACTGAGACATTACAACCTTAGCCGACCATTGCTGATTTAAAAAACGTCTATTGGAATCAACCAAAAATCAGAAAAGTCTCTTGAAATTAATATAAAAACCAAAAGTCCTTCAAAATCAATAAAAACACTAAAAAATTCCTCGAAATCAACAAAAAAACATTAAAAATCTTTCGACACGATGTAATAAGTTAAGAACACGTCGGAAAACTTTGCAGGCCTTTAGCATATCGTAATGGTGACCTTACTAGGCAAAAATCTTGGATCCGTCACTCTGCTTCACCTTCACTTACTGAGTAAAAATCTTAATCCTTATCATTGTTTTTACTTGGTAAGCGATCGGTTTGGTGCTCTCAACTCTCAAGTTTCCAAGTATCATGAATAGTGACAAAAAATTCCCAAGTTTCCAAGGATTCGCTAATTCAACCAAAATGAACACATAAAATATGTCTTATGAGGACATACATACATCTTTTTCTATCCAAAAAGTAGAGTGGTTGTTTTCATGAAAGCCCAAATAATGATTCATTAGTTTGTATAGGCAGTAATATAATGAACTAAATACTACCGGTGAAAATTATCTACATTCCTTATGCAATTCATTGCTAAATCCCTCGAACATTCAAATCAAAATGTCATTGTCTAAAGCAGATTCCAATGATAAAAAGTGTGAGGATTTGTGGAACTCCATTAAGTTTTTTAAGAGAGAAGTACGGTTCAACGTGTATTGAGAAGAATGGTTGAAGTCTAACCATTTGTGGAGACTCTAACACGTCCTCTTCAATATAGGCTAGAAGGACAAAAATAATCCTAGAATGTTATGCTCCTTATGTGTTGGATCTTGACTTTGATATCATATAAGTGTTTGATCTTGACTTTGATATCATATAAGAATATGCATCATATAAGAATATGCAGTATCCATTAGATTGCTTTTTTAAAAGAGTTCTTGAGATAGAAGAAATGTTTCAATATATATAACACTACAACAAAATTGAGTTTATAGGACATCGAAATGTCCAAGTGTCATAGTAGAAAGTTTATAGGGCTTAAGTTTATTATAACCAAACAATAAAAATATTATATCTAAAAGTGTTACAATACATTTATGGGACATTTTTACGGGCCTTAACAAAAAAAATTACTACACTTTTGAAAAAAAGTGTCCTATTAATCTTTTATATGATATTATTTGGAAAAAAAAAGTCTTATAAAACAACCATCTTGTAAAATGATTTGTTAATAACACATTTTATTTCATGAGATTCTAATTTTTAATTAAAACGATAAAAAATATCTTATAAACTTATTTTAATATTTTATTGTAATCATCGCATCATTTGTTTATCGAATGTAATTGTGCCATGGAAGTTAGAGAAGTTGAAGCCTGATTCCGATTGACTATTATGGTGTGGAGCATCTCTTGGAGTCTTCGAATATCAACACTTTATCTCCAAAGTTGAGGTTGATCCTAGCTAGATGTTGTGTTGCAAGTGTATTTCTATGTTATTTGGAAAAGCATAAATGAGAAAGTTTTCAACAATAAGTCTGCTAGTCCCTTGGTGCTTGCTAATGAGATTTAAGCCAATGATTTGTCATTGGATTAGACATAAAGCTCCTTTTGGTAAGTTTATTAGTTGCAAAAATGGTAATCCGTGTGAGTCTTTGCCTCGAGTTTGTATTCCTATCTTCTTGCTAGCAGTTGTTGCGGGTTTTTTTTATAAAATTTATCGTTCCAAAAAAAAGATATGACACTTAATTGCAATGTCTTAATTTTAAATTGAAGTCCTAAAAAGAACACTTGGGGGCGTTAGGTTTAATAAAATGGTGTGTAGGGATTTGGATTTCGTGGAAGGTTTTGAAATAAATTGTAGCTATTTGGCTTTGAAAAGATTTGGATTGTTTGGTTTTATTTAGGATTTTAAATGAAATTAATTTCATTGTAAATACAAATTATAAATAATTATAAAAATAATTGAATTACCATATTATTAATTGATTATTGGAAAACAAACGTCTTTTGTATATATTTTATAATATTATCATGTACAAATCTTTCAAAATCTCTTCAAATCCCAACATTAGGGTTTCAAAATTCCTATATTTGAAGGATTTCAAATTCAAACAATCCACAAACCAAGAAAGACGATTACAACATAAGAGGAAAGTTCAAACGAAAACTCATTTTTCATTACGAGCATGAGGACAAAGGAGAGCGTGACACGTGTCTTATTCAATATGAAAAACAAAGGGCATTCAATATGAATAACGAATGTGAAGTTCATACACTATTCATAACGAATGACACAACATTTCGTATGAATAAACACATGCCTATTATCTAGGATAAATAACCCGACGCAGAAGACACCTATTGCACTCACATTTGTTCTCATGTGCACAATGAAAGATGAGTTTTCATTTGAACCCGCCCCTACAACATAATGCATATATATAAGCTGCTTCACAGTATTATATTAGATTGCATACACAAGACGATTATCATATCATCGTAAAACTACATATTTAGAATTCTTGCGTATATATATATTATATATAGATTAACAGGAAATCAGTCTACTTCTTGTTAATTAATCATGCATTATGATCAAAGGTTAATTATTACAGCTCCACTTGAGATCAATGATCAGAAACGTCAATTCCATCATCGTTATTACCTGCAGAATCCATACATGCCAAGCAATCAGATAAAAACACCAAATAACAATATATATATATATAAATAGATATTTTATATTATATATATATATATATATTATATAGAAGAAAGTTCAAATGGGAACTCAAATTTGGCTGGGAACGTGATGACAAATTAGAGAGCGACACGTGTCTGAATATATGTAGATATTCAGACTGAATAATCAAAGAAATATTATAATATTTATTCGGTCTGAATAATGCTTATTCAGACTGAATAAATATACTATATTCAGTTCGAATATTTTTTTGATTAATCAGTTTGAATATGACACGTATTGCGCTCTCATTTGTCCTCACGTTCACAACCAAATTTGAGTTCTCATTTGAACCCGTCCCTCTATATATATATATATATATATATAACGTTTTTCTAGGGTTTGTTGATCTAGATTTGATCAGTAATGCTTACACTAACTGGAGAGGCGTTTGATCTTGGCAAGAGTAATTGTTATCGGTTTGGAGCTCGTTCGATTGAAGGTAGTTTCGACCGTCAAACGGCTGGTGAGGTGGCACGAGCTCGTAATCTGAACTTCCTGGCATTAAGCTCATTTGCTGCTGCTGAGCTCTTTCATTTTCAGCTATCTAAACAATCATCAAACAAACCAAAAAAAAAACTCATTTTTCAGCTATAATCAAATGGCTGGTGTAGGATCACTATAACGACAAATAATTACAATAGACTGTTTTATAGGACCAAATAATTGTCTCGCTAATGAAAGGTGTTACAATAAGTTAAAATGACCTTTTAGACATCTTAACAAGTTTAATTAAAAGACCCTTTTACATAAAACTGTCTTATTAGGTTTTTTTATGTAACATTATCTAAAGAAAAATGTCTTGTAAAAACAGTCTTTATACATGTACATTTCTCAAAAGCGTAGTATAAAAAAGTTTATATGACATTTTATTTTAAAAGTGTCATAAGAAAACTTGTTAGGATATGTTGAATACATCATAACTTCTTATTTTAACAATTTTAGTAAGGATGTATAATTATAAGAACCAATAATCAGTTCTAAAAGATAATCTTTTAGCATTACAAAATAAATGACTTTTACCCACAAAAAACCACCTAGGGAAATTTCCTTTGGTGATTACCACGGATCATCCAGGGAATACTAATGGTTCCGGTAAAATCCGGCAAAATACCAACGGCTTACCCATGAATTTCCTAGGTAATCTGTCACTGATTTGATTTACCCACCAACTTTTGTGACGGTTTTTTGACGAATCACTCTTTAACGACGGATTTTTCAGGGAAATTGTCGTAGATGAAAGCCTTCTATTTTAGTAGTGTAGGACTTTTAGACGTATTTAACGTCCTGTAAATTGATTTTGTTGTAGTGGATAAGATTGACATACCTTAGCTCGGAGGAATTGATTGCTGTTATGTAATTCAAGTTCCTGCATTACAAAAATGTTCTCCATGGGAAACAATTAATTCATAATTAGGAACTCGACATATAGACTTAAATCAAGTTCCATTTCTTTCAACATAGAAGAACTGTATATATATATATACATATATATATAGAGAGAGGTGGTTTCATTTGCCAATCTCCATTATGTTGCAAACCTTACAACTCTTTTATATGTACCATTGATGATATCAATCAAGGGTCAAAATTCATTTGATTATTTATGTCAATGCAGTTTTTGGTAAATAATTAATTAACATAAATAACTCAAATTAATCTTGGCAATTGATTAATATCATTAATGGTATATATAAGAGTTGCAAAGTTGGTTTGGAAATGATCCATTCCCTATATATATTATAGGTTCAATAAAAACCAAAAACATGAACAAACGCATACACAATTATACAAAATAAAATAGCGTAAAACATGCAAAATGAATATTGCTTACGAAAGTAAAATGTCGAATCTTGTATTAGATTTTCAGAATGACTTACTCTCTTTTGCATATACTCGATTTCAGCAAATAACAGTTCATTCTACAGGTTTTGATATATTAAAAAAGATGTTAGTACAGTGGAGAGTGTAATTTATATATGATATCAGAAACAAAATAGCATCAAAATCCATAGATTTCCATTATGATTATGAAGATTTCAGAGGTTAGAAATTAATCGATCGAAAGCTGGTTTAAATATATCTCTAAAGAAGGAAATGAAATCTTATTGGAGCTACCTTTTTCGACCGGATTCTACTGATCGCTTTCTCTAACTTGCTCTCGAGATTCTTCAGATCCTTCACCGGCATGTCGGTTAAAGATTCACCCATGATGTTCCTATAAAATTGCCTTTTTTCACAAAAGGGTTATGATTAATATTGTGTTTATAAAGATATATATGAAGTATCTAAAAGAATAAATCAAACCAAACGAATTCAGTATATTCCAGTGTGATGTTGGGTATAGGGAGGGTAAGATGTGTTGATGTATGAAGACCTGGTCTCAACCCCAAATAGTAATAAAACCGTTCGTTTTTGTGAAGACCTCTGGCTTAAAAGATGTATACAACGATATCATCTAAGAAAGGTGCATACCTGTTTTGGTTCTGAAGATTCGCGATTTGTTGACGTAGTTTTGCAGCTTCTTGTTGGTAAAACTGTATTTTCGAAATGGCCAATATAATTTCATTAGGAACCTTCTCTCTATTAGGGCTCTTTTAAATAGAATTCAAATAGGTTACATATATATATATACCCTCTTAACAGAGGGAAGTTCAAATACAAACTCATATTTACATACAAACTATACAAACTGATTCAAATCAATACAAAAATAAATTTTTTTCATGATTTTTTTTCCATTAAATGTTATGATTTAAGTTATTATTACATATATGTTTGTTTTATAATGTGAAAGTTTCACATGTATTTGTTTTCATAAGTTGAAAGTTTCTCATATATTTTTTTATGAAAAAGTTTCATATGTTTTTGTTTCATAATGTAAAACTTTCATACGTAATTTTTTCACAGGGTGAAACAAACATATGTGCAATAATATCTTAAACCATAACATTTGATGAAAAAAAATCTTGAAAAAAATTTATTTTGTTATTGTTTTGAATCAGTTTGTATAGTTTGTACATAAATATGAGTTTGTATTTGAGCATCCCTCTATATGTTAAAGAAACCATAGGTGCCCTTTGTGAGTATCCAAAAACGTAGTTTTTTAGAAGAGCTTTTTGGTCATCTAAACTTATGAAAAACCTGTCGACAAAAAAACACCTCATTTTTGCTTATGCAGTTACAAGCTCTCAAATTGATTTTTTTTGCTTGTAGTTCCACTTCTTTTGCAAAAACTTCGAAGAAAAAGTCTACAATTGTACGTATTCTTAGTAGCTAGTTTAATTAATTAAGTTTGAAGGGTACCTGAGCATTGGCTTCAGCAACCGAGCCACCGCTAGGTGGATCTAGGCACGCCTTTTTGTATCTATCGATTGTTCCTCTAACACTGCAATTAAAACAAGACAAGTACCATCAACATTACAAATTATGAGTTTATACTACGAGAAATAGTGAAAGTTGAGAGGGCGAATTAGAGGACAATCATTCCCTTGCAAATGTCGTTCTTCATACCGTTCAAAAAGGAGTTAAGCATAATCTTTAACTAAGAATCGAGAAAAAGATAAATATATAGTACGTGTTAGCCAAAAAAAACCCAAACTACATACGATGGTGTGAAGTAATGGAAACATGACTCGACGCGATATATAGCATCAACATCATAAACATCGTCAAGATTATAGCGATCAAGATCACTCAGTTGTCCAGAATCCATGGCTAGTATATGTGAGTAACATGAGACACTACTAGAAAATTGAGTATTTTCAACAGAAAATGTCGTTGAAAATTTTCTACGAATTTTAGAAAGATTATTGACAGAATATAAATTTTCTACGAATTTTCAACGAACTTCCGTTGAAAATCTCTCACAAACATTCATTTTCAACCAAATTTTTTTTTGACGAGATATTCCGTTGAAATTTTTTTTGTTGAAAATGCATGTTTGTGAAAGATTTTTAACGAAAATTCGTTGAAAATTCGTAGAAATTTTATGTTCTGTCAATAATCCCTCTAAAATTCGTAGAAAATTTTCAACGACATTTTCTGTTGAAAAAATTCCGTTGAAAATACTCAATTTTCTAGTAGTGAGAGTACGAACTATGACTGATGTGAGTGAAGAATATGAAATGAACTAGACTAAATGTATTCATATATATTGTAAAATACAACTCTTTATCTACTAATTTTATTTTCAAATACATCAAAACATACTTTTTACATTCTTAAAATATTCTTTCAATTGATCATGATATAAAAAAAAGGGTATATATTACCACCCGAAATGAAATATAGATGGTATCAAATATATAACAACTCTTTGCTAAATCTTGGGTCAATCTATGAAATCATAAAACCGTAGGATATTTGTGTGGTTCAAGGAAACACAAAATGTACTAAAGTGAATAAAATCTCACTTTTTTTCTCGGAGATCTTAAGGATACCATATAAACACATAATGTATATTATACCTTCTTTTGGTTCAAGTTACTGATTGGTTGTCTCTGCCACGCTGTCAACACTCCTATCACTATGATTGGTTACAACTTTCTACGGCCAGATTTTAAGACACGTGTCAAGATCCTTTTACATCATGGATAATCCAATTAACCCACACCTTTTTACCCTCCTCGTAGGTCCAAAACTTCTGTTCTTTTTTCTCTCTCTGTGTAAACTCTGAGTAAATCAGAGCCGTCCATTTCAATGACAACAGACATTGTTGTACGGCTTTTCAGATACTCTCTCATTGGCTCCCTGTTTGCTCTCTCTCTCTCTCTCTCTCTCTCTCTCTCTCTCTCTCTCTCTCTCTCTCTCTCTCTCTCTCTCTCTCTCTCTCTCTCTCTCTCTCTCTCTCTCTCTCTCTCACACACACACACCTACGCAAGATCTATGATTAAAAGCCCTAAATTTGAGACACACTATTACGTGAAGGGTGTTACCTTTTACACCCTACTCTATATCATCTCATCCAATTAGATTAAAGTATATCCACCTATTTAGAGTAGGGTATAAAATGAATAACCCTTATGTAAATATGTAACTAAAGAATGAAAACGAAAATGATAACTATTTAATTGAATAAGAGAACGATTAAGAGGTAGTCGGATGTTGTTAAATGATCAAGTGGTAAGAATAATTAAGAAGCTATTATGATATAGGTAAAAAATGAAATATAATTGTTTGATATTTATTCAAAATAATTTAGGGCTGAGAATGGTTAAGGGAGGTTAATGATACAAAATGATTCAGAATGTTTTGAAACCATTAAAAGACAAACTTAATTTTTGCCAAACATGATTTATCTTTTAATGATTCAAATGTTGCCTCTTAATGAAACTGTTAAGAGGTAAACAAACAGCCCATGTGTAAAATCATATATGATTTTACATTAACGGTTAAAAAAGGTGTACGGGCGACTTTAGTCACGTCTTCAGGTCGCAGACCGGGTAAAATCGCGTGAATCATATGTGAATTTTGTATGTGGTGTTAATGTAAAATCACATGTGATTCGGCAGTTTTTTCATTCTCTTAAATATACATCGTTCTCATTTGAACTCAACTTTTTTTCTCTATGTGTGTGTCTATATCGAGGCATCTTCAAATACAAACTCTTCCATTGGTACAAGATATTGTTTCATCAAATGTTATGATTTAAAATATTATTTACATATGTTTGTGTTCACATTATAAAAAAATTACGTGTGAAAAAATTGGTTTACTTTCACATTATGAAATAAATATTAATATAATGAAACAAATGCATGTGAAACTTTTAAATTATGAAACAAACATATCTTCAAAAAAATATCTTAAATCATAGCATTTGATGAAAAAAACACGAAAACAATTATTTTTTATTGGTTGTCACGAGTTTGTAATCTTGGAGGAGGAGTTTATATATAAAGATGTCTCTGTCTCTCTCTCTCTCTCTCTCTATATATATATATATATAGGGAGTTTCAAACGAGAGTGGAGCGTATTCGTGAGAATACAAGAATGGTTGTTCATGTACGAAATCATATATGATTTTGTACTAAATCACCCAAAAGTCCAGGCGACTTTTCCATGCCAATTAAGTGGCCCCAAAAGTCGTCCGCTACCCGTTAGGTTCATACAAGAATGAAACTTATTCGCGAGAATACGAGAATGGTCGTTCATGTACAAAATCGTATATGATTTTGTACTAAGTCACCCATGATTCCGGACAACTTTTTCCATGCTACTTAAGTGGCTCTAAAAGTCGTCCGCTCCAGTTAGTCCAAAATCACATAGGATTTTGTATTGTTCTCTTATTTCCTTAAAATCATTCAATTCTCGTATGAACCCGCCCCCTATATATATATAGACACATCTTAAAATACAAACCAGTTAAAAGTTACAAACACGTACAAACCAATATAAAAATAATTTTTTTAATTAATTTTTTTTATCAAATGCTATGATTAATTAAGATATTATTACACACACATATATAGGGGCTGGTTCAAATGAAAAAAAATCCAAATTTGATTTTGAAAGTGATGACAAATGAGAGCGTGAAACGTGTCATATTTAGACTGAATAATGAAGGAAAATATATATTCAGACTAAATGTACCATTATGCAGACTGAATAATACTACATTCATACTGAATAATACTACATTCATACTACAATCAGTCTGAATAGTATTACATTTAATCTGAATATTTTTCTTTATTATTATGTTTGAATATGACATTTGTTGTGCTCTCGTTTGTCCTCACGTTCACAATCAAATTTAAGTTCGCATTTGGGGTGCACGGGGTGTAACTTTTAACTGGGGTGTAGAAGAACTTCCCAGTTCGGTTCTTCTACACCCCAGTTAAAAGTTACACCATGTGCACCCCAATCAAAACTGTCCATTTCATAACATTCTCCATTTCATATCATTTAGGATCAAATGGAACAAGTTCGTTATGAAAAAATGGATAAAAGGTTGTGAAAATCAGAAAATATAAAATGTTATGAAATATTACAGTGCATTTCATAACATTTTATATTTTCTGATTTTCACAACTTTTTATCCATTTTTTTCATAACGAGCTTGTTCCATTTGATCCTAAATGATATGAAATGTGTTATGAAATGGAGAATGTTATGAAATTCACTATATAGTTGGAGGTTTTGATTGGAGTGCACGGGGTGTAACTTTTAACTGGGGTATAGAAGAACCTCCCTCTATATATATATATATATATATATATATATATGTTTGCATTGTGTGTTTCTCTCTATATATAAATATATCTGCCTATGTGTGTGCTCTCTCTCTCTTTTTGAGTTGTATAGGTTGCTGTTTTAGTTTCAACAGCATGGTAAGCTTGGGAAAAGTCTTTGCTGGACAACCCAAAGAGAAAGATTAGTGTCTGTGTGTGTGTGTTATTTCACCATCGAAGACTTCTGGAACTGAGAAAAAGATTTGTCATTTGTTATATGACCAAGTCAAAAATAAATTAAAAAATTAACGTAAAATCTGGGTTCTTAATTAATTAATATTCTTGTTAAAGATTTCTTTGTGGTCATCATCTAACCAAGAAGCCCAAAATTTGTTTGGTTATTTAATTTTCTTTAGCTATCTATTGTTGGTAGTTTATAAAAACACAAGCTAATTTGTTAAAAAGTTAATTAAAAGAATATCCATCAACTATATTTAAGAACTTGCTTTTTTTTGTCATTAACATTTATTTGAATATAGACTAAAAAATTAAGTTATGGACATTGATTAAGTATCTTTAGACCTAAACAAATAATTTTTTAATCTAAAATAAACCCTACTTTCTATTAGATATAAACCCCATATTCCTTTTTACCTGGATCATAAAACCCTAAATTCTATGAATTCAGATGTGATTAAATTATCCTCCTTTTTCCAAAATAAAATAAAATAATACCCATTAAAAAAAAATACCCATTTCAGTAGGCATTTTTATTAATAATTTCCAGTATATTGAGATACCCATTTCATTTCGGGTTTTCCCCAATTAATGGGGAAAAAGAACCCAGTAAAGTATTTATTTTATGAACCCTAATTTTGTTCATATCAACCTAAAACAACTGACACTCATGATAGGCTTATTACAGAATGAAACCCAAACCAAAAGATAATTTGGCCTGCATAACTTGGAAGCCCTAACTTAATTATAAGAAACAAAAAATATTAAACATTTTATTTTATTATTTATTAAACTGATCTGAAAACCAACTAATTAAACTCATGTTTTAATTTCCTTTCTTGACTATGCTTTGATGACATCTGTTTTCAGAGTCCTTTCACTTTGCTTTGGATGATGTTTAACTGACATATATACATATATATACAATATATATACATATATATTTTCACATTAAGGAAGTGTCAAAATAATCAAAGGAAGTCTTCAGCAAATAGGAACTTGACAACATCTTTTCTAGGCCTTGCTTTGCTACCACTTACTTGTGTGTGTGTGTGTGATATATATATATATATAGAGAGAGAGAGAGAACTCAAACAGTAATGAAGGAAGCTGATCTCAGAGGTCTGCAAATACACTTCCTAGATTTTTGCATATTGGCTTGCAACATATCCAAATAGTGGCTCCTATTTTGCTATCTTCAACACATATGGATACATACATATATATATATATATATATATCTTGCAGGTACCCCAATATGAAACAAAGATTGGATAATTAAAAGACCAATTTATAAAAATCAAAATAATCTCTTTGAGGGAAAGAAACAAAACACAAAATGTAAGAGAAGCTAGTGAATCTTTGTTCCATAGGAAGAATTTAAAAAAAACTCAAAAAAAAAATCTCACAAAATAACAGAAGAGTGTCCTTTTTTCCCCTCATATCTCCTCCAGAAGTCATATTCATTATTGTACTATTTCTTTAACCCTAAAAACTAATAAACAGATAGATAAAATTTGACCTAATTTTTTTTGTTGTCATCATTCATCAAACATATCATCTTAGAAACAAAAACAATACCCACAAAGAAAATTTCAAATTAAAAGTAATTAATTAGATGATCCAAATTATACACACACATATATATACATATATATACACACACACACACACACACACATATATATATATACCTGTTGTTAGCATACTCGTAAAGGCGGCCACGGCTAGAGAAGACGATAAGCGCAACCTCAGCATCGCAAAGAACCGATAATTCATACGCCTTTTTGAGCAACCCGCTACGACGCTTACAAAAAGTCACCTGTCGATTTGTGGTGTTCTCGATCCGCTTGATCTCGATCTTTCCCTTCCCTAACTTTCTCTGTGGAGACATGTCTCCGGAATCATTCGGAAACGACATGGATCGATCGATGCAGCTGAAATCAAGCTCAATGGCATCAGAATTTTCCATGAATTGAATACCTCAAGTAATTAATTGCATATATATATAGATATATATACTTCACAATATGGAGAAGAAATTAAATTTATTTTTCATATAGCATTTGTTGATTATCTGAGCACAGAAAGAGTTGGTATGAATCTTTATGTATAATTGAGGAGAGAAACCAACCAAGTTTCAAACTTTTCTTTCTCTCTCTCTCTCTCTCTCTCTCTCTCTTTCTCTCTCTCTCTTTCTTGCTTTTTGAGGGCCTTCCCACAAATCTGAACAGGAAAGATGCAAGAAAATG
This sequence comes from Silybum marianum, assembly GCA_036898165.1. NCBI lineage: Eukaryota > Viridiplantae > Streptophyta > Magnoliopsida > Asterales > Asteraceae > Silybum > Silybum marianum. Next base: position 4,868,008 of record CM072536.1, on the reverse strand, counting down.
GAAGGGGGAGGTGGGTAGATGATGAGTTTTTATAAAGTTGACAACGACCCTTTGTCCATGATATTAACAAACTTTGTTAGTCTTGATCACTTCTCTTAATTAACACCTATATTTCTGGTCATATATAGTTTTGGTATAATATTTGAAGATTTTTTACAAAGCAAAACCATATTGCTATATATGGATATCACTCATTTTCCCTCTTTGAGATCCCATATAAATGTTTTATGTGCTTAAAGAAAAGTCCCCTATAGATGTATAAAGAGCGAGATTTGGGGAAAACCTAAAAACTAACTGAAGAATATCTTGGGAGCCCTACATCTAGACGGTATATATGCACAAATGCATACAAGTGATTAAAGCTACTTTTTTTATTGCACAAATGCATGTTATGCATGCGTGCATGCGTGCATGTTACAAATTACCAGTATTTGTGCATACCGACTCCAGATGGAAGGTTCCAAAGTGTTTTTCACTTTTGTCTGTTTTTGAGATTTTTCCCTGAACCTGACTCTCTCTCTCTATATATATATATATATATATAGAGAGAGAGAGAGAGAGTCAGGTTCAGAGAAAAATCTCAAAAACAGACAAAAGTGAAAAACACTTTATATATATAGGGGCAGATTTATACGAGAATGATACATATTTAAGGAAATAAGAGAACAATACAAAATCATATGTGATTTTGCACTAACTGGAGCAGACAACTTTTGGGGCCACTTAAGTGGCGTCGTCCAGAATCATGGGTGATTTATTACAAAATTATATATGATTTTGTACATGAACAACCATTCTCGTATTCTCGCGAATAGGTTTAATTCTCGTTTGAACCGAATTATATATATATATATATATATATATTTTTTTTTTATATATAGATATATATATATATAGAGAGAGAAAGGAAAGTTCAAACGAGAACTCAAATTTGGTTGTGAACGTGAGGACAAATGAGAGTGCGACACGTGTCTGAATATAGATTATTCAGACTGAATATACAAAGAAATATTCAGACTGAATAAATACTATATTCAGTCTAAATATTTCTTTGTATATTCAGACTGAATATATACTATATTCGGTCTGAATATTTTTTTGAATGAGACACGTATCGCACTCTCGTTTGTCCTCAGGTTCACAACCAAAGTTGAGTTCTCATTTGAACCCGCCCCTATATATATATACATATATAGAGGAAAGTTCAAATGAGAACTTTGCATTTTTAAAGAAACAAAGGAACACTTGTGGATCACATATGATGTGGGTCCCACATAATATTAAATCATTTATGATTTAATATGTTTTAATACTATGTGGGACCCATGGTCCATAATTTGTTCTTTTGTTCCTTAAAGAAGAGGTGATTCTCATTTGATCCCTTCCCTATATATATATATATATATATATAGAGAGAGAGAGAGACCCCTTTGTAAGTGAAGTGGTATGATAAGTGAACGAAACTTTGGACAAAATCACACTCAATCCATATTTCTTGGTATTTGTATAGGCAACAGTTTGTGAGTTACAGGAGGATGAGCCCTTTTTACTCTCCCTTTCCTATTTGAAATGTAGTCATTATTTTGTCTTTGCAGTCAAACATGTATATTTTGACTTTGTTGGCATTAATTTATATATGATTTAAGATGACACTTTCTTTCCACCCACAACTCTAAACCAAGTTATTTCAATCTTCTATTCCAAATGACCAATTTTATAGCAAGAGTATGTTCCCCTCTTAAATAAATAGACTAATATTATGCATTTTTCTTGTGTAAAAAAATAATAAACATTATATTTTTTGAACAGGACTATCTAGTATGCAGTGTGGTAAGTCAAAACTGTCAATCAATCCACATATGCAGTTTGCAAGGCCGGCTTAACCAAACCACAAGGGTGGTGACGTGTTGGCAAAAACACCTAGGAGGGTGTGGTGGAATATCTCATCTACCCCAGGTTCAAGTCCAGACGCCAACATCCTGTGGCTAGGTTAATTTAGTCTTAGACGACCTCAATTTGCCATGATGTAGTTCGGGAAATTGCCTAGTGAATCTTTCCAAGAAATAGGTCGAGTTAAGCTTAACCATTAGGTCGACAATGGCATAAGATCTCATACTGATATATAAGACCCATTTTAAAGATGTATTCAATATATTATTTATGGTAGTTATGATTTAAATTAAATTTTGTTATTAGTTTTATGAAAAAAAACACCATAGTTCGAATTTTATATTTTTATTTGTTTAATTAAGTTTTATAAATAGACATTACATCAACTATTTAATTATCCATTTATATTTACATACCTCATTTCATGAAATTCAAAAGTAAAGTTTGAAAAGTGTAGAGAATTATTAAGCATATCCTAAAACTTCTTATTCATACCATTTTTAGGTTTTATCTTTCGCTCTTACTCTTTATTTTATTTTTATTTTTTAGTAAGTTACATTTTATTTTGTTTCAATTATTTGTAGTGATTTCTAAATTCTATATATTATCATTGTTAATGTCAACACATATAACAGAATTAAGTTTAAATGCTTACCAAATTTTCAATCAAAATTTTCAAACAAATCTAGCTAAAAGTTGAGGTTGAGTGGTGTTGAGTTGATAATTTATTAATAAAACTTAATGTGTGATGGGTGATAGATTTGAATCGTAGTTTATGTAATCAAAACTATAAAGATAGTGTTGTTTGAAAAATACAAATCCTAAATCATATCGTCAAAGTTCTATGGACAACTTGATATGGTGGCCGTGTGAATTCAACAGTTATCGAATAGAATGAACAATTCATACTTCTGAATTCAAATTCATCAAAATATTTAGATTTTGGAAACATAAAACACTACTAGAAAATCGAGTATTTTAAATGGAATTTTTTCAACGGAAAATGTTGTTGAAAATTTTCTACGAATTTTAGAGGGACTATTGACAGAATATAAATTTTATACGAATTTTCAACGAATTTCCGTTGAAAATCTCTCATAAACATGCATTTTCAACCAATTTTTTTGACGAGACATTCCGTTGAAAACTTTTTGGTTGAAAATGCATGTTTGTGAAAGATTTTCAATGAAAATTCGTAGAAAATTTATGTTCTGTCAATAATCCTTCTAAAATTCGTAGAAAATTTTCAACGACATTTTCCGTTGAAAAAATTCATTTGAAAATACTCAATTTTCTAGTAGTAAAATGTTTATTATAACAAAAATATTTCTTTCTCATTTTAATTATATTTTAGGAGTTATTTAAGACATATGTTTGACAAACTATCTGATAAACAAATAATGGCAAAAACTAGCTCATAAAATCATAAAAATGTAAAATAAACAAAAAAGGAAATATTAAAAATTATAGTTAATTATAACATTTTATAATATAATTAAAACAAATTTCTAATAATATATTATGTTAATTAACACAAACAAGATAGCAAATATAAATTAGATAACATGTTAATTAAAAAAATATCACATTGATTATACATATATATTATAAATTTTGGATTTGTTGTTAAAACCAACTTTAGAAAAAATCTACTTTAATAATTAATTTATGATTTAATTTAATCATTACATATAATATGAATAAAAATAAAATTGGTCAATCTCATATATTCTGATAAATTAATAGTTTTTTTTAAATATACATAATAATTAGAGAATTTAATTATTATAACCATTTTCTCTAAAGTTGTTATCTAAATAATCAATTTCTCTCTAAATTTATCAAAATAGCCAAAGTGTCTTCGAAATACGTAGCGAAATACATCAATTCCGAAGACAATTCTAAACTTTCGATGACACTTATTATTTTCGAAGAGTTTGCAAATTTTCGAAGACTTTTCAACCATTATCGAAGACATTTCCAAAAATTCGAACACTTTTCATGATTTTGTGGATTTGTTATTTTAAATTTACATTTTTCACCCTTAGAGTTAGTTAATAAATTAGTTTACTTCATTTCTTTTTTAAGTTTTCGTTTTACACTCTTATCACATTAACATTTAAAATCGTATATAAATTAAAACAAGTTTTTATTTTAACAAGTTACACCATGAAAATCATCTCATCAATACCTTCGAATGAGACCAATATTGAATATTTTATCTTGTTCCCAGTTATATCCATAATATTATACTTTGTCGCTAAAAAATAATAGCATTATATTTTAATTAATATTCCGAATTTTGTGAAAAATTTCATATTCATCGATCAAGAGGATAATTGGTTTCAAAAGTATATAATTAAATTCAAAAATATTCAATATTGGTCTTATTTCGAAGGTATTGTTAAAATACGAGAAGATTTTTATGGTATAATTTGTTAAAATAAAAACGTATTTTTAAACGTATTTTAATTGATATACAATTATATATGTTAATGTGATAAGGATGTAAAACAAAAAATTAAAAAAGAAATGACGTAAAGTAATTTATTAACTAATTTTAAGAGTGAAAAATGTAAATTTAAAATAATATATCCACACAATCATGAAAAGTCTTCGAATTTTTGGAAATGTTTTCGATAATGGTTGAGAAGTCTTCGAAAATTTGCAAACTCTTCGAAAATAATAAGTGTCATCGAAAGTTTGCAATTGTATTCGAAATTGATGTATTTTACTACGTATTTCGAAGACTTTTTGACTATTTTAGTAAATTTAAAAATAAATTGGTTATTTAGGCAACATTTTTAAAGAAAATGGTTATAATAATTAAATTCCCTAATCATTATATTAAATATTATATTATATTAAAATTTACCTATGAAACAAGATTAGTACAACTTAAATTTTAAATACTTTACACCTATTATATTTTCTCCGTTTGTAAAAAAGTAATAGAACAAATGTCGGAGCCAAAAATTTGTCCAAACTAATTTTTTATTTATTTTTGGACAATCTATTATAGATGCTTTTATTATTAGTTTGTAGAGTTACTACTATGGTATTCAATTTGTTAACAATAGTTTATTTGAATTATATATAGATATATTTCTTTGATAATTTTTTATTTTTTTTAATATGCAAATGAAGACACAACAAGACTCAATATCTAGCTTATCTGTTTTGCTTATGTAAACTTGGTAAAGTTTAAATTTGGTTGTTTATAGTATAAATCCTTTACTTTTGTCTTTTCTAAATTCATTATCTAACTTGCCTTCGTTAAAGTAACATTAATTCTTAGCTATCAATATGAATTATTGGTAAATGTATTTTATTCGATAAAAGTAAAAGTTTTTTTATTCATTTATCGGGTAAGATTATTTGTCTTTATTACGTCTCTCATTGAGTAAGGTTTTTGGTCATTGTTATACTCATCCGAAAGTTAAGTTACACCCAACAAGCATTTACTTGACAAATGTTTGATAAAACGACCCTTAAGTTTGTTGAAATTCAGCTACTTTTTTTTCGTTTCCAATGATTTGTAACGGAAACAAATCTTGATAGTTATTAACGACAATACTAATAACGAATCTAAGCTAGTGTAACCAATTTTACAACAAATGAAAATTTAAGTCTCCTATAATCATCTCACATTTTTTTGACTATATACAACTTTTTGCAATCAGCCTGATTTTATATATTTCAATTTGACAGGTTATTTATATTTTACTCTATAAACTCATTTACGCTGTATAGACTTTTTTCTAGTCGAAAAATCGACTATCACCCAAGTACCGTTATCATGTAAGGCCTTCAATTTTAAAATTTATAGCTGCAAAGCCGATTCTTTTCTATATGTACTTGCGCGTAAAATATTTATACATTGTTTGATCTATATATTTTTAATTATTTAAATATATAAGCATCAATCACATTAATAAATATTAATTTTAATATATATATTTTTAATTATTTATGTCTAAAAATATCATTTATAATATAAAAATGGTACCGAAATATAATATTTCAAACAATTAAATATTATATATTATATACATTCTGGTTCGGTTCGGGTACCCGCAAATACCTAAAATTCAGAACTGGCACGTGAATACCCGGGTTTTTTTGGTTTAATGTTTTGATTTTTGGATTTTTTGGATTTTTCGGCTTTTGAAAGATGAAAAACGGATTAATTGTAAAAAACAAAAACAAAAAATGTGTCTAGATATTATTGGATCTAATTGGACGGTTATATATATAATATTATTTGTAATAAAAAAACACATCTTCTATCGATATTTTTTTTTAACAAATGTGGTTAATTGGGAGGTTACTTTTTTATTTTTGTAATTAAAATATGGATCAATCATATTTTTCTAGTTAAATTGACATTTATATCGATTACTTTTTCAAGCATTATTTCATGATTTTCCAGTTTTCATTTTTACGGTCTTTCTCTCCCAGGTTCAGAGTAACCGCTAAATAAATGAAAATTCGTAAGACCATGGAAAAAATAATGAAAAGTATATATATGGATGTCATTTTGACGAGAAAAATATAATCATAATTTTAGTATAATTTATTTTGCTTGATTTTGTTTCTTTTTTGTTTTTTTAAATAAAAATACGAAGGATAAAAAAAATTTAATTCAACATTCATTTTGAACATAAATAATTAAAAATATATAGATTAAAATTAATATACTTGGTATTTATACTTTAAATAATTAAAAATATATTAGATATAAATTAATATATTAATGTAGTTGGTATTTATATTTTTAAATAATAAAAAATATAAAGATCAAACAATATATAGATATTTACAATTTAATATATATATATATATATATATATATATATATATGTAAAGTAATTGCAATTTTGGTCCCTATGCTTTGTTGTTTCAGTAAAACTAGGGTTGAGCATCGGAATCGGGTACCCGTCTTTGGAACTGGAACCGCTTCGGAATTGCCAGTTTCGGAACCGATGTGATTGGTTCCGGTTCCGGTTCCTAAAATACGAACCGATCAGAACCTGTTCCGGTTCTCATTTTTTTGGAACCGTTACCCGTTGGGTACCCGCTACCCGCCACTTTTAAATAAAAAACATCTTATATATTTATAAATAATAAATAAAAACTCAAACTTTCTAGTTTGTTTATGTAATAATTAGTTTTTATCGGATTAGTTTTCACCATATGTTGTATTTATTACTTTAAGTCGATATTTTGTAGTTTATAATTACATTTTTATCGTTTGCTATGTAAAAAAATTTAAAAAAAGTTGAAACCGGGTACCTGGTATCGGAACCGGTTCCAATCGGTTCCGGTTCCAAAATATAAAGAATCAGTGTTACCGGTTCCGGTTCCATGGAAAATGGTCGGGTACCCGGTTATGCTCACCCCTAAGTAAAAACGACAAAGTTGCGGCACGTGCAAAACACATGAGGGGGTCTAATGGACGGTGTGATGGACTCAAACCATAAAGTTTTGCATACCACAGTGATTTTTTTTGCAATAAATCTTTTGCAGGGATCAAAACCAAAAAAAATAACAAACCACAAGGACCAAATTTGCAGTTTACTCTACGGTTTTTGTTACAACCACCTTATTTGACGTTTTTAATTTCATATGGTAATCTAGTACATTAGTATGTATTTCATAAATAACGATCTACTATTAGGGGTGGCAATTTTCGACATGACACGAAACACGACACGAACCCGACACGAAAATAAACGGGTTAGGGTTGAAGTTTTTGACACGCCAACCCGTCAAATAAACGGGTCGTGTTCGGTTTGACCCAATCGTGTCGCGGGTCGACCCCCCAAGCAATTTTTGATTTTTTTAAATATACTTTATATTTAGTTATTTACTTAATATTTAATATTTTTTTAACGTTTTATGTGTTTGTTAAGACTTTTTGTTGAAATTTGGATGTTTATATATGGGTGAATTTTTAGGTGACCCGCTAACCCGCAAACCCGTTTGTGACCCGCCAACACGACCGTGTCCGGGTTAGTGTTGTGTATCTCAACACGATAAGCTAAACAGGTCGTGTCCGAGTTAAGCCTCCCTGACCCGCCAATCCGGGACCCGCCAACCTGAACACGACACGATTGTCACCCCTATCTACTATGTTTGGATTTCACATGATGAATTAACATGTGTTTTATACGGTAAATTTGTGTGTTTTACCAAAATGACGATTATGTCCTTTTTTAATTAAAAACAACTTTCAATTAACACTATAGAATCAAAATCAAATTAAAGCTTAGATTGATTCTCACAGTTTTCAACTTTTTTTTTGTCCTCATTTATTTTAACCCTTATATATATAGTATATAGACACAAAGTAACATAACATGAAATAAATTGAAAAAACTATATTTAACACATAATAAAACCTTACAAATGTTCATGCTAAAACAACATTTTTTATTAGATTTAGTTTTAAAGTAGTTTGATGTAATCAAACCTTTGCTTTTTGAAGTCAAATCTTAAACAAAGGTTAAAAGAATCATTTTGTATCAATTTCATGTCTCAAACAATAAAATATAGAGTGAATTACATACTTCATCCTTAGGGTTTATTGGTTTTAACACTCCGGGTCCCTAAAATGAAATATCTATGGCTTGCGTCCTCGTGGTTTCAATTTCATAACATATTGGGTCCCTATTTTTAACTCCATCCAAAATTACCGTTAAATGAATTAAATCAAAGGGATGGTTTAGTCTTTTTACATTTTAAAATAAAAAAATTCATTTTTAGGTATTATAATATATAAAAACAACAGGGACCAAACATGCAAAAAAAATGTCTGGTCGTCTTCTTCTTCCAACCCCCTTTCCCAATCATCCCTACCACCACCATTAAACCTTCTTTCTCTCATCCTCAAAATAAAACCAAAATCTTAAGAAAAAAATGCCTCCATTCTCACAATCAATGCCTCTGTTAAATGGGTTTTCACACAATCACCACCAAAGCCGCCGCCACCTCCCGTTGACTACTGCTGGATCTAAGCGCGTCTCTCCGGCCATGTGCCACCACCCAGGACTACCGTCGGAGCCCCCTGCAGAAACCCACGACCACCAGCCCAACTTTTGCACTTGGTCGTACAACATTGGACCCATTATTCCTCTGTTCATCTTCTACTTCTTTCCTGACTCGTGATCGCAACCTTCAAGAACCCTAGAACACAAAATCTGCGATGACGGGAGAACAAAAGAGGACGATGGTTTTCAGATCTACTGTCGATCTGGGCATTCTCCACCTCCGCCGACCAACGCCACAATCGATCTCCAACCTCCGGTAAGAATATCGAGATCTACGAGCTCCCTTTCTTCGTCTCGTCTTCTCCACCTGCATAGATCTGGGGGTTTTTGTATCGAGGTCTGGTTTATTGTATTGAGATCTGGGTTTTTCCTTCTTTGCCTCTTCTTCTCCGATGGCAAGTTCATTTTGGGGGTTCATGGTGGTTCGATGCATCAGGGCAGCCGTGGACTTCTAGGAGGAAAAAATGTTCTTGGTCTAAAGATATACTTAGCTTTAGCTTTTCTTGTTTAAAGAACATCTGGGTTTTTTTTTTGTTTCACATAATTAGGATGTAAAGTATACATACATAGGTTTAGCTTTTCTTGTTACTCAGAATTAAGATATGGGTTTTTTCTATCATTTTATTAACAAAAACTAATATACATTAATTTCTTGTGTTTTGTATTTAAGTTTGTGGGTTATTTTATGTTTTTGATTAAGGACTTGATTAGAGCAAGAACCTCATTTTCTGTTACAGTGTTCTTGATTAAGGACTTAATTTCTTATGAAATTTTCACAGTGTTCTTCGTGAAATGAGGAGGAGGATGATGATGATAAGGAACTTTATTTTGTTTTTATTTTTTAATGTAAAATGAAGAAAATGCCTGAAATGACCAAAATACCCATTATGTGCCTTGCACATGTGGGCTTTAACGGACAGAAAACTAACGGAGTCATTTTTAGGGACCCAATATGTTATGAAATTGAAACCATAAGGATGCAAGCCATAGATATTTCATTTTAGGGACCCGGAGTGTTAAAACCAATAAACCCTAAGGACGAAGTATGTAATTCACTCTAAAATATATAAGCTTTTGAAATATAATCATTAGGTTTTTTAAAACAAAAACTCATCAAAATATTAGTTAATTCTATTCATTTTTTATCTGAATTTCAAATAAAAAAATGTCTTTTATTAAAACTAAGAGGAAAAGGAATCTCTCATAAAATCATAATCAAAATATAAAACTAAAATATAATATAAAAAAACAGCCTCGGTTCTATATGCAACATTGCACTTTCTAGCCTACTAAAATGCAAATTTTCCATTAAATTCTTTAATTAGTAGAAGCAATAGGGAAGCAAAATATAGAAAAAATAAACATTAAAGATAATCACATTATGTCATATTCCAACTTATGCTATTTCACAATATGAAACAACACATAATTTCTTGTTCTAACAGTCTTCAACCTTTTTATGGTTCTCATTTAATTATTTAATAAATCAGTACAAGTAATAAATGGCCTCAAGCCATATTCTTTATTCAACCTTACCATCAATAATACTCAAATAAGTTGCGACATCTTTGAGTTTTTCACAAAAAAAACGACATTATAAACAACAAAAAATCGATATGTAGACAAAACTCTGTAAAGAATATCGTTTTACAACGCCTTTTTTTGTCATCGGACCGCCTTCTCTCTCGTCTTTTCTAGCTTCCGTGATTGGTTATAGTTCATGAGTTGAAAAGGGCACACGAGTTTTAGACCGTTAAATTATTTTTAAATGTGAGATGAACGGTCACGACTACTTCTTTCAGTATCTTCTTTCTTCCACATCATCTCCATTTTCTGAAACCACCTCAACGGTCGGACCTAAAACCACAATTTTACACCATGATTGTGTGTTCAAATCTACACAAAACAAACCGATTCTTCTGGCATCTTTTTTGTTTGAAGGGTGTTTCAGGCTATGTCTGGATTTAATCCCAGCAAATTATGACTGAAAGAAATAATCCCTGATAAACTCAGTGGCCACAATTGGTGTGTATGCCTGGAATCAAACCCTGAGCAGATGGATATTCCACCACATCCCTCATGATATCAACCAGTACGTCACAACCCTTGTGGTTCAGGATGTTTAGAAGCATCTTTTTTTTTAAAAGGTTGTCCTAGTGGCTAATCTTGGCAAACTATGACTGCAAAAAGTCAATCTTGATAAACTCAGTGGCCACGGTTGTTATATACACCTGGAATCGAACCCTGAGCAGATGAGATATTCCACTACATCCCACAGGGTCTCAAGTACGGAGAGAGAAAGATATATACCTTCCAACGCCTCCTACGGTTTATAGAATTGTAGATTGATTCCAATCGGGTGATTATTTTCCTGAATGTCGGTCTGTCCTCGGGATTCTCATGCCAACACTCTTCAATCAACCTGTGAAAGAGTTAACAAAGATCAAGAAAAAAGAAAAGAACACTCATTAACCTTTTTTATAAACTTCAAAACCCCAAAGAGAGGTATCAAAGGGTATTTTGGTCATTACACATATTGTCAAGATTTAAAATACAAAGGTCTTCTGGGGGGCTGTATAGGACTTCCACATCCAATTTTGACTTTTGAGCCTCTCTGAGAATCTGCTCTTTTATGGTAAAAGCATTTGGAGGGTATTTCGGTCATTTTACATCTAGACTAATATTCTACTAGAAATCAGCTTCAGATTTCAAAATATATTAACAAGCCTCGGAAACCCATGATTCAAATTTAATCATAATGCACATCCAAAACAAACTATGCAAGAACTAGGCAAAAGAGATTTAAATTCAAGCAAATAGATATATTGATTGGTATATCTATGAATGTATACATTTATATTGTCCGGATATAATTGTAATTCTCAACTCGCAAATAAAAACTAGGCCTTGGGGATCTCCCCGATAGGTCGCCAGTTCGAGTCTCATCAGGGCTACTGGAGATTTGATTTTCCTGACTGTTATCTTCAGAACCCCAGGTATTATTTTGTTGGGTGCCACCATATATATCTTGAAACTACAATAATAACACAAGTTTCTCTTGGCAGAGTTAGTTTGTATAGTCTCTTCTCCCTTTCTATAGACACAGGTTCGAATCTCATTTGTATAATTTTCTTAGTTTTTAACTTTTAATTTCAGGTTTATTAAGTTTCTAAAAAATTGGGATAAAAAAACTCGAACAAAGGACCTCACATACAAAAAGCAAGAAAATAACCGATAGACCCGATGATGCTTTTGTAAAAAATATCTATAGCTTCTTTTCTTACAGTCAAATGGTGCCACCTCCAGAAAGAAAAAAGAAAAAAAAAAAAATATATATATATATATATATATATATCTAGGTACACCTTTGCTAAATGGTGCCACAACACATTAAGGGTCTAGAAATACGAGACATCTAAGTCATACAAAGTAAAGAGATCTATTCAGTGATAAGAAAAAGAAAAAATGTGAACGGGCACTGGATTGATGATAAAATAGAATCCTGGGTTGCAAACAGTGATATATATATATATATATATATATATATCTAGGTACACCTTTGCTAAATGGTGCCACGACACATTAGAGGTCTGTTTGTTAGCAGCCTAACGAGCTTAATGATACTCGCAACTTATTCGATCAGCTATACATGACTGTGTGGTAGTAGCTTAATGACACAGAAAGTGGCCATTTTTTTTCCAAACCTGCTCCACCCAATTAAAAACATGCTCATTCCATCTATGAAAAAGACCAACTAAACAAAAACCTTCCCACTTTATACAGAGAGATTAATCCACACAGACAACTTTATATATACAGGACTTGATGGAAAACCAACCAAACAATCCCTAACACGAATATGAGAAATTAGTGTTTATTTGATACATAGTCGTAACCTTCAAATATGGAGTGTGTATAGTAGAGATCTATCTATTATAAAATACCAATTAATTTGATATAAAAACTAAGCAAATCTTTTGCAACAAGTATGAAATAATGGGGAACAGTAGGAAACTCAAATGGAATGAAGTAAATGCAATTAAAATAAGAAATAGAGGTGACGTACTCTTTAAGACCATGGGCATAAGACTTTGATGTAGCATTAAAAGGAGGGCGTTGGTTTGCAACATATGCTTTAGGTACCTCATCTTCACTCATCATGAAAAATGGTTGGCAGCCTTCAATCATCTTCAGCAGATGAAGGGAACAAAGGATTAGATAACAAATCACATAATAACTAGGAATATGAAGCAATATATATATATATATATGTGTGTGTGTGTGTGTATATATATATATATTTAGAGGGAGGCTCAAGGGAAAACCTCAAAAACAAAGAAAACTGAAAACACCCCGAGAGCCCTCCATCTAGACGGTATGCACAAATGCGTAAAAGCGATTGAAGCTGTTTTTTTTTCTATGTACGAGTACATGTTATGCACAAGTGCATATGCACGTGTGCATGTTACAATGCATTTGTGCATACCGTCCATATGGAGGGCTCCCAAGGTGTTCTTCCGTTTTCTCTTTTTTTGAGGTTTTCCCCTGAACCTGACGCTATATATATATATATATGGGTGTGTGTGTGTGTATGTATATCTAGAGGTGTATTCTTTTGTAAACCACCAAAAGGTTGTAAAGCGTGTAAACCAATATTTATGGAAATGATGAGGGTTCATTTATTATTATTTGAATATTTAAGAAATATGATTAGAGTTTATTAATTATGATTAACGCTTTATATTAGGAAACGATCTATGTATTTATGGAATCAAATATTTGTCAAACTAGATGGACGGTTGAGATTGGTTTACACGGTTTACAACCTTTTGGTGGTTTACAAAATAAGCCACCTCTCTCTCTCTCTCTATATATATATATATATATACACACACATATATAGGGTTAGGTTCAAATGTGAACTCATTTTTGGTTGTGAACGTGAGGACGAATCTCAGCCACACATCTTCGGTTATGGTGGACGCGATCACGGAGGATTGACGCGATTCATGGGAGGGTGGAGATTATTAAAGGAGGGGAACCAGGTCAAAGCCGCCTTTATTGACCGGATAAGTGGCTGAGATTCGTCCTCACGTTCACAACCAAAAATGAGTTCACATTTGAACTTTCCTCTACATATATAATATTATATATAGAGAAGCAATTTAAGCATGGTATATACTCTGACCCATACTTATCCTTCTCAAGGTAGCAGAAGGAAAATTCTATTGTGGCAATTTTTAAGGATTGGTGGATGGCATCCTGCTCTACGACTGTCTTTTCAAGTCAAAACGACAATTTCCAACTTCATAATCAATGTGAATTAGAAGTTTTTTTAAATATTTGTAGCTACATAGAAGTTTTTTAAATATTTGTGCAAAGAAGTAAGACCCATATTTTGAACGTGAAACTTTTACCCACGACTCTTCATTTTGAACCGTAACATACTTATTCCAAGTAACTGTTAATAAAACTGCAATTAAGAACGGAAATTTTGGTTGCCTAAGCCTAATCATAAATTTGAAAGATGGATTAACATGAAAAAGAATATTTAAAATTGTTTTACCTAATAGCCCAGTGTAACAAATCAGGAAAGAAAAGACGCAAAACAAAACTGAGAACCTAAATAACGAATAAAGAAGGATTATAAAGACATACCTCTTGTAAAATTAAAGCAAATGAGAAGACGTCCACTTTGGTATCATAGTCTTCATTTCTAAAGACCTCTGGAGCAACATATCTCCCTGTTATAGCAAATAATTAACTCATGAACTCTATATGCATTATGCTAATCCACATAACTTTAATTAAGCTCCAAATTCTAAGCACGCATTTGCACTGTATGTGTTTGTAAACAGTTAAGATAATTAAAGTAAGGGGCTGTTTGGTTGGTTTTCCATTAAGTCCTGTATGGATAAAGTTGTCTATGTGGGTTAATTTGTCTGTATAGATTGGTAAGATTTTTGTTTGGAAGGATTTTTTTTTTCATTGATGGAAGGAGCATGTTTTTTTATTGGGAGGGGCAGGTTTGGAAAAAAAACTTGGCTTTCTGCATAAAGCTCCCCGCTATGAGCTTAATGAGTAAGCCACTTTCTATACAATTAAGCCACTACCAAATAGTTTTCTATAACCACCAAATAAGCTATGATTCCCATTAAGCTCGTTAAGCTGCTAACAAACAGACCCTAAGAAACTTATGGGCTTTATTGTTCGCTCTTAAAGGTCATAAGAAAGATCTAGATTTTAAAATATTTTTGATATTAAAGCTACTCAATTTTGAAAACTTCATCTATCATTTGAAGTATGTCATATATATTTTTGATATTAGCGAGTCATATTATGCCTTCCTCACATTCGTATCATCAGGTAATTGTTGTTCTGTTTTGATGCAGTCTATACATAAGGCGGTGTTTGGTTAGCAGAATGTTTTATGAAGGAATGAAATCTGTTAAAAGAATTGGAATCTTAAAGGTAGTCGAATGGAATGTTATCAGGTTTGACCAAGTGTTTGATTGGCAGAAAATGGAAAAAGAATTAGAATATGTATGTTTAGCTTACAGAATGTAGCTTATTAATTGGAAACAAATAATGGAAAATGACCAAAATACCCTTTATTTGATTTTTGTATATTTTTCTTAGATTATAGATGATAATAAAATTAACATTTAATGTGAAATTAATATGTAAACTATTTATTAAATCAAGAGTGTATATATATATATATCATATATAAAATTTTAGAGGGTGGCTCAAGGGAAAACCCCCAAAAAAATGAAAAACCGAGAAACAACCTGGTAGCCATTCATCTGGACAGTATGCACATGTGATACAAGTAATTAAAGCTATTTCTTGGTTTTTATACACATGTGCATACCGGAAAAACTGTACAGATTACTTGTATGCACATGTGCATACCGTCCAGTTGACTGTTATCAGAGTGTTCCTTAGTTTTTCATTATTTATTTTTTTGCAGTTTTCCCCTTAACCTGGCCCATAATATATATAATATATATATACATCATTATGGGAGTAGTTTTTATCTTTTAAGAAAATGAGATGGAACGAAAATTCAATTCCCTCTCCCCTGGGATGGAATGACCAAATCCACGAATGATAGAATGTGTGGAATTCAATTCCATTTCAAATGTAAACCAAACGTTGGAATGTAATTTGGTCAACGGAATTAACCATTCAAATTCCTTCAGTATCCGTCGGAATCCCACGAACCAAACGTCCCCTTAACAATGACACTTTAGCTTCAACACATTATAAGTATCAGTTTAAGGTTTAAAGATATTACTACAATCTACAAAGTAAACACTCACAGGTAGTATCACTATAAGACATGAGCTTTTCCTTTTTGACTTTTTCCGTCACTTTCACCAGCTCACTGATTCCAAAGTCTGCAACTTTTAGATGTCCAGAATCAGCCCGCAAAATATTCCTGTTTTCTTACTCGAATAAAGAAAATGAAAATATTCAACAATTACGAAAAACATTTAGTAAGAATATAAAAGGCAGGTACATATATATATATAACAACTTTGTAGTAGAACTTACGAAGGCTCTAGATCCCTGTGAATAATTGGTTCTGGTTTATTCTCATGCAAATAGTTCATCCCCCTGAAATTGGAAGGAAAATAACTGTATCGTTATATTGATAAAAACAAACAGATAATTAAAGTAAGGGGCTGTTTGATTGGTTTTTCACTAAGGGGCTGTTTGGTTGGTTTTTCATTAAGTCCTGTATGGATAAAGCTGTCTGTGTGAATTAATCTGTCTGTATAGATTGTGAAGGTTTTTGTTTGGGAGGGTTTTTAATGGATAGAAGAAGCCTGTTTTTTAATTGGGAGGGGCAGCTTTGGAATAAACTTGGCTTTTTGCAAAAAGGTCACCCCTGAAAGCTTACTGAATAAGCCACTTTCTATATCATTAAGCCACTACCAAACAGTCATGTATAGCTGACTGAATAAGCTGTGAGTCCCATTAAGCTCATTAAGCTGCTAACAAACAAGCCCTAAGTTATGTATGAATAAAGATGTCTGTGTCAATTAATCTATCTGTATAGATTGGAAAGGTTTTTGTGTTGGGAGGGTTTTTTCATAGATGGAATGAGCGTGTTTTTTAATTCGGACGAACAGGTTTGGAAATAACTTGGCTTTCTACATAAAGCTTCCCCCTAGAAGCTTATTGAATAAGCCACTTTTAATATCATTAAGCCACTACCAAACAGTCATGTATAGCTGACTGAATAAGTTGCGAGTCCCATTAAGCTCATTAAGGACCAGACAATCTAATCAATATCTATGTTAGCAAACAAGAAAAAGGACAAATACCTTGCTATATCCATGGCAAATTTCACAGCTGTTAATGGCTTCAATGCTCCTTTCCTCTTCAAAAAAGGACGAAGATCACCCTGCAGTATATGCAAAAATTTATATAAATAAAGACAAATATATAACTATGTATGCACTATGCAGCATATAGATGATTACTATCTTTCTAAATAAACACTTCTAAGAAAAAACGTCAAAAAAGGGAATTAAGTTGGAAAGTAATGGGCTCGTTTTATAATTAGATAAAGAGGTAAACCTTTGGTAAATATTCTGTAACGATCATCATTGGACTACTTTGGGTTACAGCACCAAGAAACTGAACCACATTTGGATGTCGTATTTTCTGAAGTAATTCGAGCTCATCCCTAAAAGCCTGCCTGTTAATAATAACCCACTGATTAGAAAAGCAGATAACTTTATTATTAAGTTAAAAATCACATAACATATTGTTGGTAAATTAACAACCCACACTTTATCCTTATCGGTAAAAAGTTCATCTCCAAGCTTTTTTACTGCAACTTTAGTTCCACGCCATGAAGCTATGGTGAAGGTACCCTGGAAAGTGGAAAGTTCCAACGCTCATTCAGCAGAAGAATAAATACAAGAAGATAAAAAAACAGCAATCATCACGACAGCTTAATTAGATCAGCTAGGCCAAACAGCGATTGAAGTTGCCCTAGTTCTAGAGCTCCAAAAAAACCGTACATTCCAAAGAAAGGTCATTTTTTTTTATAAAATCAATCATTTGGACATCTTTTCCATCAAATACAACTTGGTTGAATATGGGGAAAAAAATAAACACTGCTTAATGGTTGAGCGAATAAGCCATTAAGCTCATAAGGCATAAAACAAACAACCAAAAGGCATTAAAAACAAAGAAAAAGGAAAATCCACGAAATAGAAAGGATGTTAGAATGGAAAGAACATGACCATAAAATTTGCTCATAATTATCAATTAAAGCAAACTTAACAGAATCGTAGATCACTTGCCTTAGTAATGTCAACGCTATCTGTGAAATCAAGTTCTTTAGCAGCAATTTCATATTCCGGAACTTCACGGGCATTTTTTACATGCATAGGAGCCATCTAAGCATATATAACAAAAAAAACAAATAAAAACATTAGAAAAACCCCGAATGTAAGAATAGCATTTGCTTTTGGGTTTTTTCACCGTTTTATAATTTCTTTTTTTGGTTTCATTTTCAGCCTACCCCAACTATTCTGTCATAAAAAGCTACCCGTTGTTGTTTTGCCAAATAGTAAAATATAAAATTTAAACTATATATAAGTGGGCATAGAAAGAGAGTGAATTATAAGTTATAACTAACAATAAAAAGTTTATATAACAGACAACAAGCATAAGAACAGAGAACTTACCAGAGGTTTGGCACCATGTTTCTCCAAGAGTTTGATCATATCATAGTTCTTGTAATGAATTGCATCGGCTAGAGGCTGTTCAAGATATATAAGATTTAAAGGGAAGAAGTTAAGGTAAAGTCTAAAATGAAGACGAACATCAAGAGACGGAAAATAAACAGTTAACATATATACATACATACATACATACATACATATATATATATACATTTCTTCCTCTTGCTAAGTTTGACTAGCTTTAAAGCTTTTAATGGTTTTTTGGATTCCAAAACTGTAACAAGACGGGCATAAACAAGAGAAGAATGCTAAAACTAACCATAAGGAGAAGTGACGTTCTCAAATGGCCAAAGATGTGCAATCATTAATAAGATGCAAGGACTAAAGGAAAAAAGAAAAGAAGTATCAACAATTATCATGATGATATAAATAAGAGGGTATGATGGGAAGCTTTTATGCAAGCTTTCTAAAACAAAAAACAATTCAAACAGGGAAAGGGCTTAGTTAATTTTGATCAAATAAAAAGAATTTTCTGCGGTTCATCTGGTACTAAACTGTTATGTAGGGGACATTATTCAATCTTTCTAAAGTTAAAAATCAATTAAAACAGGAAAAGGGGTTTAGTTAACTAAGAATCTATAATCAACCATAAAAAACTACAAAATTAAATTTACACAATTCATCTAGTACTAAACTGTTGAAGGGCTAGGATCACGTCTTCACTTCTCAAATATTTACCACTTCTCAAAATAACCTTTGGCTATAACTATATATATATACATATATGTTTTCTACTATCACTCAATGAGTCAATTATATCAAACAATTTAAGTTAAGTTATATACTTAAAACTAAAAAGTAAGACACTGAAAAGGTAAAAAAAAAATCAATTAGCGTGTTACAAAAACCGACGTTGGGCCAAGGTATGCCACTAGCTTAATGTGGCGTCAAACACGAGCCTTAAGCCACGTCGGCTGCCACGGCAAGTCTTTTAGAACAATGTTCTATATAACATAATTAATTCTTCTATTTCTCGTCTACTTTTTCCATATACAACATGAGTTTATATAGCTAACACTAACATACTCATTCCAAAAATAGAAGAGGAATAAAAGGAAATAAGCATAAAATATATCTCTATTTTTCTACTGAATTCAGCACTCCCTCTCAAGCTGGAGAGTATATGTCATATTTTGTCTCTGTTTCGATATAAGATCTTCAAAATTGGATCTTGGTAGTGCTTTAGTGATGAAATGTGTTATCTTCAAATACCGTAAAATCTTGCATATTGTCGTGAAATTATCTTCAGTTGGGTTGTGCATAAATTGGCTAGCAACACCGACTGCATACCCAATATCAGAGTTTTTTCTAGCGAAAATTAGTGAGACGCCCACTTAAGGTTTAATATCTCTCTCTATTCACCTATACACTTTCGGTTCTCAAGTCCAACTTGTGAGGTTCCATGAGATTATAAACAAATTTACATCCGTGCATTCATGTTCCTTTCAGTAGATCAAGTATGTATATTCTTTAAGAAATAATAAGTTAATAACACCTTTCTGTAACGAGCTACTTCCATGCCAAGAAATATTTCAAATTCCTAAGGTTTTTACTTCAAACAACATGTAGTAGATGGTAGATATGGTTTTAGATTTCGTAGGTCATCCTCATCATATCTTTTTAAAATGATGTCATCTACATAGATTCAAAATTCAGATTGTGTGTGTGTTTATAAGAGACAAAAATAGAAAGTATTAGTTTTCTATTTCTATTAGTTTAAAAGAGACAAAAATAGACCGTCAAGGGTGAGATGGCCGATGACGTTGAGAGACCAGTGATGTAGATAAGAGCAACAAAAGCTCCGATAACATGAACAAATAATTAATTCTTCTATTTCTGATCTATTTTGTCATATACAACATGGGTTTATATAGTTGACACTAAGTCACTACCATAATCTTATTCCTAAAATAAAGAAGAAATAAAAGGAAGGAAACAAGCATAAATCTTTCTAACAAATTCAACACATACAAAATCTACTCTCTCAAAATGAAATTCAAAATGCTCTAATGAACATGCTTTGTAGACTGTAACATATTAATAAAATCCAACTTCGTATTTTGGTTTAATAGGTTCCATGTTTCCAATTTAAAAGCTAAATTTTGCTATATATGTGTAAAAGCGCGCTATCATTGTATTCAACGATGTTCCAATAAAGCACAACTATGTTAGATAACGACATAAGAGGGCCATGTTAAGGGGAAAACTGCAAAAATATGAAAAACCGGACGGTATCCACATATGACATACAAGTATTTTGAAGCAATATGTCCGGTATGCATATGTGCATAGAAACCAAGAAACAACTTCAATTACTTGTATGCACATGTGCATACCGTCCAGATGAATGGTTACCAGGGTATTCCTCAGTTTCTCATTTTTCCAAGGGGTTTTCCCTGGAACCTCCCTCTGACATAAGCAATTCTGCAAATTTATAGCTTTTCAAAACCAACCTAGCAATCATCTAATTTAACAAATTGTCATATATCAAATAGAACTTCCAAGGTGTAATGTAATATGTATAATGTCTTCATCTATCAAATCCCAAAAGACAATAGCCATTAGGCATACATAAATCTTTTGCATATTATCGAAAAAATGTATTTCCATCAATCTATGATCAATGATCCTGAGTTTCTATCTCACATTCCCCTTTCATCAATCATCATCATCAATGTAACCAATAAATCACTGATTAAATTACAAAAGAGAAACAAAAGAAAATGTTAAAAATCTTACCGTGCTACCCCATCGATCTTTAGGATCAACTTCCGCACCTCCTTCTAACAACAATTCAGCAACATCACAGAACCCTTGGCAAGCCGCTACATGCAACGCAGTCCGATTATCGATATCTTTAAAATTAACATCAGTTCCTGAATTCAACAGCTCCTTAATCCCATCCAAATTACCCTCACTTGAAAAAAACATTAACCTAACCCTAGGATCAATCGCATCCAATCCATCAATCTCTTCATCTTCCGAATCAGAACCCGAACCACGGTCCGGCGCCATTGACGACTGTCTCCCAAGCGTAAACCTAACTGGTGGTATTGACTCCATTTTTACACAAAAATCAAATCAAAAACCCACTAACCGTGAAACAAATTTATTGGAACCCAATTAGGGGGAAAACAACCACTGTTTATATACTCGTTAACCGAATTCTTCAAAAATTGAAACAATCTAGAATCAATAACGAATTCAATGCACGATGAGGAGAAGAGTTGAAAAAATTGCAGCTTCAAATCTCGCCCTTTTCGTCGTTGATGAAGACGTGATAACCAATGGATTTGAATGGGAACAGAGGAAGATTTGCGTTGAACGAGTAATGGAAAGTTCGATGACAAAACTGTCGGCATTTAAGACTGCGGGAATACAGAGAAAAAACCGAGAAGGTTAATATTTTTACTTTAGCCCCTTCGGTTTGGTTTTTATCATTAAACACCCCTGATATTATGGTGATTAACAAATAGACCCTCTAGAATTTTGTGTACTCTTGTTTCTTAGTTGTTTGGTTGGTTTCCATTAACTATTGTATGTATAATTGTTTGTGTGGATTAGTTTTTCTTTATTTTATAAAAATTGAGAATGTTTTTATTTAAAACGTTTTTTTTTATGTATGTCTATTATAATGAGGAAAATTTTTGTTTAGGAGGTTTTTATATATGAAATAAATGTGTTTTTTAATTGAGAATGACAAGTTTAGAAAAAAAACTTGTTTTTATGTATAAATCTCCTTTGGAAACTTACTAAATAAATTAGTTTATATATCATTAAACTACTATCAAACAACTATATATGGTTGATCGAATAAGTTATGAGTCTCATTAAGCTCATTAAACTACTTAAACTGTTAAACATGCCTTAGTCCCTTAACATTGAAAATTTCCAGTAGTAGATAATTAAAAAAAATTGGTTTTGGTGGGGGGGGGGGGGGGCGATGGGGGAAAACAGTAGCAGACCTAGTGTATAAAAGGTGGCGGAAGGGACTCCAGTCAAAAGGTCAAAAAAAAAAACCTAGGTTAAAAATAATCAAAAATACAAAACTTACCATTAGTTTCTTCCGGTAAAATTTTCCAAGACAATATTAAAAAATCTCTTGAAATGAATCCAAAAAAACCGAAAAAGTATTTTGGAATCAACAAAAACACTACAAAATCCCTCGAAACGGTTTAATTAGACTAAAAACATGTTGGGTAACTTTACTCGCCTTTAGTCTACCTTAAAAGTGGCTCCACTAGTTAAGAATTCTGCATCCGGAGGCAAATGTGTTTACGAGGTTCATTATTATAATTTAAAGTGTAATAATTAGTTTGGCGGCATTTAACAAATTCAATCATGGTTTTTTTAAATTTCTTATATTCAAAATAATTAGATTTTGAGAAACATGTAAACAATTGTTGTATACTAATTTAGGAGGGTTTATGCCTTAAACATGTTATTTATATTTAATATTTCTGTATCATATCTTGATACGCTCTCTAGTACAACAAATGTATCCATTAGGACGTATAATTGTTCAGGTACAGTATTTAAGAAACTTTCTAGTGTATAGGGTCAACAATTATTAAGGCGCTACAAAAAAGTTGTTATGCCGAAGTTAGTCAATCTTATACGTTCTATCCTTATGAAACAATAAGTTGTTAGGAGGTTTATAGTTATTATTCATCTATTGTTAGGGTTGTTAACTTAATCATTTTATTAACATTTTTATATGACAATTCCTAATATATCTTACATCAAACACTTCTAATAAATGTCTAATAAAAGATAGTATGACGATTTACTTTTTCAGTCATGTATATTAGCGTGTTCTGTTTCGTCTGAACAACTAAGCATAAAACATGTTATGTTGTCTAACTTTGTCCTAACAATATTATGTAACACCCTAAAATTTAGAGCAAATTTAAACCGAAATTTAAATGCGGAAAATAACTAAATATAAAGGATCGCCCATAAGATGGGGAAAGGTAACGGAGTTTACATCAATGTACGAACACTAAATGACAACCTATTAATCTATGTTAAAATTCAAATTATAGATTTATGTTCGGGTGTCACTAATATCCTCAAAATAAACTTTGCTGGTAACTCCAATAATTACACTCGAATGTGTAATCCCAAAAAGGTGCCTCTACCGGGACAACGCTCCCCTTTGCTCTAAGGAGCTCCATTAACACGATCACCTGCTAAACATGACATTTAAGAACAAGTGTTAGGCTTACGCCTAGTGACAACAAACAGCTAATAGATAAAGCCATACAATATTTAAAACATAAAAAGTGAGACTTTATCCACGTTAGCTTTACTTGCAAACTTGCTCTTGGTGAGCAAGGTTCTTTTCAAAGATAATGGGGAGACCCATTAATACCATCCATTGTGACAGTACTCGAGTAGGTCACGTTCAGATGTTAAGGGTTCGTCCTCAAGGCCAAGGGGTATTGGCAACAACCAATCATACAAGCAAGTATGACCCCAATGATCCTAGTCGGAACCGCACGTAAGATTTAGGGTTAAATGGCAGCAACCATTCGCACAAGCAAGTACGGCCCATATCGACCTCATACGTGGACCGAAAAGGGATAACCATCCTGATTTTAGACCGACTTATATGCCTATGGATCCATTACATTCTAGTCTATAAATTAAATACATCAGCAAGACATATTGATAATTTTCCAAGCATAAAGGCTCTTATAAAATGTTTCCCTTTGAAATACGAACTTTATCGAAAATTAGGTCAAATAGTTTTAGTTCCATATTCAAAGATTTCTTCATCACGAGACATTTCCAAACAAATAAAATCATTTATAATGCTCATATCATAACCAAGATCAAAATCCCCCAATTTCCTCATTTTGACCTAAAATCTCCAAACTTAACTAAATGCATAAATACTTGAAATTATAACTTAAAAAGAGTAAATACTAGCATTTAGAACAAGTATTGAGTTTGTAAAAGGTTAGGAATGAACTCACGATGCTAGGGTTAGGAAAACCCTAGAAAATCTCCTAAAATGGATGAAAATGGTGGAACTTGGTGGAGAAGATGAAGAACACACTTCTTGGAGCTTGAATCCCAAATCTCTAGCTTGGATGATGAGTAAATGCACTTGAGTTGGTGGAAATATGAAGTAAATGAGGTAGGTTTCGAGTTGGTGAGGAGAAGTGAGAAGAAAAACGAGTAGAAAAGTTAGTGTGGCAAAAATGGAGCTGAAAATCGAGTTTTAAGGCTCACTCCAGTGCCCAGCGCCAGTTGTGGGCGTCAGTTGTAACTGGCGCCGTAACCCACACGGCTCCAAGATGACCAAACAGACCCTGGCGCTAGTTTGGATGCCAGAGCCCGACGCTAGTTTGGATACGAGTTGTAACTGGCCCGAGTTTTTGTAACTAGCTTCCAGCCTAACCCACGTGAAAACTAGCCTTAGACACTGTTTTACCCATATTTGCTTCGTTTTAGCTCCAAATTGACTCCGAAAAATATCGTTGGACTCCTTCTTTAATTCTCCATCCAAACATGATATAAACAGTTGAAAATCGGTCTGAAATACCAGATTCCTTGTATCCGTCTTTTTCCAAAGTTTCATAACCTTAACTAAAATTTCCGGGTGTTACATATTACTTCGTTTAAACTTTCTTAATTTTTCCATTCACTTTCTGATTTTACCTGTAAACTTTGGTAAATAAATTTGAACAATCAAAGTTCATATACGAAAACAACCTTGTGAACTTTAAACAAAACCATTGTTTTGTCTATGAAATTTATTTAAAGTAACTTAATAATTTCATTCACTTTCTGGTTTCACCTATAAACTTTAGTAAACTTTTGGATAAGGTGATCAAAGGTATGAAGCGTAATTCATGGATAGGTTTGAGATTAAAGGTGATCAAGGGTGCAGATTCCTTCTTACACTTCTCACTTTAACTCTCTCACACGATCTTGTGTCTATATATACTTATATATAGGCGAAGGATCGTGTGAAAAAGTGAGTAAATATAAGAAGCGTAAGAAGTCATCTGAACCTTTGATCACTCACACTTACCTATAAATTGCTCCTTATGAGAATTAATCCGGTGCATCTCAGCGATTAGTGTCGATCTTTAATTAAGATTGATCCAAGCATCTAAATACGTTTTTTTACCATAACTTCTCTTCTCAAAAAAACCCAACCCCATATATATAGGGGAGAGATCATACAAGAACCACCCATTTTTAAAGGAATAAAGGAACATTTTGTGGACCAAATATGATGTGGGTCCCACATAATATTAAATCATTTCTGATTTAACATTAAATCAGAAATGATTTAATATTATGTGGGACCCACATCATATATGGTTCATAAGTTGTTCCTTTATTCCTTTAAATTTACAAAGTTCTCATTTGAACCTTCCTCTGTCTCTCTCTCTATATATATATATATATAGAGAGAGAGAGAGAGTCATACAGAGAGGTTTGGGGACTTAACGAGACTTTTATTTGATATTTGGAAACGAAGAAAACGGGCTCGAAAGAAGCTCGTAAATCTGCACTGGAAACTGAAAAACAGTTCCTTGCGCGACTTGGGTCGCGTGCCGTGTCGGGACGTGTTCTGACGAGTCCCGAACGAATCGCATTTATCTGCTTGTTTGATTATTTTATTTCTTAATTAGTTTAGGACAAATATTCAGTTTTAATTATTATTTATTTGTTTTCTAATTAGATTAGGATTAATTATTATTTGTTTCCTTTTTAAATAGTTTCCTAATGAGATTAGAATTAGGATTGATTTAGTTTCCATATTATCTTAATTAGTTTAGCTATAAATAGGATTCATTGTTTTCATTATTATTCACATTATTATTCAATACAATTTTTCTCTTTGAGAGTTTTTTAAGAGTTTTTCTCTTAGTTAATTGAGTTTTACTAAACGTAATTCTCAACCCTTTTGGATTTAGACGTTTGTCGATCCTTCCGCAAACCTACGCTGCAATAGTTGGTATCAGAGCAGGATTCGCCTGTCTTTTCACTAACCATGGCAGGTCAACACCCGTCTACCAAAGCAGGCTTAGCCGAGATGACTGCGGCCCTTACTGCAGCTCTAGCTGATCTGACAGCGGCTGTTAACAAACGTTTTCCTAACCCCAACAACGACAATTTTCGAAGAAGGGACAAGCACGAGAAATCGATCAGAGTTTCGAGCGGCCACATCTACAACAATATTATGGATCCGGTTTCTCTCCTGGGCAAACAATCGTTCGTTAGTAAGAGGCCGCATGAAAAAGATAAAATGTTATCGGGTGAGGTTTCGCATGATGATATCTACAACTATATTGTGAGTTCCGTTCTTCTTGTAAGCAAACGATCACCCGTACAAGAGAAGACACCGGAAAAAGATGAAATCTTGTCTCACAAAAACGAAGAAAAGATCAACCTCATACTCCAACGAGTACTCTTTTCATCTAAAGAAGAGGGACAAAAGAAGAATCTTTTCAGGTCTTATTGCTCCGTCGACAGAAAGGTATGTAACCTCATCATTGATAACGGTAGTTGTGAAAACTTTGTGTCTAAAAAGTTGGTCGATTATCTCAACCTACCCACTCAACCCCATGAAGCTCCTTATTCTCTTGGGTGGGTCAACAAAGATTCGCAAGTTAGGATCACACAAACTTGTCGGGTACCAATATCGATCGGAAAATATTATCGAGAGGAGGTTCTATGTGATGTCCTTGACATGGATGCGTGTCACGTCCTATTGGGCCGACCATGGCAATTTGATAACAACGTCACTTATAAGGGGCGAGATAATGTGATGTTATTCCGTTGGGGGGATCGGAAGATTGCGATGGCGCCTGAGTAGCTTTGAAAAGATCCCCGACAAGAAAAACGATAATATTCTTATAGTAACGACTAGTGAGCAAAAAACGGAAGAAGAAAGTCGAAGTCTTTTTCCCTATTGTTGTCAAAGGCTTGACAAGTGCAAAAAAAGACGAAAACTTATCCCACGAGATCGGAAAAAATGTCATCCCCGTGGTAATGGAATCACAACAAAAAATCGTTATTAAAACCCAAGTCTTCGAACCCGATATCGAGCCAACGATCGAAGCACCCGAAGGTGAAACGTTTGAGGATATTCTCGAGTCAACAAGACCGTTGTCACAAGAAATCATGAAGGAAGAACCTAAAGACGATGCTTCCATAATTCCGACAACAATCATTCCGGATCAAACTGAGACAATTCTCGGTAAAGTTTCTGTCACCTTTTACCCTTTCGAGTTTGATAGAATCTTGCTTGTATGGAGGCGATCACGACAACATCCTTTGGGATTTGAAGATTGGTCATCTTTTTCGAATTTCAAAGGTCGAGTTATGAATTCAAACGTTTTAAATAAATGGATGTTCTACAAGTTAGGTGAAGATGTTTTTCAAGTGAACTCGAGGGCGAGTTCTTTTCAAGTGAGGATGACTGATACAGAGAGGTTTCGGGACTTAACGAGACTTTTCTTTGTTATTTGGAAACGAAGAAAACGGGCTCGAAAGAAGCTCGTAAATCTGCACCGGAAACTGCAAAACAGTTCCTTGCGCGACTTGGGTCACGTGCCGTGTCGGGACGCGTTCTGACGAGTCCCGAACGAATCGCATTTATCTGCTTGTTTGATTATTTTATTTCTTAATTAGTTTAGGACAAATATTCAGTTTTAATTATTATTTATTTTATTTCTAATTAGATTAGGATTAATTATTATTTGTTTACTTATTATTAGTTTCCTTTTTAAATAGTTTCCTAGTTAGATTAGAATTAGGATTGATTTAGTTTCCATATTATCTTAATTAGTTTAGCTATAAATAGGATTCATTGTTTTCATTATTATTCACATTATTATTCAATACAATTCTTCTCTTTGAGAGTTTTTTAAGAGTTTTTCTCTTAGTTAATTGAGTTTTACTAAACGTAATTCTCAACCATTTTGGATTTAGACGTTTGTCGATCCTTCCGCAAACCTACGCTGCATCAGAGAGGGGGGGGGGGCAGAGGAAAGTTCAAATGCGAACTCAAATTTGGTTGCGAACGTGAGGATAAAGGAGAGCGCGACATGTGCCCACTCAGTCTGAATAATGAAGGGTATTCGGTATGAATAACGAAAGTGAAGTTCATACATTAGTCAGTACGAATAACACGCATTCGGAGTGAATAACACAACATTCAGTCTGAATATATTCAGACCAAATGGGACATGTGTCGTGTTTTTCTTTGTCCTAATGTTCACAACTAAAATTGAGCTTGTATTTAAATCCGCCCCTATATATATATGTATATATATATATTTAGTATAGAGTATGTTCAAACCAAAAACTATTTATAAGAGAACAAGGGACCAAAAGTTACAGTTTAATTATTTACTTATTATTAAATAATATCATGTCCTATCTTGTATATTCTCTTTGTCTCTACTTTATTTGTAGTTGCTCATTATTTGTATTATGTGTGATTGTGTTGATATTCTTAGGGAATATAAGAGAGGAAAAGGCCATACAAAAGAGGGAAATTTTGTTGAAAAGTTTATTTCAAGGGAAACAAAGTCGAACTTAGTCAAGTAGCTACAATTTTTTTTAAACATGTAATTACCATTATAAAAATTGTTAGCAATCACATCATGAAAGACTTTTTACAATTCATTTTATTCATATTGAACTATTGAAGTTGTTCTCTACATCTTATAAACTTCAATTAATATTGTTAAATTGGTTGAAATTTGATCATTATAACGTAAAATCTAATCTTCGAATCTCAAAATTTATGATAACGAAAGATGCCAAGACTCGATAAATGTATACTTTTTTATCTTTTGTTTCATCAAACTTATTCTTTTGATTCTTTTTGCTAGATTGACGTTTGGTACGCGCACACACACACTTCATACGAGAATGATGTCTATATAAAAGATTACGGAAATGACTGAATCACGTATGATTTTACACTAGCATCACGTACAAAATCACATGTGATTCATGCGACCATGCCACGCGGCCATAGGGTCACCCGTACACTTTTTTGGCCGTTAATGTAAAATCACATGTGAATTTCTATGTAATTTGACGTCCTCGTATTTTCTTAAATATGTATCATTCTCGTATGAACCTACTTACACACATACATATATATATATAAATAAAGAGAGAGAGAGATAGAGAGAGAGAACAATTCAAATGAAAAATGCAAATATTTTGATAACTAGGAAACTACAATCTAATATATATTTATTGGTGAATATGCTCATTGCATTAATACGTACAAATACCAATGAGTATATATATATATATATATATAGGAAAGTTCAAATGTGAACTCATTTTTGGTTGTGAACGTGAGGACGAATCTCAGCCACTTATCCGGTCAATAAAGGCGGCTTTGACCTGGTTCCCCTCCTTTAATAATCTCCACCCTCCCATGAATCGCATCAATCCTCCGTGATCGCGTCCGCCATAACCGAAGATGTGTGGCTGAGATTCGTCCTCACGTTCACAGCCAAAATTGAGTTCACATTTGAACCTAACCCTGAGAGAGAGGGGGTTGAAGGGAAAAAAACTTAAAAAAAATGAATAACACATTGGGAGTCTTCATCCATCCAGACGGTATGCACAAATGCATACAAACAATTGAAACCGTACACACACACTTCATTGACTCGATAAATGTATACTTTTTTATCTTTAGTTTCATCAAACTTATTCTTTTGATTCTTTTTGCTAGATTGACGTTTGGTACGCGCACACACACACTTCATACGAGAATGATGTCTATATAAAAGATTACGGAAATGACTGAATCACGTATGATTTTACACCAGCATCACGTACAAAATCACATGTGATTCATGCGACCATGCCACGCGGCCATAGGGTCACCCGTACACTTTTTTGGCCATTAATGTAAAATCACATGTGAATTTCTATGTAATTTGACGTCCTCGTACGTTCTTAAATATGTATCATTCTCGTATGAACCTACTTACATACATACATACATATATATATATATATATATATATATATAAAGAGAGAGAGAGATAGAGAGAGAGAGAGAACAATTCAAATGAAAAATGCAAATATTTTGATAACTAGGAAACTACAATCTAATATATATTTATTGGTGAATATGCTCATTGCATTAATACGTACAAATATCAATGAGTATATATATATATATATATATATATATATATATATATATATATATATATATATAGAGGAAAGTTCAAATGTGAACTCATTTTTTGTTGTGAACGTGAGGACGAATCTCAGCCACTTATCCGGTCAATAAAGGCGCGCTTTCTGCAGTTCACTCCTTTAATAATCTTCACCCTCCCATGAATCGCATCAATCCTCCGTGATCGCGTCCACCATAACCGAAGATGTGTGGCTGAGATTCGTCCTCACGTTCACAGCCAAAATTGAGTTCACATTTAAACCTAACCCTGAGAGAGAGGGGGTTGAAGGGAAAAAAACTTAAAAAAAAATGAATAACACATTGGGAGTCTTCATCCATCCAGACGGTATGCACAAATGCATACAAACAATTGAAACCGTACAAATGCATGTTACAAATTACTAATATGCGTTTGTGCATACCGTTCAGATGGAGGGCTCTGAAGATGTTCTTTAATTTTCTCGTTTTTTACTTTTTCTCTTGAACCTGACCCTATATATATTCATTGATAAATGTATTCAGTAATTGTATACATATTTTGATGAAACTTATATTTATAAAATTAATTTTCTGATTCGTAAACTATTTACAATTATCAATAAATACATATTATAAAAGCCTTTGATGAAAATTAACACACACACATATATCACCGCGTCCTTTATTGAACATACTTCAACGTTAAGTTGCTTTGTGATGTGATTATAGATAAAAAATTAATAGATCATTATGGCATCCAATTCACATGCAATTATGTTCACAATATTAATACTAGAATATTAAGCAATATATTTACTCAAATCTAGGCCTTTTTGTCTCATTTCTGTTGAAAAAAGTGATTTTTCTCGAATACAAGATAAGTTCCGGATTTAATACAGAGCGTCAAAAACTCCCTTCACATTATTGTCCTTGAAACCGGGTTTTAAAATTGTGGTTAATCAATTTTTTTGTTAAAATTCCTTTAGTTTTTGGTGCTTAATTATATATTAGCTATATATGATACCTTCAACAACACCAAAATCTAGTATTTCAATTAATTAATTTTTTAAACAATTTCTCAAGCGATAGTCATTTTATACATTCATATCATTTGTTTCAAAACAACCATATATAATTAATCTGTCAAAATGTTACTAGCTAGTTTTATTTAACAAATATATTGTTTTAAATTTTCTTTCAAACGTACGTTGATATGGTCATTTCATCATCTTCTCGATAAACAGGTTTTCAATCAATTCATTTTCAAAACACAATAACCTTAAAAACTTATGTCATCTTCGACCGATCTTTTCATATAGAGACATTTGTTTTTGTTGTAGCAGCCTAAGGAGCTCATATCCAAACCAATGAGCACGTCAAATGATCGTTAATTGTAAACGTACGTATAGTTATAACCGTTGCTAGTTTAAGTCTAATCGTTAAAAGAGATAGGTATACTTTTTTTGGCTAATTTAAGTCTAATCATAAAGAATTCAAGATAAGATTCCATGGAAACAAAGATGTGTTTTTTTCTAGTTTTCATGCATGCATGCATACTTTCATGAAAGCAACTAAAAGGTCATTTGCCTCTTTAGAATAATAAAAATCTATTTGTCCCCAACCCTCACCTACGTCTTTTCTATCCATCAATCATTCTGAAGACACTTGTATTTAGGGTTTAGGGTTTAGAATTTAGGATTTAGGGTTTATGGTTCTAGACAAAAGATTTTTATTCTCTCTAAAATGGTATAAAGCAACAACCATGAGAATTTCAACCAAGTGCTTGTTATAGAACCTACTGGATCGTACTCGAAGATACTTTTACTTTGCAATTATATATTCCATTTATCGAATCAAAATCATACGACCGATCGACTAAAATTACCACACCAATCCGTACACCATATCGAATTCATGAATTATTGCATATAATTGTTTTCGAATATAATCCCTTCAAAACTCGATCAAAACCAGTATATATACACCTTAAGAATGTAAGAAATAAAGAACACAAACAACAAACCCTAATTAATAGCTAGCAATGACCACAGTGAAGACACTGGTGGCTGAAAACCCACTGGTTATCTTCAGCAAAACATCATGTTCAATAAGCCACTCCATTAAGACACTAATAAGAAGCTTTGGGGCTAACCCAACTGTATTTGAGCTCGATGAAATATCGAACGGGGAAGAGGTTGAAGGGGAGTTATTGGAATTAGGTTGTAGTCCAAGTGTTCCAGCTGTTTACATAGGGAAGAAGCTGGTTGGTGGTGCTAATGAGGTGATGCGTCTGAATGTTAGAAGCAAGCTTAAACCACTGCTTATTGAGGCTAATGCCATATGGGTTTAATTATATATGAGCCAAAAGAAGAGAACGTTGGGATCGGATATCAAGATATATGTAGTACAACGAGCTAGCTAGGCATGTACGTACTCCATGCCATCGTATATACTATATACGATGGATGGCAGTGCGGTGCCTTTAAGTTTCGTTTTTTCTTCTTCTTTTCTTCTTTGGGATCGATATTCAAATAATACATAATTATCTTAAATTTCGACTCTTTAGTTATGGTATTATATGTTATATATAGTACGTCTTCATATAGTGAGATTTTGTCTCACATAGAAAGATATATAGTAAATCTTACTTATATTATGAGTTATATATATAAGTCTTAAGATAGTAACTGTTTGTTAGCGACTTGCAAGTTTTTTTTTATAAAATCTCGTTGTTGTTCAAAAGAAAAAAAGGTTTGGCATTTCACTTGTCGTATGTATAGTAAGAGTGGTATAATTAATCTTCCTTAGTTTATAAGCTAAGTCTATATATATATATATATCCTCTTATTAAATTGTTTAAGAGGTTAGATGAACTAAGGAACGCCTTGTTGTGAAGATTTTACACGTATATTAAACGTCAAAGGATGGCACTAACATCGTGTTTTTATTTCGTGTTATTTTAACGGTTTTTCCCCCTTATAGTTTATGTTTAGATAAAATCTAAAGTCATTTTTATTTGATCCAAATCAGTTAGGGATACAAACCTCTCTCTCTCTCTATATATATATGTATATATATAGAGAGAGAGAAAGAGAGAGACAGGGGAGGTTAAGAGAAAACCCTAAAAAAAACTGAAGAAAACCTGGGAGCCCTCCATCTGGACGATATACACTTATACGTGGACGGTATGCATAAATGCATACGAGCGATTGAAACTGTTTTTTTTTTCTATGCAAGAGTGAGTGCATGTTACAAATTACCGGTATGAATTTGTGTATACTGTTCAGATGGAGGGAATTGTCATGGTGTTCTTCAGTTTTTTTTTTGAGATTTCTCCTGAACCTGAAATCACCCTATATATATACACACGTATGTATAGTTCTCCATTATTTATACTATGAAAATCAATCCTGTCCTCATCATTTGATTTTTTTATCGGATGGCTAAAAAGACGCAATCCTTAACCTTAGTTTCATCTTATGGTTGATCGACAAAAAACATACCTTCATCTAGACATCTACATTCATAACTTTCATCTTTCACATGTATTAATATGTTAAAGATTGAGTTATTATGATATATATATATATATATATATAGATAAACATAGATGAAGGTTTGTGAAATACTAGATGAAAGTCTTTGTTATCAATGTTCTTCCAAGTGTGATTTTATATAAGCAATCTTACTAATCATCCTTTTTACTGGTTTGATATGGACAAGTTATATATATAAGACTTTTCACCAATCACCTGCTGTCATTATATGAGTATTGTAGTGTCTTAAAAATTAATTGATTGACCCAAAAAATTATTATCAGGTTCGTTGTTAACATTTTATAGGTCTTTGAAGACGCCTTTGACGAAAAATCTCTGATAATTGGTTTTAATATTATATATAAAAATAATGCAAAAAATACTATTAATTCATATATATAAAACAATCTTATCTGTGTATTAGTAGACATAATATCAATTAAGAGTCAGGTTGATCATACTACAACAAAGTTTCCAAATAAGAGAACATAATGGAATCAAATGTGATTTTAGATAATAACATGTGATTCACGCAATTTTTTTGTCACGTTGATTATGTTTTGCAATCGTATGTGATTCAGTGTAAAATATGCGACTTATTCATTTTCGTGTTTCTTATTGTGACCATGTTCTTGTTTAATCCTCTCTTTATCAGTCACTAACAATTTCTAAATTAATTCGTCTAGTGGTTTTTTTCTTCTTCTAAATATAGCATCATCAATCTCTTCCATCACACATACTTTTCATATATAGGTTGCCATATCTTAAGTCACAATAGTGGATGTTAAGAGCAACACTAATTCGTGTGAAACAATACAAAGAATCTTGGGTTTTATAGCTCACCACGATGTTAATGTTTTTTATTGTTGTTTTTTAAAATTTTAAGGTTGAAACATTTTTTTTCTAGACCATCAATTAATTTCAAAATTAAATCCCATGTTGATCGTTATAGGTTAATTACTTTCATATTTTTGTTGGAGAGTACTTAAGATTCTTATATTCAATATCATGTAATTATGAGTTAAGGAATTCAAACCTATTGAAAAATTTATCAGCCCACAATAAGTGTATAATAAGAAATATGTATCTTCATTACCTTCTCTAAAATAAAGAAAATAGAGATTTTTTAAGTAACTTCTTTGTTTCAATAACGTCTCCACAACTTTCTCTAAAATGGAGATAGTATAGAATAGTACAAATATCTTCAATTTGGAGAAATTCCAAAATGATTACCATAAGAGTAGGACTGGCAACAGGTAGGGTAAGAGTTATTCTGTTATCCAATCACTTTAAAATAACGGGTAACGAAACAAGTAATTATCCATCTCATAAATCTATTATCCATATCTTACACTACCTATTAAAATAGCGGGTAATGAATAAATGGTAAAACAAAATTTTCATTCTGAACTATATATCTAATAATTTTGTTAAACCTCAAACATATAGATAAAACAAAATTCATAGATATAATAATTATTTTATAACAAATTTATTATAATAAACAATTTAATATTACTCTAATTATAATGTTTTAAAAACAATATAAAAATTGTAAAACAACACTTTTTGTTGTATTTATTTTTCCGACCTCGTCTTATTTCTCATTTAATCATCATGAACTTTTTTATAAGTATAAATAAAAAATTAAATTACATATTAATATATGACATATATGATATCATTATAAAAATATTAATTTGTAACTTAATATATTTATGAATATATATATATATACATATATTAATATTTAATTTTATATAATTATACATATATATATATATATATATTATTTTGTAACGAGTAAAATGGATAACGAAAAACCGTTTATCCATACTCTACCCACTAAAATTTCTGGTAAACGGGTAATGAATAAGTGGATAAAATTTTCTTTATCCATACTCTTATCCAACGGGTCGAAACATAACGGGTAATGACTTTACCCTTACCCATTGCCAGCCCTACATGAGAGAGAAATCTTTTTTTGTTTTGTTCCACCAATAAGAAAAATTAAAATTAAATGTGTAGATGAGAGAGAGAAATAATATTTTATTAAAAATATATAATATCTTAATAATATAATAAATGTTGTAATTTACAAAATAAAGAAGTTGTTAGAGTTGAATGTAATATTTTTTCGAGATTTTGAATTTTGATTCTCCATTTTAATGAAATTATGGAGAAGTTCTTGGATGCTCTTATGCTACAAAAAAAGTCATGAGTCATAATAAAAAAAGTCAACGAAGATAATAATGAAGAAGATTATTTAGGTTTTCCAGACAAGAAGATAAATAAGTATCGACAAGAATGTGGGGAATCAGATGATCCATATTGAGACCTAATTAGAAAAAAAAACATAAGCAAATAATAATATCCATTAGAAGGAGAAACAAGCAACAACACAGATATATATAAGTGAACATAATAGAAAGAACCAATATGAGCAGAAATATATAACAATTACTATAGAAGCAGATAACAATATTAAGTTCACGAACTTAAAGGTTAAAGTTTATAGTCATTGTCGTTGAATTATTGAAGCAAGGAGTCAAATAGTCAAGTATAAAGATACCAATAGCCAATAGCCTTAAACATGTTGGTACGTACCAAATAAAAAAATAGAAAAGCAACAAACAAAGACATAAAATGAAAGATCATTAACTTTACATAATTTATTCTCCAATATATTTAATTAATACATTTTTAGGCCATCTAATAAAGTATTACCATAATATAATCAATTGATGAATCTGAATAGATAACAAAATAACATACGATCAAGAAAATGTGCATGAACATTAATTAACTATGCTATATGCAAGGACTCGATTGCTATTGCTTTTGATTCTATATGCTACATTGATGTTTAATAGCATATATGGTTCAAAGTCAAACAAAGTAATGAACTTTATTTGCATTAGGCATCGGGTAATATCATACCACCAACCAACACGAACATAAAAGTAGGATCATACGAAAACAAATGATAAAGACAACGAAATGTGATACAAAAAATTAAATGAGAGAAACACGCCAATATTTCTAATATCAAACCAACAACCAATGTTGTGTTTTTTTAATAATGTGAAACAACACAATCTTAATTTCTGATATGAAGCAACAAATTGCATTGTTTCACATTATATATGAAACAACATGATATTTCAAACGATGGAAACAATATTTATATTTTGCAATGCATTGTCGTTTCACCCCCAAATTGTTTCACAAGTGTTGAAACTACATTGTTTTCGACTTCAATTAGCAATCCATATACTCTCAACTTAGAGATGGGGAACTTTCTATTAGTGTATTCTCAAACCAAGTAACAAATGTTAAAACGTATATTCATATTGGAGAAGGGTTTAAATGAGAACACATTTATTTTATGAAAATGTGAGAACACTATTTCAATATAGTCAATCATAAGTGATATTAAATTAGAAGAATATGGCCTTTGGCACATCCCACGGTCGCGTGCCAAGTCGCTCGCACAGCATCAACCCCTACGATTATAATTAGGATGTTTCTCAGTTTTTTTTTGCGACTTTCTCTGAACCTAACCCTATATATGTATGTGTGTGTGTATATATATATATATATAGAGAGAGAGAGAGAGAGAAAGAAAGAGAGAGAGAGAGAGAGAGAGAAAGAAAGAGAGAGAGAGAGAGAGAGTAAAGTTCAGTTGCAAACTTATTTTTTTGTTGTGAACTAGAGACAAGAAGTGAGCGCAACATATGTCTCCATTTGTTCCCATTTCATCATGAATAATGTATGTGGATTTTTTACACCATTTATGATGGATACCTCGTAAATGTTTGAGATACACGTCGTACTCTTGTTTGTCCCCCACTTACAACAGAACTTACTTTTGCAATTGAACTTCCTCTTATATGTAGTGGGAGGTTCAACACAAAAGACCAAATATCATGAGAAGATAATAATGGAAGATTCATATGTGAAGAAATATCTATCTGAATATGCATATGAAAACTGACACTATATATTATTCATATGGGTCCACATGCATTTCCAAATGGATTTTTTCAATAATTTACACATGAATTGAACATTCTCTTAACCTTCACTTCTTACCTTAGCATTCTCATTTGAACCTCTCTCTCTCTCTACCTATATATATATATAGGACACGTTTTAATTGCAAACTCATCTATTTGTGCAAACTTTGCAAACCATTATATTAGGAAACAATTTATATATTTATGGATAGCTATATATATATATATGTGTGTGTGTGTATATATATAGAGGTGGGTTCATACGAGAACGCTAACTATTTAAGAAAACAAGAAAAAAAATCATGTATAAAATCATATATGATTCACATAAAAAATCATATATGATTAGCCACGACTTTTCCCGCGACTTAGCCCGCAACAAAAGTCGTCCGTGTCATTTTTTCGATGTTAGTACATGAAAAAAGTTTTTCTTGTGTTTTTAAATTGTTATGATTCTCGCATTAACCTTTATATATATATATAGGGGCGGGTTCAAATGATCGAGAACTCAAATTTGGTTGTAAACGTGAGGACAAATGATAGCGCGACACGTGTATTATTCAGACTGAATAATAATATTATTCAGTCTGAATAATACACGTGTCGCGCTATCATTTGTCATCACGATTACAACCAAATTTGAGTTCTCGATCATTTGAACCCGCCCCTATATATATTTATATATATAGTCTGAATAATACAAATTCAAACACGCATCGTGCTCTCATTTATTCTCACGGTCACAACCAAATTTGAGTCGCATTTGAACTTTCCTCTATATATATGTGTGTATGTGTGTTTATCACAACAGAAAACATACGTTGTTGACGATATGGATCTCACAAATGTGTTGAGATCTTGTTCGTATTTTGTTTGTACTTGAGAACATGTTTCTCAAAGTCTTTCCGCACACCTACGACAACAAAAATGGGAATGTACTTAGGACACAAACTGTTCCAACAGTATTTAACGAGACTTATAATTTATACGATCAATAACTATTAGCTTTACATGAATGTGTTATAATAAAATTTTACAACGAAGTTTGACGACCTAATTAACAACTCATATCCTTAGTTGTTAGGATAAAATTGGGTAACCTAATATGTCCTCAATAAATAAATCAAATTATTTATAAGTGTTTATAAGACGCTTCTTTAAAAGTGTGTTTATAGAACACTTCATGAAAAATGTTTTATATATAAAACATTTTTCAAGAAGTGTCTAATAAAATTGTTAATATGATAATTTACTTGTTAAATCTTATTAGGTTGTTCAAAACTTCGTCCTAACAACTTATTATAAACATTTTTATTTAAGACACATTGTAGCGGTTTGTCATATACATTTAAAAGTCTAATAAAGTGATATTATATGATGGCTGGATGTCCTAGGAGATCATTTTGTCACATATATAGGGGTTCAAACGAGAACAATAATTAAACAAAATAACATGAAAATGATCAAAATACGTGCAAAATCACATGAGATCTTATACTAACGGTCAGCATAAATGCATGTGGGCGACATGGCCCGCAAATTTAGGTTGTGGTCAAAGTCACGTGAATTACAAGTGATTTTACACGTGATTTTAATATAAAATCACATGACCATTTTTCGTATTAATTTATTTATATAGTTAATTTTCTCGTATGAACCTGACTCTATGTATATTGGCTATTTTATATTTTCTTAGAAGAAGATAGAAGTAAACCATCATATAAGAGTTAAAACATATTAACAAATAACTATAATAACTACCAAAGGACTTTTAGTCTAGCAGTATCCTATAACCCAACATTCTTGGAGATCAAGGATTCAAATTGGCTAGAAATGTGTGTGAGTTAAGTTTATTGTATGTAAATATTATATAATTCAAAAAAATAACCCCCATAACAAAGTATTTGGCTTTTTACCGGATTACTTAATCAAACTTGGGATCACATGAAACCAGACTGTTTTCATGAGACCCATGAGACCACTATTTTATACTTGAAACTTTACAGTAAAAACACTGCGAAGGTAATCTTCACAGTGTTTTTGTTGCGAAGGTTCGTATTTTTTTACCTTCACGATATTTTGCTGTAAAGTTTCAAATGTACGTAAAAATATGGTTTCACATGTCTCACAGAAACAGTCTGGTCTCACATGAACCAACCCTACTTAATCATATGCTTATATATATATAGGGGTGGATTCATACGAGGATGGTAACAATTTACGAGAATGCGATGAGCTTTTTTCATGTACAAGATCACATATGGTTTTGCACTAATTGTAGCGAGCGACTTTTGGAGCTACTTAAGTCGCATGGAAAGTCGTCCACATCATTTATGATTTTGTACAAAATCACATATGATTTTGTACACGAATCATATGTGATTCTGTACATGAAATTTTCATGTACGATCTCGCATTCTCGTAAATTGTTACCGTCCTCGCATGAACCTCTTTCCATATATATTTATATATATATAGAGAGAGAGAGGGAGGTTCAAATGATATCTTTGTAAATTTAAAGGAACAAATAAACATCTTGTGGACCACATATGATGTGGGTCACACACATTAAAAAAATCATATCTGATTCAATAGTGGGCCCTATTGAATCAGATATGA
Source organism: Silybum marianum (assembly GCA_036898165.1). Lineage (NCBI taxonomy): Eukaryota > Viridiplantae > Streptophyta > Magnoliopsida > Asterales > Asteraceae > Silybum > Silybum marianum. The sequence goes on along the minus strand of CM072536.1, from coordinate 4,826,953 downwards.
TTTTTTAATGTGTGGGACCCACATCATATGTGGTCCACAAAGTGTTCATTTGTTCCTTTAAATAAGAGGTGTTCTTGTATGATCCCTCCCATATATATATATATGTATGTATATTATACACATATAGTATCAAGGTTGGGTTCCGCCGTTCCGGTAAGAAGGGGAGTTAATATGAGAACTGAGAAGCATAAGAAGAGATCGCTACTCTTGGATGCACATTAGGATGAGGTGTACTGAGATGCACCGGATCAATTCCCTTTTAAAGCGGAATTCATGCGTGGACATGAGATTAAAAGTGATCAAAGGTTCAGATCTCTTCTCATGCTTCTTACTTTAGCTCTTCTTCTCACACGAATACACTATCCCCAAGCCTATAGTATCAATGCTATAATATAAGTCGCTTTATCTACAACATACAAATTTCGTACAACGAAAAGATTTGTTTTTGCTACATTCACATAAGGGAGGCCGTACACCAAAGGAATTTGGGAACAAGACTAGAAATGTCGATGAGAGAAGAAGAATCCATTCCATTATCTTAGCATCTTCAAGCACTTACTCTATTATTTGATGCTCTAAAAATTCATCCTTTCGTTTCATATAAAGTTTGATAACATTTAATTAAATATTCAAATACTATTTAATTATATAAATCGAAACTAGAGATCAACAGAAAAAACTCAAATCCGAAACCCAGTATGAGCGCAACCCAAAAAAGTCTAGGCCTAATGAGTCCGGAATCCGGTCTATTCTAGGCCTCAAAGCCCGATCAGGCTGAAATATTGATGGCAAGCCCGGTCTAAAAAACCCAGCCTGAAAAAATCTGATTAAACCTGAAAAAACTCAGGTTGCAAAAGCTTGATCGGGCCAACTTTCAACCCCAAAGCCTAACCCACCCTGGGCTTTAAAAAGCTCGAGCCTTTTTGTTTTGGTACTGAAATGGGTTTGAAAGATCTGACACATGCCTAAAAAGACCTAACTTTATGCATCTATGATTAAAAAAAATTGTTTATTAAATAGTAATATCTTATAATGATAATTTTTAATAAACTAACATGAATCAAAATCATATAAGTAAAGAATAATTATACGACCACCAAGAAAGGGCTATATATAAAAAGATCGACCAAATGTTTTCTTCTAAGAAAGAGGCAAAAAGAATAACATGGAAACTACCCATTGATGACCATGAAGAGTCATTTATAAATGTAAATTATAAATCTCTCTAGTATAATTGGTAGAAAAGTGATATGACTTTATCTAAATATAAAATAGGTCTATGGTTCAATCTTGGACTTTCTGTTAGCCTAGCCACTGAGTGAGCAAAAAAATACCACCTCACACTGGTATCTTTGGAGGCGTGTTTCATATGGGATCGGATGAGATTGCCGGTAATCAACTTTTTTGTCCAAATAAATGTAAATTACACACACACACACACACATATATATATATATGGATCCAAGCTCTTTTTGTGGTGGTACTTGCCACCAATGAACTTGCTCCGTCGTAGTGCAAAAAATTATAGGGTCATGAAAAGTGTAACCATATCAATCTGTTGTGTACCACCATATATATTTTGAAATTACAATGAGAATTGACGATACAAGTTTTCCTTGGTAGAATTGGTTTGCAAGCCTTTTTTCCACTCTAGATCTGAGTCTGAATCTCGTTAGTATCATTTTATTAGTTTTTAGCTTTTGATTTCAGATTTATTATGTTCCTGAAATTTTTTGTAATAAAAGACTTAAACAGATGACCTCTAATATAAAAAATAATGAATTAACCAACAGACCAATAATAATTTTGTGAAAAATATCTCTATACTTGTTTCTTATAGTTAAATAGTGTAGGCGCTTGAAAAAAAAGGTCCGTCCCTTTATATACAAGCACCCGATCTTCTCTATATAATAATTATTACAAGAAAACTTGATATTTTAAATGTTTCTGTATGACATTTTTATGAATTTATATGACAATTTACTTTTTCAAACATATTATTGTTTCATAAGAATAAAATTTGGTAGGTTGTTAGGCTTCATTCTAATATATTATTTGAGTGCATTTGTAGGACACATATTTTGTTCTATAAAGTAAAAGTTTCATCAATTATTCTATTAGGACGATTGTATACAGTTTAACAAATCATATCTATTATGATGAATATAAAATATTGTAAGATAATATATAGCTATTAAAAAATGGCAAGACAAAATACAGAATGATACAAGATCATATAATCTTAAAACAGTGTAGTAAAGTAACATTAATCATCAATTTCTCTCCAAATAATCAATATATAGACATTGTTCGGCAAATATAAGGTAGCTTTATAAGTTAACTTATTTTCAAAGTACATATTTGACAAACTAGTTTATGACAGATAATTTAACTTATAAGCTAACTTATTAAAAAACTAGTTGAGAGTAACTTATAAAACTTTTTATCATTTTTCTTTCAATTATACCCCTGGTTAGTATTAATTATTATTATTAATTAATTTTAATTTTAATTATGAATTAATATTATTTTTACTTTATTAATTAATATTAATTATTATTTGGTTTTAATTTTAAATTATTCACTAATATTAATTAATAATTATTTAGAATTATTACTTATACTTTATGGAAAATTACTAATGAATTAGAATATGATTGACTATTTATTTATATACTATATGTAATGTTTATTTAAAATCATAAATAATGTAATATTTTTTCTAAACTTTATTTTAACAAATCCAAAATTTATAAATATATGATAATCAATTTCATTTTTTTAAATAAACATATTATATATATATATTTTGCTATCTTGTTTGAATTAATATATTATTTTATTACATACTTATTTTAATTATATTATAAATGACATATTTCAAGATGTCTTTTTTGGTCATTTAGATGTTTGTCAGTTAGTTTTTGTCAAACATGACTTGTTCATCAGCTAGCTTATAAATCATCAGCTACCTTATCAGATAGTTAGCCAACCATAGTATAATTTTATATTTATTATTTATGATGCAATACATTTCAATCATCTCGGAATATTTTTCCTATATGATGTGTTTTCATTATTATTAAAAAGGCTATAAATTTGATCTCCAAATATATAATAGTCTTATTAAGGTTTTAAATGCCATGAGACGTAAAGTGACAACAAGGTAAAACTATAAACCTTGTGGCCACAGTGAGGACATAGAGTTTTTTTCAAGGCATGATAAAAGATGACAAATTTATGTGTCATATAAATAATTATATATATATATATCTATATAATCATTTACAAACTCAATTTTCATATGTTGTTTCACATATGAAACAACACATGTAAAAATACAATGTTTATACAATGTTGTTTAATATGTGAAACATTCATATGTGTTTTATGTGTGGAAAGAAACATTATTGAACGTTTCACATATGAAAAAAAACATTGTATAAACATTACATTTTTACACATGTTTCATATAAAGACAACACTTGAAAACTAGTTTGAAGTTTGTACGAATTATTAGGTTTATAAAAAAAAGAGGGCCCTCTAAATACGTGTGAGTATGTATATGTTTTCTATTTATTGTTCAATGATAATGACATTAAACAATTAAACAATTAATATCCATATTAGACGAAGAAAAAGTCATACATATCATAAATATATATATATATATAGGGTTAGGTTCAAATGTGAACTCAATTTTGGCTGTGAACGTGAGGACGAATCTCAGCCACACATCTTCGGTTATGGTAGACGCGATCACGGAGGATTGACGCGATTCATGGGAGGGTGGAGATTATTAAAGGAGTGAACTGCGTCAAAGTTCGTCTTTATTGACCGGATAAGTGGCTGAGATTCGTCCTCACGTTCACAACCAAAAATGAGTTCACATTTGAACTTTCCTCTCTATATATATATATATATTATATAAAAAGTTTGTGATCCAAGATTCAAAAGAAAACTTGGAGGGGTTTTACAACTTCGTTTTGATCGCAAGTTTGTAACGTATGTATAAATTTATCAAAATTGTGAGTAATTTGATCAGACAGTTTTGTAAAAGCTACACATTTCGTTTGTAATGGGATGTCGATCCAACTTTATCTATATATTACGTAGCATACACACATTAGCCACTCAAGTTGGTCACTAGTCATAAAACTCAGAAAAAAGGTATGACACATATTTGCCTTTTAATGATCCTATACCCATCATAGAGCAGAGCAGGTAAATCACATTGTCTTGTAGACAAGGTGAACGATATCTGAAGTCGAATCCCATATATCTCACTAAATCTACAAATGAATGATATCTGAAGTCGAATCCCATATATCTCACTAAATCTACAAATGAATGATATCTGAAGTCAAATCCTAGATATCTCACTATTCCACAAATAATTGTAACTTTTAAAGTCTAAGTTAAAATTACCCGTATTTGTAAGTGATAAATTCGTATTCTTTTCGAATCCAAAAAAAAAAAGATAAATATAAAACAAGATAAGTATCATATATAGATTACACCTCTAACTTTATATTCCATATATGGAAATATAGGCATGTGGATAAGGCATCTAAAGAATGTCAAAGAGAGGTTCCCACTCAAGAGCCTCCTCAAAGCAAAAGTTTTCAATAATGTAACAAAAATGAAGTAATGTTAGGTGATAAATATTTAGTTTTTACCGTTTCATGTTTCAGTAGATCTTGTAACTATTGATAAAGTGAATACCAAATTATAATGTTATATAATTATTTCTTGATTACATGGAAATATGTCATCCAAATCATCAGATATCATATAGGTTGAAATATCTGGTGAAAAACTATTACAAAATTGAATGAATTGGTTTTTGTTATACTAATTGAGCATCCAAAATTATACTAAGCAAGAAGTAGGAACTAACACAAACTTTGTTATCTTTGATGCATTTTGCCAAATAATAAATAAAGAAATGTGTAATGTGTGTCAGGATCACGGCCATTTTGGTTGTGGCATACATTCGAAATCACCTTAGGTCCTAACCATACTTTTCTCATAATGTGCAAAGAAACCATACCAAATGAGTCCAGTATATCCTACTCGAATGTGGAGTCTTGCAGAATAAGATGCACATAGATAGTAGACTTGACTCCTGAGGTCTACCCTAAAGAGTAGACAACTATTTCCATGAAGACCCCCAACTATTGGAAAATGTGTGAAAGGGAGAAATACATATATACTAAAGCAACCCCCAATTGTTTCATAATGTGCAGAAGAACAAGAACGTAATCGATCAAGTGATTGTCCTAATCATGCCATGTTTTGCAAGATAAAAACTGTAAGCCCTAAACCCAGAGCAAAAGGTTGGCTCAGTAATTTCGGATTCAACTTACAACCATGGTGGAAGTTATTGACGGCCCACAACTTTGAGCTTATAAGGAGCTCACAAATCTACTTTCCTATTCATGTGGGACGGGTTGTTACAAAAATGCTTATAAACAACAAACCACAAAAAAAAATGTAATCGATCAAGTCATTGTCCTAATTACGCCATGTTTTGCAAGATAAAAGTTGTAACGCCCCAAAACTCGAAGCAATATGTTGGTCCAATATCTTTAGATTCAACTTAAAACCATAGTAAAAGTTATTGGTAGCCCACAACTTTGAGCTTATAATGAGCTCACAGATATACTTTTCTATATCTATTTGGGGACAGTTTGTTACAAAAACACTCATAAACAATAAAGCACACGTAAATAATCTGCATCTAAAACACACCAGAAAGCAAGATAAAAGCAATATTCACATTGTGCACACCAACACTATTCAAAAAATATTCAGATTTGTGAAGTGATGTTACATGAGACAAAAGTTATGATCAAAAGCAATCCATTCCCATTTCATTGATATCCTAAAGAATTGAATTCCACCATCACCAGAAAAAAAAAAAAAAAAGATAAGTATAAATAAACCTCAAGAGGGCTCAAAATTTAAGCAAACCAACCTTCATAACTCATTATAAAACCATATCTTACATATAAAGATGACCACAGTGACGAGTCTTTTATCCGAAAATCCAGTTGTGATCTTCAGCAAAACGACTTGTTGTATAAGCCACTCGATCATAGCGCTCATAAGAAAATTTGGGGCTAACCCGACTATTTATGAGCTTGATGAGCTTCCTAATGGACAAGAAATAGAGCGGGAATTAATGGGGTTTGGATGCAGCCCGAGTGTACCAGCTGTGTTCGTTGGGAAGAAGTTTGTTGGTGGTGCTAATGAGATCATTAGTATCAATTTGGAAAGTAAGCTTAAACCGCTACTCATCAAGGCTAACGCTATATGGATATAACCTTGAGTTGGGGTCAACTCAACTGGCAAATAAAAGGCTAGCCTTAGGGCCACTGAGGATTTTCTTGACTGTTATAATCATCAGGGTGCAAGCTGGTTTGAACACCCACAGTTACCAAAAAGAAAACGTTATATGTATGTAGGATGTGGTAGAAGCAAGGTTATGGTGTACCTCATCTATCACTTAAATGTCTTCTTATGTCTTATGTTATTTTAGATAGGGTTTTTGCATTAATAATAATTTAAAGGGTGTTGCTTTATGCACCCCTATTTATGTCAGAATCAGGTCAAATCATACATTGAAAATGTAAAAAGTCGGTATTGATGTTGATGTGAGGGGGAAATTAGTAGGTACGGGTGCATTTAGCCTACCTCCGGGTGAAAATGATAACTTTTTTGTCTTTCAGGACGGCCATTTATAACATATACCAAACAGCCATTTTTCATTCTGCACTAAACCATATAGAGCCTCTTAATCATTCTTAGCACTTAATCATTCAGCATTTGGCAAACAACCCTTTAGTTGATGAAATATCAAGAATCAAATATACAAGATACAAACATAGTGGAAGCAAATATATGAAATTGACAGTTATTGAGAGCAAACAAGTTGAGAGGAGTACCTACAAGATTCATTAGGGGGTACAAACACACATAGAACTAGTTAGGTTGGAGAGCAATTTCCGTCACCTTCTCCCAAGATTTGAGGGTTTTGTCTTCCGTGTCCGTTTTATATAAAGCAAGACGGGTTATCAGAAAGCTTAGGCTTTTAACACTTTCATCAAGAGCGTTGGCTTTCTCTTGAGCTCTTTGCTTTTCTTCTTCGGTTAAATCTCCATAAAGAATGCTTAGATGTGGCATATAAGCTGCAAATGTAACCACAGAAAAATGGGGGTTGGAGGGGGGGGGCAGAGCTTGTTAAAATCCGAGATGAAAAGACCAACAAACTCATTAACTTAAAGATGGAAGTAGGACTTACGAGTAGGACTCTTGAACCCAAAATGATCCCAGCAGTGTGCACCAGTCTCCATGACCTGAAATAACGAAGGTTCGTAAGACCAATGTGAGCACCAGATATGAAAATGAAACCTAATGTCGAATTTCATGAAACATAAATCCCATTGTTATACTATATCATGCTTACAAGGATGAAAATAAAGCATTTTTATCACCAATTCCCATTAATTGAAGTGATATTATGTGAATGAACGAAAGATATTAACCTTAAAAAATGACGATAATAGGAGAGAAGAAAACTAAAACATCATTTTTTATAGTCTACAGTCCATGCCTATTGATTCCAAGTGATTTAATCATCCAAATAACTAAGATTTGAAGGAAAAATGACACAATCTTTTACAGTATAGTGTTCTTCATTGCATTCTCCTTACAGGTTGTTTGAAAACTAAGTGAAACAGTTGAAGAAGTTAAAAAAACCCTTTGATTAACTATTGACAAAAGGAAAGATCACAAACTCTACTCAAGAAGTCATTGTTTGATTTCTGGCAAATCAAGCTCAACTTTCAGATTTCAAATTTGATCAGTAATCTTTTCAACATTTACACTTTGATAGATCACAGAAGTGACATAATCAGTTAATCACATGATGATACCCATAAAAAGTTCAAATCTGAAACAATTCATTATGAATTCTGAACTTAAAAAAGCAGTATGTTTGACTGTTTATATTCACATGTGAATTCAATTCAAATTTTACCTCAGTCGTCGGATGAAGCAACAGAAAAACACACTGATAAAAGAAAGTTCCGGTGGCCACCTTCTCGACGGTGACATTATAAGCTTTCAAACCGTCACAAGCCTGCTTGAGCTTGTCACGTGCCTCGTCCTCCGTCAAGCTAATCGCTCCAACAACAGTCACGTGAGGTTCAAACTCAGGGCCACCAAACTCCGATCGGAGACCAACCATCAATTTCTTCACCCTCGCCGTCACATCTTCCGGCGGAATCGCCCAAACGGAATAAACATTCGTCGTCGGTTGCTGTGAAGCTTCACTCACTTGTACATCCATGGAGATCGAAATGAAAAAGAGAGATAAACCTAAGATTCCTATAACAGACAGAAACCTAATTAGAAGAAGGCGAAATCGCGGTGAGACATACATTCATGTGGAGATCTATGACTGTGAATCGGGAAGAAGAAGACGCCATTTTTATATGATTTATTGTGATTGAATCTGTGTTTAGGGTTTGAATTTGGGAATATTTGATTAATGAGTTGGTAAATCCTGTTTATGAGAGTAATTTAATCAAGATCTTTGAAGTTTTATGAGTTTGGGGAAAGTACAATTTGGTCCAAAAGTATGATCTAACTTTCATTTTTAGTCCCTGATCTTTGGTTCATTCAAACTAGAGTAAATTCGGTTTTCTTCTCTATGTTCCTTTTTGTTTTCGTCTGTATAATTCATTTATTATTAAAAAAAAAACTTAAGGTGACGTTCTTATTTCAAAATTGAAGGCTCCTAATGCGACGTTCATATCATGTGAATGAAGTGTACTCATACACCTCTTATAATTCACATAATGATATTTTAATCATTTTAGAGGTTCAGTCATTTGACGTGACATTTTTAAGGGAAAAAAGTTCATTACCGGTTGTATATTGTTGTTGGCATGTTTTTCGTCATCAGTTTTATATTATCGTTAACTTGTTCTTTGTTGTCAGTTTTATATTGTCGTTAACTTGTTCTTTGTTGTCAGTTTTATATTGTCGTTGACCTGTTCTTCATCATCATAACTAGTCGTGTACTGTCGTCCCAACCAAACATGCTTCTATCATCGAAAGAAAAATGAGGGAGAGAGGGATTAGAATTTTATTTTGTTTTTGTTTTCCACAAGGATTAGGGACTCCAAAAAAGAAAAGAAGCAAAGTGACCATAGTGGCTTCATGTGTAGGGCACGTGATTCATTTTAATGGTGAATGATTGATGGAGTTAGCAATATGGACAAAAATCAAAACAAAAATGTTACCTAAAGGGTTTTTATTTGTAATAAATGAATTATGGGGATGAAAACCAAAAAAAACATAACACGAAGTGTTGACTAGTCCATCATTAGTTGTTTCATCCATCCTCAAGTTTTGATTGGTCCTTTCTGTTGTCTTTGTCAATGCATCAACAAGATTCCAGATGAATCAGTTACCATATGGCGGCGGTCTATTGAGGCGAAAAACAACCATGTTGATTTGCTTATTTCCATAACTTCACATAAACAATCTACCTCATTTTGCCAATCTAGACATTCTTCTACGTCCATGGTTCTATATAAATATGGAATGTCGTCTTTTATACGATAATCGTGATCATTATATCCATGTTGTAGTGGCTCGACTCTCTTCTCAAATTCTGATTTGAAACTCGAACTAGCGGTACAGTCAGGTCGAACTCCATGTGGTGGCCGAATTTGCTCAACTTACATGTCTCTTTTCCGGCGTTCGTTGTTGTTCGCATGAATCTGGTTCATGAGGGTTGTCGTAGAGTAGAGCAAGGGATGCAGCAATAGTCGTGTGATTTCATCAAGATCTGCTCGAGTGAGAGATTGTTGGTTTTATCATCCGGAAGGTGAAAGAGACAGGGAATCTATGCTCTTATATCAATTGACACAGTAGAAAACCGTAAATGGGTTGAAAATCGGCCAGATCGAGAAAAAAGCTATAAACTAGCTAGGAAAAATTAATAAAGAAATTAATTAAGATACAACTTCAAATAAAAAAGAAGGAAATCGATAAGTTTTGGAAAACCCAGGCGCGCACAAGCGACTAGCCATGGGGTTGGCCGTTGGTACTACTGATTCGTTCATTGGGTTGTACAACTCTCCATGTGACTTAGGATATGTAGAAAAGTCGCAAGCATGTTTGTTTTAGCTTCTTTAATTGTTGTCGTCTGGTTCCTGTCCATTTGTCTACTACTTTGGTTGCGAGGTGTTCAAACATCAATAATTAATATTTTAATAACATAATTAATATTGTAATATCTAAAACAAACAAGTAAAAAAGTTGGGTTAATTAACTAAATAACCTTAAATGAGGTTTTAATTAGCTCCATAACCTTTTAAAATCTAGAATTAACTTAATAATCTTATAAATGTGTTATTCCTATAAGACCCTTAATGAGACTATTTAAAAAATAAACTAAAAATGTCAGATTTATTATATTACTAAAATACCCTTAATGGGTTTTGAAAAAAAATATGGAAATTTTTTAGCCAACCGCCATTGACCTCTTCTTCCATCTAAAACCCAAAAGATTCCTCTCCTAAAAACTTTAATTCTTAAACAACATTCATATTTTTTTAATTAGTTTTTTCTTATAATTTATAATCTTAATACTACATCTTCGATGATATCAAATTTTCCGCCAATAAGATTCATATCAGCAGTAGAGTTGTTCTTTGAAGCATACAAAAAAAAAATAAGTTTATTATATTTAATTTGGATTATTGTAAAATATAAATGTATGATGTTTGAGCTGTTAAAAACATTTTTTAAATATTTAAAATATAACTTACAACAATTTTCATCAAAAATCAACAGTTAATTGGTGAAGAAGATGCAACAGTTAAGTTAGACCGGCCCAGTCGAGCCAAACTGGACCAGTCGAGCACGATCAACGTCATTTGACGAAAAAGATGAAACATTTTTGTCATACTGGTCCAGTCGATCTAGACTGGCATAGTTGAGCAAGACTGGATCGGTCGAGATTTCATTTGATAAAAACTATTTAAGATAGTTTGTCTAGATAATACTCGATTGTCTTCGGCCAAGTTCGATCTGTCAGCCTCTCTGTTTGATTCGATAATTGTTGGCTCGGATATGAAAAGCTGACTACCCAGTTAAGTCTATATGAGATCCAGTTGAACTGTTAGACTGGTCGAGTCTGCCTCCATTCTAACTCATGGTCGTTCTAGCATTTAGACTTAAACGACTCTAAATCAAATTAGACTCGGTCTAACATCCCAATAAACCTAGTCTACCACTCTAGCCACTTATCAATACATTCCAATTCATTTAAGTTTATTTTGTATATTTATTAAAATGTAAATATATTTTGACAACTTAGATACTCATATATGTAGAAATCATTTACTCAGTTCCCTGAAAATGGATTGACATATTTCTAAAAATGAGGTCTTAATGAAAGATAATAGCCCCTAAAGGAAAAGACGAGATGTGTTGAGACCTTGGGTACAAAAAAAACATGCCTCCTTCGACCCATTGATTCTTAGCTTGTTGTAATATTATTTTCTTTCTAGAAACATTGACATCTTTTTAACAATGTTTTTACATAGCTTGTATCATGATATTAGTTCAAATGGATTTTAAAAGGATTTACAATTTTTTGAAGTTAAAATATGTACAAATGAGACCTATTGATAGCACTCGACTGACTTCAGTAAGGTGCGACTGGGCAGTCATGCAAGTTATAAAAACTCGATAAGTCTAGTAGTTATGAGAGGTTGTGTACTTCAATTGTGTTCGATCATGATAGTTGATTATGATAAGCTAGTGCCAATTGAATTTTCACTAAATCTAACAAATATGATATACTTCAAATGGAAGACCAGATATAATATGACTTTAAAAGGTCAATTTATACATATTCATAATGATTGATTGGTCCAGTATCGTCTATTGCTCACATGTACTCAGTAAAACCCAATTGTGTCAAATCATGATACTTGATTATGCTAAACTAGTTTAACTTGAATCGTCACCTACTCCGAACCTAGTTTGAATGGAATTGTCCTCAAGTCTAACCGATACGAATATGTAGAAAAACTATGTCAAACAATGATGGTTGATTATTCTCATTGAGTCTATTCATTCCTTAGCATAAGAATTTTATAACTAATCAATAAGCAAGGACTCACTCATTTCCCAGCGAAGACCGTTGAATGGACACAAAATTACCTTAACAAGTCCAATTATTCCAATTAACAATGTTTGGCTAATCCAGTTGGGTCCGACGATACCACATACTTGATTACGTTGAATTAGATCCATTTAAACTCTCGTTGAGTCCATATAAGATAGCTAGTATGCTTAAAATGGTAGGTTGGGCACATTGATAGGGATCAACCAACCCAGTAGAGTTAGACTTGTTCAATCATGCTAGTTAAAAAAGCTCCACCGGTTCTGGTCTGGTGGTTATACTTGTTGGTTCATGATATCTAATATAGCTAGATTACGTTAAGTCATGTTCATTGATAGAGTTAGATTAGGTCCACTCTGTTGCCACCAACCAATAGAGATCAACAGACCAATAGAGTTAGACTGGATCCAGTCATGCTAGTTACAAAGCTCGACTACCTAATAGTTTACTTGAAAACATGATAATTGTTATTACATCAAAAATATATCCTCCTATTTTATTACATTGATGATAAATCCAAAAATAAAACATTATGGGTTCCAAACTTCCAATCAACTCAAAGATATCCACAACTAACTAATCTCAACAAAATGTCATAGTGTTGTCCGCAAGCCTTTTGAACCGATGATTCCCATGTCAAAATCTTTTAACTCCACAATCATCTGTACCTTTGTTTGAAAAAGATAATAATTAGATTAACTAAATGTGTAATAAAATGATTAAAATTAAAAATAAGTATACTTGCTTACTTTGCTCGTTGAGGAAGGAATGTCTATTTGACGTTTGTATGACACAAACGATGTAGATGTTATGGAATATACTCCAATTGTCCACATAAATTGAGCATAATTGGAACACTTGAATTCCCCATGATCTTGAGCTAGAATCATTGGCAACTATTCCTTCTTGAGTCACCATTTCTTGTGCCATCCATTTAGAACAATATAATTTGTTGAATTGTAGTTAAAGTAAAACACATACAACTTGAAAAACTATTTCACAAACAAAACATGTTATTGAAGAATTAGAACCCCACAAACATAACCCACTTTACCTGCCCGAATGGCCAAATCTGACTCAAATGGTCCGGTTTATCTATTCGACTGGCCAAATCTAACCCAACTGGTCTAGTCTATCTACTCGACTGGCCAAGTAGAATCTGACTGATCCAGTCTAATAAGCCAATTCTAACACGGCTAGACCGGATCAACCAATTAACTTCAGTCAAGTTGTTTAGAGGCAAAGTCAATTAAAAGATGGTTCCAGATCTGGGCTCTACTAACGCATTCAAGATACACACACCTCCCTCTAATACATTATTCGAAGAAGCATGTCACAAACAAAGGATGTCAACATATCATAAATTTCTACCAACGTAACCTGGTGTAACTATTCCGACTCCACTGTCAAACCCGACTGGTCCAGTCGAGTAATCCAGCAGCCACTTTAATCTCAATGTGGTTAGACCGGAACCAATCTAGGATGACCGATTCAAAAGACATGTGCTTCAAGTCCAGACAAATAGACCGGTCTAACCTGACTTATTGAACAAATAGATCCCGATTATAATATTATGTGGGTGTGTTAAAAATGTCCTTTTGCAAAGTGTAGGTTCCTAATCGCCATCAATACTACCTTTAATTAAGAACTCAAGGTAAATTTCAAATGCAGTCTTAAGGATCCACCTGCTCACTGAAGATCAAAATACAACATTTTATAACATTAACCAACAAAGCCAATACAAACATATTTACTGAATAGCTAATCAAAAGGAACAACATAAATCATGTAAGATAATATGACGGTATTGAAAGTAATGCATTATAGTCCTATTTCAAAGCAAGCTAATTTTGCAAAACCAATGTTAAAACATATCTCAACTTCACAAACAAGACAAACAACCATAACCATCGGTTCACTTTGAAACAAGCTTATTTTTGACACAAATTTGTTAATGATGGAACTTAAAGATCAAGATACAAGATGATAGACCAATTTCGATTGGTACAGCTACTACAACATCGTTGAATATGAATAACTTGGTGTATGCAGATATAATAAAATCAACATGCTAATTGTTGAAGCATGTTGAACAAAGAGAACTCTCCAAAACATCTTACTAAAAATTGAACCCTAATTACTTTCCAGAAACATAATTCTCTATGAAATACTATGTATGTTGGTTTGCATCTGTTTGAGACTATTAAACAAAATCAATTGTTTTGTGTGATGATCATTTCATTTAAGAGTAATTTGAAGTTGTAGGATTGAGACCCAAGTTATCTGAGATTGTTGATAGTTAATTAGAAGGAATACCATAAATACAGAGCTTCAGAGCAGAGATGGAGACGGACAACTGAAGAAGGGGACGATGAAGCAATCTGATGCGAGAATCGACCTTCGAGCGACGGCGGTCATGCTACACAAAAAAACTATCGAGGTTCAAAGAATCACAGAGAAATGGTTGCGGGATCGATGGAAGAACCATGTAGCAACGACGGTCGAACCATGTAGTGATGGTGATTAAGGACGACGACAGCCGTAGGAATGGCAGGAGAAATATTAAATCCAGCAAAAAGTAAAACTAGGGCTTTCTTAGTCCACGTATTTGGGTTTTGGGGATTTAGCTTTGTTTTGAGTTGGGAGGACAATTTGGTAATTTAGCTAAGATAAGTACTAATAAAAAAGAAATAAAAATAAAAGAAGGTTAAATTGTTAAAATGGATTTTGGAGAAGGTCATATATATACCTAAATACCCCAAAAAAAAGTTGACTTTTGACATATGTAATTTTAAATAATATTTAAATAAATTCGACTGAAAACTTTAAGAAAACAAATTGATGATGCAAATTCAAAACGTAAGCATAAACACAACACACCATTACAAGTGTCCAACACCTACGCCACCTGTCATACACGTGGCATCCATAATCGCCACGTCACCACCACCACACCACCGTTATAAACCCTTCGTCTGATCCACCGTCTCAAATCCCACAAACCTTCAAACCAAATCTATCATCTTCTTCTTCACCAATTATGACTTCCACTTATCCAACAAACGGCACCGGCGCCGGCCAAAAGAACGCCGGCGGAATCCCGCCGGGAAAACCAACGTCGGTGGGATCACATATCCTTGAAAAAGGAGCTCAGATGCTGCAATCTTTGAAACCCATTAAGCAGATGAGTCAACATGCATGCACTTTTGCTTTATACAGCCAAGATATGGCTCGCCAAATCGAGACCCATCACTTTGTGACACGAATTAATGAGGATTTTCTGCAATGTGCTGTTTACGATTCAGACGATACCTCCGGCAGACTCATCGGCAATATTCCTGATGACTCCATTTAATTAATTATTTAAAAGCTCTTTGATAATTGGATGTTTTTGGTTCGTTTAAGTATGATTTATTGATTAATTAAGATTGTGGGTTTTGTTAACTGTTTTGCAGGGGTGGAATATATAGTTTCGGATCGTATTTTCGATACTTTGCCACCGGATGAACAAAAACTATGGCATTCTCATGCTTATGAGGTATGTTCTTGATTTATTAATTTTCTTAAAAATTGAAACTACTAAATGGTTGTTTTTGGTTGGTTTTTCGTTAAGCCAGACATGAATAGAGCCGTCTGTGTGGATTTATATGTCTGTAGGGTGCGTTTGGTACGCAGTCAGGACATAATAGAACAGTTTGGTACGCAGTCAGGACATAATAGAACAGAACAGGACAGAACAATTTTTACATATTTAGTAAAATATGATATTACGGAACGAGACAGAACAAAACAAAATGACCAATTTACCTCCAGAATATATATAGACCAGAATATATATAGGGGGAGGGGGAGGGGGAGGGGGAGGGGGAGGGGAGAGAGGTGAGAGGTGAGAGGGTAAAATAGTCATGAAATCCTTTTTCTATTCCTAAGAGTAGGATGGAACACCCTTGTTCCACACGTGTTTCACTTAGTTTCACTTAGTCCAACATTTTATCCCACCAAACATGGGACAAACTTGTTCTGTTGTTTCTGTTCCATCCTGTTCATCATACCAATAACACCCGTATAGATTGGAAAGTTGTTTGGGAGTTTTTCTATAGACAGGAGCGTGTTTTTTTAACCGAGAACAGCTAGTTTTCTGCATAAGTCCGTTTCAATGAACAAGGGTCTGTTTGGTAGCGGCTTTCTAAACAGACAGATGTATCTAGACAGACATCTTTATACATACAGGGCTTAATGGAAAACCAAACCAAACAGGCCCTAATTAGTCATTGCTAAACAGTTATGTGATCAAAGTTGTGAGTCTCGTTAAGCTACTAACGAATGTGCTCTTGCTATAATAAATTAACATTACATTTGTAGGATCTTAAAAGTGTTATAAGTGTCTTAATAGATTATTTTATAAGACGTAAGTTTATATGATCTGATCAGATATCATATTTGATAGTGTTACAACAAGTTTATTTTTAGGACAATTTAGAAATAAAATATCTACTAGTTGAAAAATGTCTTGTAAAAACATGCATCTATGTATAAAATTAAGATGGGTTCGGTTCAAGGGATACTTTCTTATTTAAGAACGAAGATATATTCATAAAGATGTCATATAAAGAAACATCCTATATATATAACATTTTAAATAGGACGGATAATATAAATTGTAGTATAATAAGCAGTTTATTAGGACACTTTTAACAATTTTTTATGAATCCGATTCCCTTGTAGCTACTATTTTCGACTTCTAGTCTATACTTTGTTACTTACATATGTAATCTACAGATACAATCAGGTCTATTGGTGCACCCATGGGTTCCGGAAATGGTGGCGAAACCCGAGCTTGAAAACCTTGCCAAAACATACGGGAAGTTTTGGTGCACCTGGCAAACCGATAGAGGTGAGGTTAATAATAAGAGTGTGTGTATATATATATATATATACATAGTCAATCTTGGGATCATGTCAGACCAGACTGTTTTTGTGAGACCCGTGATATCACCTTTTTACACTTGAAACTGTTTTTGTGAGACCCGTGATATCACTTTTTTACACTTGAAACTTACCTTCGTGATGTGAAATTAGTTTGGATTATTTTTACTTTCACACTGTTTTTCTGTGAAGTTTCAAGTGTAAAAATGTTTTTAGACGGTCTCACGAAAACAGACTGGTATATATATATATAGAGGATAAAGGGAAAACACGAAAAAAAGAAATTTTTTGAATACTAATGCATATGTAAGTGCTTTCTTTTTTCCATGCACCAATGTTTCTATAATTACATATGCACTAAATGCATGTTACAAATTACCATTATATGTATTAAATGCATGTTACAAATTACCAGTATGTATTAGTCCATATCTTCCAGATGGAAGACTCCAGGTGTTTTTCAATATTTTTTACGTTTTAATTCCTAGAACCTGACTTTATATCTATATATATATATATTCAATGATTTCAAGTAGATTTTGACGATTGTTGTATTGAAGTTTTTGGATTGTTGATTTGAAGGTGATAAGCTGCCGATCGGGCCACCATCGCTAATGATGTCGCCCCAATCCACCGACCTTGGTGTGGTGAAGTCTGAGTTGGTGAAAAAGAGAGATGATAAGTATAATATATCGACCGATGCTATTCGGGGTTCGAGGACCGATATCACGGGGCCGGAGCGGCTGAACACCATGGCTGATTACTGGAAAGACCACAAGAAATGTGTTGCTATTGATGTTGAAAGTGCTGAGATGAAGAAGATCACTATATTTCCATGAACTTGAGCTTAATTATTACATGTTTGTGTATGTATATATATGGATTTAATTTGTGGAAGGAGTGAAGTATGTTTTTTTTTTTTGGAAAAGGCTGTATGTGTTTTATGATACAATGAAAGGAATTTTAGACTTTTAATCTATGTTTTAAAACCTGGGTTTTTAGTTGATCATGGACTCAAATAAGCAGGTTTTAAGGCTATTTGGCAAACTAGTTGATAAGCTACTAGCGAGCGGGTAGCTGATAAGCTAGCTGATGAAAAAATCATGTAAGCTACTAGCGAGCGGGTAGCTGATAAGCTAGCTGATGAAAAAATCATGCAAAACTAGCGTATAAAAAATACCAAAAAAAGGCATATTGAAATATAAAAAAAATTAATATTAAAACTAGCGTATAAAAAATACCAAAAAAAGGCATATTGAAATATAAAAAAATTTAATAATTAATATTAATAAGAGTTATAATTAAAAAAAGTGACAATAAGCTACCAAAACACTACTTGAAGTAGCGTTTCAATAAGTCAGCTTATAAGCTGACTTATAAACTAACTTATGATTTGCCAAACATGTACATTGAAAATAAGCGTATAAAAAATACCAAAAAAAGGCATATTGAAATATAAAAAAAATTAATAATTAATATTAATAAGAGTTATAATTAAAAAAAGTGACAATAAGCTACCAAAACACTACTTGAAGTAGCGTTTCAATAAGTCAGCTTATAAGCTGACTTATAAACTAACTTATGATTTGCCAAACATGTACATTGAAAATAAGCTAGCTTATTTTTACCATAGCCCAAGTATATTTCTCAAATCGATTTTTACATAGTTTCTTTTTTGAAGTTTTTTAAAGACTACGAAAGTGTTATTATAATACACCTTGATATATATATAATTTGGTCAATTAAATAAATCTAAAAAACACGTTCTTTTGAAAGAATTAATACGAGCCGAAATCACGAATTATAACAGAACTATGAACGTTTATGAGTAAGTATCTTTCATTATATACCATATGACTTATATATAGTGAATAGAGGGTATAAATGAGACAAACAAAAGGTGGAAAAAACCGGTTATATGGTTGTTTGAGTATCGGTAATTTTTTAACAATAATACTTTTGAAAAATCAGGCCAGTCCCGGTTCGGGCCTTTTTCTATGACGAAAACTGTAACCGGTCACGGTCCCAATCCCGAGCCGGGCCCATTTAACCATCGGTAGAAAATATCAAGCCCATTGCATTACAAAAAAGCTAGCAGAAATATATATATATATATATAGAAAGTATATATATTAAATATCCATGGCATCATAACATAAAAAATAGAACATAAAATAATATTTAAACCAAGTCTGGAAGGACCACCCCTCCTATGCTTTTCATATCTGCAGGTTGAATGTCAAGTGCAAAACCCTTGCCATTTTGCATCCAATAATCCGATGCCCTTGCGTTTCCCGGCTTCGATACGGGAATATTAGCCCTCGATGCCCTAAGCTCATCAGTCGATATCTTGTATTTGTTATCCCTTATTTTCAGAAGCTCCGGCTTTATAACTCCCATATTTACTAATTGTGGAGACATCATTAGCGCTGGTGCACCAAGAGGAAGCGGATCGCCTGCATGCACGTACACCATTAATTAACCATGATATCCCGATCATACAAATTAACCTAATGTTATAAACCTAATCGAATCGAATGAATGCAATGATGTCCACTTACCGTATGAGTACAAGTGTACAACTACTAGCAAGCTAGTGTAGGGGGTGTTTGGATGGCAATTGCCGAATGGTTTGGTTGGTGAGCAGAATGATTAAGTGATCAGAAAGAATGATTAAGAGGCTCTTATGGATATAGTACAAAATTAAATATAATTGTTTGGTAAATTGTTCAAAATGAAATTATGACTCTGAAAAGGTTAAGGGGGGTCCAAGATACGAAATGATTCAGAGAGTTTTGGAACCATTAAGAAGCAGACTTATCTTTTGCCAAACAAAATTCTCCTCTTAGCGATTCAGAGGTTGTCTCTTAATGGAACCGTTATTTATTTTCATTTTTTTAGCTAAACATCTTAGAAGACCAAGCATCTTAATAGAATACTTGATGGAACTTTAAGTTTATAAGACCGGAAACTGTACCTATATATACCTATATACCTTGGTGTTAAGATTTGAGGAAAAGGTTGATTACCGACAACCTCAACCAGCCTAACATGGAACCCGCCCTCTAAGAACCATGCACGTGTGAAGAGACATTTCAGAGCTGACTCAACAGCTGAGGCTAGCGGGGGTTCAGGCCAGTTGAACCTGTTGTGTATTTGAGCAAATTAAGTCGTTCTACACCTTTGCTAATTGAGTTACACGTCCAAGGGTGGTAATTTGTTAAGATAAAGTTAGACAACCTAGGTAACAAGTTCTATTTACAACCTCAATCAACGAAGTTGGACAACCTTATAATTAATACTCCAAAAATGAAATCATTCTATTACACTACAAAACAAATGACTTTTACCCACAAAAAATAACCAAGGAAATTTCCGTCGGTGATTCCCACGGATCACCTAGAAAATACCAATGGTTCGGTAAAATTCGATGTTTTTTGAGAAAATACCAATGGATCACCCCAGATAATCCCTGGGTAATCTGTCATTGATTTGAATTATCCATCAACAACTTATCCACCAACTTTTGTGACGGTTTTGTGAGGAAAGACTCTTTAGCGGTAGATTTCCCAGGAAAATGTACGTAGACAAAAGTCTTTCGTTTAATAGTGTTGGTATTTAATACGCACTTTTCTAAAGTGTTCTATTTTTTTTTCTTATAAAACTTGTTGTATAAAACCTTTTTCAAACGTAACATAATAAAAGTATAATAGGCTAATAGGATGGTTAGCTCCCAACTTTGTCAATAAGCCTCGTTCGTCTTAACAACTAACTATAACGTTTTTACGTGTGACGCACAATTTTTGGTCCTATAAACTTAAAGCTTCATTAAATAATCTACTATATAACACCAGAAAACAACTAGTGGGAGGTCTAAAATATCTATTTTGTTGTAGTGATCTAAGCCAAACATATATCACTAGATCCCACTGCAAAGAAGTACAAGTTAAGCTTCAATATTAAATGCAAAAGAAAAACTAATTAAACCTTTCACAAAACTTGCACAAATTTGAAGATAGGCAAGATATAGTAACCAATAATTAATCAAAGTGGAGTTAGACATGTAGATGCACCAAAACTAGGTTTAGATGATAATAACTAATAAAAGAATTTAAAATGGCCTTCGATTAGCAGTATGTGAGTCTTTGGTCTCCTAGAAGGTATGCTGTTCAAACCTCACTGAATGTAAGGTTGGTGTGTCCGTTTATTTGTTCCGTTTGCTGTATACAAATATTATATATTTAAAAAGGGTGGGTCTTGCCTCTATCCACTTGCCAAGTGCACCAAAACTTTCCATAAGTATGTGCAATATTTTCAAGCTCAGGCCTCTGAATCATCTCTGGAACACCTGGCTTCATCCACAATCCTGATGTAACCTGGATCAGATACTGATTCAATTACTGACATCATAATTGTAAATCATACACACACATATGCTTATATATATAGTATATATATATAACTGGGTTGAAACGGCAACAATGTCAAATAAGAACAAAAGGATGGTCCATTCACATGTGATTTTATGATAAAATCACATGTGATTAAGGTGCGACTTTTGGCTGCCCGTGGGTCAAGTCATCGGCAGATGTTCTGTAATCACATATGATTTCAGTATATATAAAATCACATTTGATTTTACCGTCCAAAGTAGTTGGGATCTTTTTGGATAAATGATCTAGAAAGCTAATAAGTTTTTTATTTTTAAATTTATAACAAGAAAAGCAATTGATAACCTCATGATCATGGGAATGCCACAGCTTCTGTTCATCATTAGCCAAAGTATCAAAGATCCTATCAGACACAATGTATTCCACCCCTACACAAAAACATCACAACAAAAACATTCCATAAAAAACGAACATTCACAAGTGAATATAGATCCATTCACATGTGAATATGTATATGAATCATGATAAAAAACAAAAAACCATCCACCAATTTCATGATACCAATAAGACGAGCAGATGGATCATCTGAATCATAAACAGCACACTGCAGGAAATCCTCGTTGACTCGGGTGACGTAATGATGAGTCTCGATCTGGCGACTCATATCATGGGCGTAAAGAGAGAAAGTGCACACATGCAGACTCATGTTCTTAATGGGTTTTAACGTCTGAATCATCTGAGCACTTTTGTCGAAAACTTGCTGACCCACCGTCATGGGTTTTCCCGGCGGGACTGAGCCGTCGCCCACCGGCATCGAATCGGGAATTTTATCGCTGGAAGCCATCGGAGAAGAAAAAACGATGGGTTTTTTTTTAATTTGGTAATGTTTAAGTGGATCTTTTAGGTGGTTCAGTTTTTATTCATATGTGAATGGTGTAGTGAGGTGTTTTAAGGGGATGAATGACATGTGTGAATGAGTTGCTGACTTTGCCAAAGTGATTGTTTTGCCAGGTGTTGGCTGTATGAATTGTTCTTGGAGTAAGTTACATTTTTGGTCCTTGTGTTTGGTTGAAAGTTGCAACTAGGATCCCTCTAGTTTATTTATTACAACTTAAGTCGAGGTGGTATACGATTTGCTACAGAGTGAGTCCTTTTTAGATGTTAAAAAAAATGTTGGACCGTTCAAATAAAACTTTTTTTGGCGGTTCTGGAACAAACCATCCGCAAAAAAAAATACATGTACTGATTATATTTAATTTTCATGTTGTAGACTCAACCTTTTTTGACTCGATTAAAAAAATCCGTCGAAGGCATCATATTTTTTTAGTTTTTATTTCTAAATTTACCGCGTTATCTAAATTAGCATTAGTCAAAAATCAAATACGACATTTCAAATCGCCATTCGACTTGCTGATCATTCCAAGTTTCCAACTATTGTTAGAGAACTTGTTTAGGCTTTTTTTTTTTGAGTTTGTTCAATGTTATTTTTTTAATTTTAAAGATAGACTGTTTTTTAAATAAATCCATTTGACTTTTTGAATAACCTATTTGACTTTTTGAAACTTGTTAAATAAATCTCGTACTTTGAAAAACCTATTAAATACATCCCTATTAGGGCATCTTCAATGTATTTCTATATGTTACTCTTTATTATTGAAAGTAAAATAGAGAGTTGGTCATATATTCTTCAATGTGTTGCTCATTTAACTTTCTAAAAGAAAATCTTCTAAAAATCTTCTTTTATGTTTTGATTACATAAATTTTCAATAATACTCTTTATATTTATTAACTTTGTAAATTATACCCTTATATTTTTATTTTCACAATAACCTTATATTTATTAATTTTATCATTTTATTTTGACAATTATAATTCATATTTAATTTCGAACTAAATTATTAAAAATCAAATTTCATTAAGTAAAAATGTTACATTTTCAAAACACATCTAAAATTAAAATACATAATCATCTAATCGGAATTATATTATAAATATAACTTTAATTAAATACATAATCATCTAATCGGAATTTTATCATGTATATATATATATATATCACTACTAGAAAATTGAGTATTTTTAACGGAAATTTTAACATAAAAATGTCGTTGAAAATTTTCTACGAATTTTAAAGGGACTTTTGATAGAATATAAATTTTCTACGAATTTTCAACGAATTTCCATTGAAAATCTTTCACAAAAATGCATTTTCAACCAAAAAAATTTCAACATAATGTCTCGTCAAAAAAAATTTGGTTGAAAATGCATGTTTGTGAGAATTTTTCAACGGAAATTCGTTGAAAATTCGTAGAAAATTTATTTTCTGTCAATAATCCCTCTAAAATCCGTAGAAAATTTTCAACAACATTTTTCGTTAAAAATACTTAGTTTTCTAATAGTGTGTTATACCTTTTAATTAAATATTATAAATATAATTTTGTATGTATGTAGTATGTATGGATATATATTGGTTGGGGATCGGAAGTGGTAGGATAAGAGGGTAAAAGTGTCTTTCTATGTCTTGTCGCAAGGTTTTACCATGGGACAAAAAAAATGAAATTTGTCACATGATGTACCATGTTGTTCCATGCTACTATCTTCCCAAATGTGACATAAAAAAAATCATGTCCGGTCCCGTCCCATGTTGTATTGCCAAACAAACGCACCATAAAGTTAGGCTTCTGAAAAAACTTGAACTGTTATGCCCGAGAAGAAAACTCATGAGCTTATCATTTGAGATTTTTTATATTTAGTTTAATAATCAAAAGTTTGGAGATTGATCAAAATCCGACTAGGTGGAACAAGATGGTGCCAATTAAGGTAAACGTCTTATTTTGGAGGTTGGGGCTGAATAAAATTCCCACCAGGATAATCTCGTAAAAAGGGGAATTGATGTGCACTCTGCTCTATGTCCAATCTGTGAAAAGAAGATTGAATTTGTAGATCATTTGTTCTTCGAATGCAAGTTGGATCAAGATATTTGGAGGAATGTAGGTTGCTGGTGGAACATTGACATACCGGGTCTTCAAAATGTCTCGGGTTGGAAAGATTGGATGGAGTCCTTACGATTGAAGAAAGGGGAAGTTAAATACCTAGAAGCGGTCTTGTACACAACCCTAGGGTCGATATGGGATTTTCGTAATGGGACGATTTTTGGAGTCATGAAATCTAAAAATGAGTTGTTGTGGGATAGTATAGTCACACATTCGTTCATTTAGACGTAAAATAGGAGGAAGGAGAATATTAATTGGGTAGTGTGGTTACAAAATCTCTTACAGACTATTTTGTAATATAATTGTTCTTTAACACTTTACCAGTTATAATAAAATTACCGCTGTTAAAAAAAATCAATCGCAAAATCTAACTTGAGGCTTCTTGTCTTTCTGTTTTCACAAAAATATTTAATATGCAAGGTAAATGCACTTATTAAAAAAATGTAAAAAGTACGAGTTTAATGATATTGGTCTCGGATAATCTATGACAAATATGAATGTAGAATATAGTCATTCAATAACTATATTAATATCTTAGTCTAACATGTCTATATATTTTGTTATATTCTTTATGACTACATACTCTCAAAGGTATGAGACTACATGAGAAACGTAAGAACATATTTTGATCCTTAATTAATTTTAATCTCAAATTTATCAATGAATCGCGTTTGATATAAAGATTGATTCAGTGCATCTTATTCTACTATGCATCAAAGGGCGGAGATCTCTTCTTACCATTCTCACTATAACTTCAATTTTCAACGGAACGTAACCCATATACTCAATATATATATATATATAGGGGAGATTTCAAATACAAACCACGTCAATTCGTACAAACCGTACAAACTGCGTGTTTAATTTTTTTTTGAATAGTTTTTTTTTCATGAAAGTGTTTAATATGATGAATTTGTTTCATATAATTCTTTTCTTCATGAAATTATTTTTCTTTCTACATGAAAATGAATTGATTCATGAAACTCTCAATTTGATGAATCTTGTTTCACATATTCTTGATTCACCAACCTTCATGTATTCTTGATGAATTGTTTTCATATATTATTGACTAATCAACCATAATAATTAAGAAAAAGTGAAAAAATATAAAAAAATTTGTACGAATTGACGTGGTATGTAACGGAAATCAACCCTATATATATATATATATAGGAAGAGGTTCAAATGAGAACTTTATAAATTTAAAGAAACAAATGGACTCATTTGGAACCACATATGATGTGGGTCCCACCGATAAAAAATCATATATGATTTTCAATGGTAGGCCCCATTAAATCATATATGATTTTTTATTGATGGGCCCACATCATATGTGGTCCCAAATGAGTCCATTTGTTTCTTTAAATTGAGGTTGTTCTCATTTGAACCATTCCCTATATATATATATATATATATATAGAGAGAGAGAGAGAGAGAGAGAGAGAAAGAGAGAGAGAGGATGGATCTTCTACACCCCATTTAAATCTTACACCCTATGTCTCCCAATCTTAGCCATCCATTTCATAATTCATTTAATTTTTTTATCCATAAGGGTATATTAGTCTAATTATATATTAAATTAATTTAAAAAAATATATAAAAAAAATCTTAATTATAGCAATTTCGGTTTTCAAGTAGTTATCCCAAAATTTTTGAAATTGATTTAAATTTCAAATTTCAAACAATAACCAATTTAGAATTCTTGAAAATTTGGTAACTGCATAATTCAAAAATTTTACTTTAAAAACCCAAAAATATTTATTTTAAAACCAGAAATTTTGAAAAACTATGAAAAACATATGAAAATCCTATGAAAAACATCATTTCTGGGTTCATCTTCATCATTTATGGGGTTTTCATAAGTTTTTCATATGTTTTTCAAAATTTCTAGATTTTCAAAATAAATATTTCTGGATTTTTCATAGATTTTTCATATGTTTCTTCATCATTTTTTGGTTCATTTTCATCATTTCTGGGTTTTTCATAGGTTTTCATATGTTTTAATATGTTACTTTCATTGAAAGTAATATATGAAAAGCATATTAAAACATATGAAAAACACGGAACACAAGTTTATACAATAAAAATAACATATAAAAAACACGTTATACAAGTTTTTTTTAATAAATTTTGTTGTTATTTCATATATTTAATGATTCTACATGAAAAATAAAACATATGAAACTCAATCAGAAAACTAATAAAACATATGAAACTCAATCAGAAAACAAATAAAACCTATCCCAACCAAGAATATGCAACTCAATCAGAAAACTAATAAATTGACAAATAATTTCGACGGAAGCAGAACAATACGGAGATAGGATCTGATGTCAGAATCAAATCAAATACAAAATTCGGAAGTAATGACTCTATCTCCAACGAACTCCTCCGGATTATCAAACACCACCGGAACCTTCGTAGCAAACGATTGAAATCAAAAAATCGTCTCTCCTTCTTTGATCTCAAACGTTGCATCTTGACTCTCTATCTCCGACGAACTCCTCCAGATTATCAAACACCACCGGAACCTTCGTAGCAAACGGCTGATATCCTTACGGCGGTTCTCTCTCTTCCTCGATGCGATCGATTTTAATGGTGGATTCATCGGGAACAAAGTCCATACAGCGTTCTCTCTCTTCCTCTTGTAGCTTGAGCGAGATGCCTTTGATTGGTCCCTTTTGGATACGCTTCATCAGGTGAGTTGAGAATCCGACGATCTTGTTCCGAAGACGCTTTGATGGAATGATGGCAACTTCTTCCAGAATCGTCTTGTTGGTGTGGAAATCGAGGGTCATTTTTGATAATGTGTGTATCCCACGAAATAACTTCCAAAATCGTGTGCTTCAATTTAGGGAAGGAAATCAAGTCTGTTTTTGGTAATGTACGTATCCCACGGAATATGATTATTCTTTATTTCATAATTAAAAAATAAAATTCGGTATTACCTCCTTGCCCTTACTATCCGAATTTCATACCCATCATATCCCCAAAATTCATTTTAATTACATAAATGCCACCGCCGGTCCGCCCCTTAGGAACCATTAGATTATAAAATGAATGGCTAAGATTGGGAGGGCATGGGGTGTCAGATTTAAATGGGGTGTAGAAGATCTTCCCTTGCTCTCTCTATATATATATATATAGAAGCTTAATCAAATGAGAACTAGGTAGTTTGTGATAACTGTGAGATCTAATATGAATCAATCATTTTATTGTAATTAATGACATTCTTTAATTAACTAATTGAGGGTATAATAGTAATTTGGTAAATTACAACTCATCAAAACGTTTTCTTTTTAATTATAGTAGTTATCTCTTAATAGAAATCAAATACAGTTTCCTTATTTTCAAAACTTTGAGCTACGATTATCATCATTGTCTTCCATCTTCTTCATTAGTTACTCTACTGTGTTGAATTTTTTATGACTTCATCTTATTGCTTTTTATATAATCTGCAAATTATATAAGCATTTCATCACTTACATGCTTCATCTAAGCATCCTTCACAGCCTAAGCCCTCAACACATCCTTGTTGAAGAAAAGTTATAGTCTTGTTTATGTTAAAGTGTATTATGGGAGAAATTTTGTTATGAATATTTGTGATACAACTTTATGATCATGTATGGTACATTTATATAACAGCCACCGGAAATCGCCACCGGAACATTTTTTTTATAAATATATGTGGTACAACTTTTATGATCATGTATGGTACACTTTTATGCAAGCCTGTAGTACAATTTTTATGATCATGTATGGTACATTTTTATGAATATGTGTGGTACAATTTCTATGATCATGTATGATACATTTGTGATTTGCAGAGCTTACGATTTTTGACTTGAAATGATTTTGGTACGATATTTTTTTAAAATTTAGTTCTCGTAACATACCTTAAATATAGAAACCCACCTTATTTAGATAAAAATGAAATACACTGTCAAATTACTATGATACACTTTTCATTTTAATTAATTAAATTAGATTGCTTTATTTTAGGAAATATTATTAAATTTAATTTATTTAATTCTGGACTATATATCAAATATTTTAATAGATGAGATAAGATCTCATAGATAACTTAGATCTCCATAAATAGCCCCATGTATATATATATATATATATAAATATATATATATATATATATATAGAGAGAGAGAGAGAGAGGAAGATTCAAATGAGAATTTTGCATTTTTAAAGAAATAAAGGGACACTTGTAGATCACATATGATGTGGGTCCACAATGTGTCCCTTTAAAAACGGGTGGTTCTCGTATGATCCCTCTCCTATATATATATATATATATATATATATATAAGGAATGATCAAATGAGAACCACCCCTCCTTAAAGGAACAATTTGTGGACCACATATGATATGGATCCCACATAAATGATTTAATATTATGTGGGACCCACATCATATGTGATTCACAAGTGTCCATTTGTTTCTTTAAAAATGCAAAATTCTCATTTGAATTTTCCCATATATATATATATATAAGGGGAGTGATCATACGAGAACCACCCCTCCTTAAAGGAACAAAGGGACACGGACCACATATGATGTGGGTCCCACATAATATTAAATCATTTCTGATTTAATATTAAATCAGAAATGATTTAATATTATGTGGGACCCACATCATATGTGGTCCACAATGTGTCCCTTTGTTTCCTTAAAAATCAAAAGTTCTCATTTGAACCTTCCTCTCTCTCTCTCTCTATATATATATATAGGGATGTTCAAATGAGAACTTTTTGAGTATAGAAAACAAAGGAACAATTCCTAGCCACGTATATATTTTAAAGAATTAATAATTATCTAATTACTTTAAGGTTATTATGGTCAAAATATTACTTTATGAAAAGAATAATTTTTTTCATGATTTTTTTTCATCGAATGCTATGATTTAAGATATTATTTGTTTCACTTTGTGAAAAAATTACATGTGAAACTTTACATTATGAAACAAATACATATGAAAATTTTCATTTAAAAAATATATGAGAAACTTTCAACTTATGAAAAATAAATACACATGAAACTTTTACATTATGAAACAAACATATGTGCAATAATATCTTAAATCATAGCATTTGATGAAAAAAATTTATTTTTTATACTGATTTATCAAAGTTTCTAAGTTTCTATCCTCCGTAAAGTTTCTAAATGAACCAGCCTATATATATATATAGGCATGAGATCATATAAAAAGTTGAGTTATGGTAAGAAACGTAAGAATATATTTGAACCCTTAATCACCTTTATTCTCAAACTCAACCATGAATCACGATTCATACGGGAATGAATCCGGTGCATCTCATCTCGATGCATCTTATTTTAATGTGTATCCAATGATGAAGATCATTTTTTACACTTTTTACCTTCTCTCCTTCTTTTTGAAACCCAACCCTATATATAAGCTTACAAATATTATATATAAGTTGTATAATACTCCCTCTCTTGGAGTATTTTATGGTTCTTTTATTAAAAAAAAACTCAATTGAGAAGAGTTCCAATAAAACTATATATAAAACATTCTATCATGACAAGTTATGCAACTTCCATGCCCATGGGAAGATAGCTCCTCATTCTTATTTTCTATTCTTATATTTCTTTATCCGTCAAGCTAAAGCTATTAAATATCTTCGACTTGAGCTTATAACAAGTATAGTCCAGTTGCGACATATTGGCGAGCCTAAACGACTCTATTAGAGATAATTATAGAATTAGATTGACTCCATCCCATCGAATCCATGAGAATATAATTTACACGCGATAAAAGACTAGGCTCGATGGTCAACCCTAGTTACATTACATATACGTAGGTGGCGTTTGTTTCTAAAGAGGTGCTGAAATCTGAAGTCTGATTTCAGTTCTGAAATAGTTATGAAACGTTTAAACGAATTGAATCAGACATAAGTGGTGATTAAGAACTTACAATGAAAGAACAAACAAGGCTGTAGATTCTTAAAACTTTATTCAGATAAATTTATCTTAAATGAGTTTTCAGTTAAAAACGAGACCGGATACAATGGTGTGTTTGCAGAGGACTTGGATCAAGTGATGCAAATCCCATGAGTTGTTGGTTGTGTTGTAGGATTTGCATTCCTTCTTCATCCATGGTCACCCATGCTTCTATTCCGTCACCATATCTCATGTTCATGAGAAGCACAAAATTCATGAACACTATGGGGCTATCGTCACACACGCTACTACAAACCCATATCGGTTTTCCCCAACCAAAATCGACATCATAATACCCCATATTACACAAGCTCGAAAACCCAAGGTAATCTTTTGTAGTCCCACAATCTTTCAACCTTTCGAGCGACTCTTCCATCACTTGTCTCCTTTTATCACCTCGTAAATTCTTCACAAACTCATCGTTGATTTTCAATACACCACCTCGTACTCGTTCCACCAGATCGTTGATTCCGATTTCAGACTCCGACCCACATTCCGAACTCGTGATCCACATCAAGTTCCCGATTGAATCTTCTGATAAAGTCGATGGTGACCGTCTTCGAAGGTTCACCGCATGGCTTAATAGCGACGGCTTACGAAAACCGACCTTTTCCTCGGCTGCAGCCATGGCGCATTTCCATAACAAAGCCGACACCACCTCCACACGGGTTGGGTCTTTTACGCCATTCTCGACTGCCTCTGCCTTCAAAAGAGCTAGCTTCGATGAATCGAACACAAACCTCCTCATACTACACTTCCCGATCTTTACTATCGACCTCCACATCGTCATAGCCGAATCTTCGAGCCACGAATCATGAGCCGGAAACAAAGACGGTGCACTCAGGTCCGGGATCACAACGTCTTTCGACCCACGACTCGAACCACTCCATCCTTTTAGGAAAGTACTGAGTGAACTACCGTCAAGAATCTTGTGCGAAATGCACAAACCGATCGCGATCCCATGGCATTCGAACACGTTAACTTGCACATGTGTCACACAAGTTCCTGCAATACTCCCATGGAAAGCAGGCTCACATGGGAAGAGGTGTTTTATGAGCTCCAAATCAGGATTCTTGAGGAAATCATCGAGACAAGTATCGACGACACGAGCGACTGCAAAGTAAGCGCCAATGTCGTCACAATCGATAGAGAGATTGTCTTTGATCGTTCCAGCTAATGGGTAGAAATGGGTTAACGTTTTCGATAACGAATCCTTTAGGGTTTCCAATCGATTATGGAGTTGATCATGATTAAGAACATGATCTTGATTAGGATAGTAGAGAATGATGGGTGCATAAGGTGCAGGAATGAGCTGATCTATGAAGGAAAGCTTGAAAGATCTTAGGGTTTGTGGTGTTGGAGATGATGGCTTGATGTTTTCTTTAGAAACGATCTCGACTTTCACCATCCTCTTTAATTGATGTATGTAGTTTTATGTTTTTCCAAGTTGAGTTAGGGTTCTTAAATAGCATCCAATAACTTTTTTATACCGTGGTCCCATATAATTAATATAATTATATAGAGAAAATATAATTACAAAAAACATAATTTTTATTGATGCGTGTTTATGTTTCTACTAGCGTTCAATATTGTTCGATGTGGTTTTAGCCTAATTATACTGTTCAAGGTATTTTTAAAGCTTTTTTTTGCTTGAATTTATGAGATTTTTAAGTTTTAATATAATATAACATTTAATATAATTATGTGATATAATATATAAATATAATTTTTGATATATTATATTATGTTATATAATATTTTTGATATATTATATTACATTTTTGATGTATTATATTATGTTATATAATATAATATATCAAAAACTATATTATATTATATTATATAATATATAATATAATTCTTGATATATTATATTATCTTATATAATATTTTTGATAAATTATATTACATTTTTGATGTATTATATTATGTTATATAATATATTATATTATATATAATATAATTTTTGATATATTATATTACATTTTTGATGCATTATATCATGTTGTATAATATATCATATTATTGAATATATAATATAATTTTTGATATATTATATTATGTAATATTATTTTTATATTTTATATTACATTTTTATGTATCATATTATATTATGTTATATAATATATAATATAATTTTTGATATATTATATTATAATTTTTGACATATTATATTATGTTATATGTATGTATGTATATATACATATATATAGGGATGATATCTGTTACAAATCGAGGAATATTTGCAAATTTAGCAAATCATTATATTAGGAAACATTGAGATATTTATGGAAATTTATCATAGTTCATTATTTTTGTTTCCTAATTCAAAACCATGATCATAATTAATAAACCAATCATCTTCTACATATATCTCACCAATAATTAATGAATTATGATAATGTCCATAAATATCTCAATGTTTCCTAATATAATGGTTTGCAAAGTTTGCAAATAATCCTCGATTTGTAACAGATACCTCCCTTATATATATAGGGCGGATTAATGCAAGAACGGTAACAATTTACGAGAATGCGAGAAGCTTTTTCATGTACAAGATCACATGTGATTTTGTACTAACTATAACGGACGACTTTTTGGGTCACTTAAGTCGTATGGAAAGTTGTCTGCATCATTTATGATTTTGTACATGAATCATATGTGATTTTGTACATGAAAATTTTCATGTACAAAAATGATTGGCTGAGAATTATTCTCGCATTCTCGTAAATTGTTATCATTCTCGCATGAACTTCCCTCTCTCTCTCTCTCTCTCTCTATATATATATATATATATATATATATATATAGGGGAGGGATCATGCGAGAACACCCCATATTTAATGGAACACATTGTGGATTACATATGATGAAGGTCCCACATATTATAAAATCATATCTGATCTAATGGGGCCACCATTGAATTAGATATGATCTTATAATGTGTGAAACCCACATCATATGTGATCCATAAGGTGCTCATTTGTTTTTTTAAATTTACCAAGTTCTCATTTGAACCTTCCTCTCTATATATTTTTTTAAGAAAAATTAATTAATAATAATCTAATTACTTATGATCAAAATATTATTTTATGAATGTTACTATTCATATATTTGTACAATCTGGATTTGTATTGTTACTTAATGAATTATTTTTAATATACAATCTTGATTAATTCTAAACAATTTAACTATTAAATATATTTAAATAAATATAAGATCAAGATTAATATCAAATATTTTTAAATAAATATAAGATCAAGAAAATACAAGAAATCAAACTCGGTATTATATATGATTTTTGAAAATCTTATTATTTTTAGAAATTGAAATATTAGATATCTTTAAAAGAAAGTTTATTATTTCTAAACCTTTAAAAATTTAAGAAGGTTTATTATGTTTAAAATATCTTTTAAAATTAAAGGTAATATCTTTAAAAATTTTATTACAATGCAATTATAATTGACAAAATTACATATGATTTCAGTATCATATATGATTTTGTACAAATGTTAATGTGAAATCATATGTGATTTTATACAAATGATATCCACATATAATTACAATGCCAAATATGTCAACAAAATCACATATGACTTCAGTATCATATATAATTTTGTACAAATGTCAATATAAAATCATATATTATTTTGTACAAAGGTAAATGTAAAATCATATATAATTTTGTACAAATGTTATTCACACATGATTCAATGCCAATTATGTTAGTTTTGATATAATATAATATAATATAATATAATATAATATAATATGTGTCTATATATGTGAATTTGATTGATGGCTTAACGAATTTTTTAAAAGGAATTTAATTATTATAACCATTTTTATAAACCTTTTTACCTAAATTACCAATTTTTTTAATTTACCAAAATAATCATAACTTATTTAAAATACATAGGTTTCAAATACCTTTCCATATTTTCAAACAAGTTTCATATTTTCGAACATTTTTCCAAAGTTTCGAATAGATTTTAATGATTTTTGCATAGGTTACAATTTTTTCGAATGGGCTTATTAAATTTTGAATAGGTTAGTAATCTGTTATTTAAATTTACAATTTTTATCCCTAAAGTTAGTTAATAAATTACTTTACGTCATTTCCTTTTTAATTTTTCATTTTACACTATTTTCACATTAACATATATAATCGTATATCAATTAAAATATGTTTAAAAAATACGTTTTTATTTTAACAAGTTACACCATGAAAATCGTCTCGTAAATACCTTCGAAATGAGACCAATATTGAATATTTTTGGATTTAATTATATAACGATTTCATATTATAATATAATAGTATAATTAACAAAAATAAAGCAAAAAAATTAAATAATCACAGAGAAATTGGTTATTTAAGTAACAACATTAAAAAAAAATGGTTATAATAATTAAATTCCTTTTTAACTAAGCTCGTCACATTAAATTAAAAACTTTTCATTTTTCTTGTTATTTTATATAAAATCAAACATATTAAAAAAATATAATTTTATTTATCTTACATTTTTACTTTATTTTAATAACAATTAACAAAGTTAAATAAATATTATTTTATTTTATTTTCATACACTATATTTTATTTTGAATAATTTAAAACCTTTCATTTAGAAGCCAACGCCTAACAATGTTTATAAATGAATTTTTTTATTTGCTTAGTATATATTTATTTCAATAAATTATATTTTTTAATTTAGTAAACTAACAATCAATATATATATATATAAGAAAAAGATCATACAAGAACACCTCCTATTTAAAAGAACAAAATAACAATTTGTAAACCACATATGATGTGAATCTCACATAATATTAAATCATATCTAATTCAATGGGCCCCACTATTAAACCCAATATGATTTATCCGTTGAATCAGATATGATATAATATTATATGGGACTTATATCATATGTGGTTCACAAGGTGTTCATTTGTTTTTTTAAATTTACAAAGTTCTCATTTGAACCTCCCTCTCTCTCTCTCTATATATATATATTTATGAGTAGATAGCAAAAAGTGGATTAAGGAGAGCTCATTTCATTATTTTATCTTTTTCTAATTTTTGTTGATTTATTTTTAATTAAGTTCATACATTAAACTAATGACTTTTCATTTTACTTTCTATTTAAAACAAAATTATATAGTATATTAAAAAAATCTAATTTTATTTACTTGTACATTTTTATTTAATTTTAATAACAATGAATAAAGTTAAATAAATATTCTTTTATTTTATTTTAATACACTTTATTTTTCTTTGAATAATTTGAAACCTCCATTTAGAAGCTAACAATGTTTATAAATCGAAAAACTTTTAATTATTTAATGGGAAAAGTCTAAAAAAAAGGAATTTAATTAAAATAATGTTGTAGGATAAATGTGCCATCGTCTAATGGATATGACGATATAGATAGAGATAAACATATTAGAGATAGGTTAGAACTGATAGTTATCTACTTGTAACGTATCCCTATTTAAAGGGCTTATGATTAATGAGAATTACAGATCTCTTCTCTATTTTTCTTGTTGTTCTATTTTACTTTCTCCTTTAACACGTTATCAGCATATTGCTATACTAAAACAGAATTTGGTCAAGACGTTAGGGTTTTTATGGTATCAATGTCGATTTAAGGTTTGCTTTCTAGTATTGCAATTCAAGTAAGTATCTCTATAAAACCTTTATGAGTTATCATTAACCGAAAATAATCTTTATAGTCGTGATAATTTATTGTACCCTCGTTTAGTTTCGCATCTACTTGACCATGCATTTAAATTCTTCTCTATAGAACAACCGTAAATCTAATATTACATGTTTGTATGATATTCTCTAAAAAATTTTGTAGTTCTAACTTTTCTTACATACTGATAAAAAGAAAATTATATGTATTTCTATAATGTGATTGTTACTTTTATTTCACCTAATTTTTGGATAATTGTTTTTGCTTATTAAACAAAAATATGGACTTTTCCCTCTACAAGTTTGAATGGCTTAGGATTTACTTTATGACTCGTAAACTCATGATTTGATATTAATTTTTTTTCCATAAAGGTGTGAATAATTTGCTGCCATTTTTTCTATTGTTAGGGATGACTCATGACACTGCTTCATGATTAGGATTTAATTTTTTTTAAATCAAATAATATAAATATAACTTTTCTTTCTAGGTTGACATTATTATTTAGAGGAGACATACGTGATTTTATTATTATTATTATTTTACTATAATTATTATGATCACCTTGTTATAATTGTATCAATTGGGTTTAGAGTAAATTAATAAACAAATAAAAGATATAAAAAAAAATCACGGTATTTGAAAACTAGATTACATTGTTATAGTTATTTAAAGATTGTTTAATTAAGGATAATTATAGTTTTTAAAACCATAATCAAATAATACTTATCCGCAATTACAAGAAGAAAAATTGTATTCTTGAACTAAGTTTTATTTTTATTTTTATTTGGGATCGACATAAATATAGCTTATCATGTTTATTGATTAGTTTTTTCTCCATATTAGGCTATTATATTAGTTTAATTTTGATAATAATTTGTCATTATTTTATGAGGTATGATAGCCTTTATACTTTTAAATTTATCTTTGTTTTTTATTTTTGCTTTAGGATATTGATATGTTTAAATGGTTTGTTTAAGAAATTGTATAACGTCACTTACTTATTTATGTTGATAACTTGATGATATCTTTTAAATTAGATTGATATATTGTTATGAGATATGTTGATCAATTATTATTTAAATACTTATCTTATTAAAATGTGTTTATCTAGATTATGAGTTCCTACTCATAATTTTCAATTCTTATAATAACTTTTAGAAGTTACACTTCTAACTTACATAACTTTTGGTTCTTACCAAAAAGCTTTAAAAAAATAGCATGAAAATATTAAAATATTATTAAAATATTTATCTTGATTATGAGTTACTACTCATTATTTTCAATCTTAATTAATAAATGGAAGTTACACTTCCAACCTCCGTGTATTCTGGTCTTCTACCAAAAGCTCCAAAATACTATTAAGATGTTAAAAATAAAAATTCAACTTTATGTCAAAACCAATATTTATTTTGCTTAATGGCAAAATCTCTCAAAATTATTGACGTTATTCATGTAGTTCATGAAACGAAATAATTGCATAACACTGAAAGATTTTGTCAAAAGGGTGTAAATAACCGTAAGGTTGAAGGGACTTAAGCAATCCACGTGATTCCCCTCATACCTGGAAATCCAAAAGTGTCTTTGCGATCAATTTTCGAATATTGAAATATTGATGACGTATTATCAACAAAAAAAAATTTAAAAATACAAAAATCCAATAATATTATGATAATGAAATCTCATGCATAACATAATTATAAACCATGATTTTATAAAATCATATATTCTCCATTATTTACAATCACCTGGACTCGAAAGAACTTGAGTACCATAAGATAGACAAATATGTAAAACTCATCAAAACATATTGACCCTAAAAGTCACCTATTAAAATACAAGTAAATATCTTGAGATTTTTGAGACGATACATCCGTCACAACTTTCATATGGAATATCATTAACTAGAATCCCTAAGAACAGTGGGACACCCTGTAAAGAAAAATCAGGAGTATCTAGTACCATGTATTTTCCCAACTAATCATACAGTAGAATGAAACTCACTCGATTACAAAAAAATGACTGATTTCAACAAAGAAATGTTGTACTCAAAATACATCTCAATCTTCATGACAAGGAACTCATAGAAGATTTCCACCTTTCATATAGCAATAATCATATTAATGAACAGATGTGAGCTAGAGTATAACCTTAAGATTGATTG
Source organism: Silybum marianum (assembly GCA_036898165.1). Classification (NCBI taxonomy): domain Eukaryota; kingdom Viridiplantae; phylum Streptophyta; class Magnoliopsida; order Asterales; family Asteraceae; genus Silybum; species Silybum marianum. Next base: position 4,788,602 of record CM072536.1, on the reverse strand, counting down.
AGCATAAGTTTATTTGAAATTTAAGTATTAAATTAATTTCATTTGCTGATGTTAAACCGAATATATAACCATTATAGATGTAAAGAAATACATCCAAATTACAAATACGAAACTCTCAATATTCTCCGTTCCGTGTAGGATTGTATCGAGGAGAACTTGAGTGTTTTTGTAGGAAATCTCACACAATCTTAAAAGATAGACTAATATTTACTCCTCCAACCAAAATACTTAGACGATGAAATGTCATTTTCTTGTTAGTACAAGATTAATAGTCATTAAAGGACTATATTAATGAGAACCTTGTTAAAATATTCATATTAATTGGAAATCGTATTATAAGAATGGAAATGGGTATATATGTACATCAACTCTAATGATATGAAAGGAACGTATATTAGAGAAATTAATGTGTCACACTAGTGGATTATCTAGGTCATCAAATCATATTATGTCACCAATAAAGAACTTTGGGACAATTACATATATGTTTCGACATGACCTTGTGGGACACCATGGTCATAACATAATGTTCTATGTATAGAAAAATACACATTGACACATTCTTTTTCGAGTGAAAGGCAACATGAGTTAATTAACTAAATTAAAACTGTTCACTTCTGCAGTACAAGAAGTAACACTAACATCATAATAAACCCTCTCGAATACCTAGACTTTTAAACCCTAATCCTTAGCCAAGAAAGGAATGAGACCATCCTAAAGCTAAGAACATAATACAAAAATATTCCATTCTTACAATGAATAACAAGGTAATTTTATGGACATAAACAATCAGAATGCGGGCCATTAAAGTATTTTATGGTTCTGGTTTCGACACAATGAACGCATGTCGCATTATTGTCCACATGAAATGCTGCACTCTAGCACTAGTTACACGCTCAAGGGCTCACCACCTAATTATCTTCTCACATCTATATGACTTGGAATGCTAGAGAATTTATATCATAAGAAATTGATAATTATTACATATAAATTCGGATCAATGTAGAGTTTCCTATACCCCATGTGTATATATATACAATAGTCTCATAAAAGTTGTCTTCAAAAGAATATAGATGATATATAGGGCATTGGTTATGCGCACCAATTTACCCGCATTTGCATGGGGTTATGCAAATATTACATGCGGCCTAACTCATTTGTTTTTAGACCCACTGCTAGGCAACCAGTATCATGCGCACCAGTTGGTAACTGGATATAAGCCTAATATTTTATATTTACGCATGTTTGGTTGTGTAGTATATATGTGCCAATTGCGCCCCCACAGCGCACCCAAATGGGTCCTTAAAAACGATTTAGTATAAGTTGAATATGAATCCCCATCAATTATCCGCTAATTAGAATCCTTGACGGGTGATCTCTTTATCGCTAAATTACCGAGTTGTCACTTTGATGAGACAGTCTTCCCGTCGTTAGGGGGAGATAGGAAAAAGGATTTTCCATGGGAACGAATGGAAGTGTCATAGAATATTCCCATCATGTCTCATTTTGATCCCCAAACTTCACAATGTAAAATTGAAGTCAAACGAATCAGACTCGATACCTGATACGTTTAATGTTATTCTACAAGTGACAAGATCACATATACCAGCTGCAAATATACCCGTAAGGATAAAAGTCCCCAAACAAGGGCACCACGCCACTGGAAAGCGCGTTGCAATCACACATGGTGGAGGTGTGGTTGAGTCGTGGCTCCCAAAAGAAAATGAGGGAAGCTACTTGGTTCGATAGATACTCATATAAAGGAAAATAAGAGTAAGGCACAACCATTTATCATCAATACATAAACCTCTCATGAGATTATCTCTGACTAAAACTATGTATATGAATCATTACTGGAGGACGCTCCGAAGTTAATATTTGATTCCAGAGATCAAATAAATCTCAAATGAATTATGAAAGTGCATACGAGTCAATGGACAGATCGTACATAATCATTGATGATATTCACATATATTGTTGCTCGTAAGATGATAGAGCCCTATGACATTGAACCATGCTCGGTTGAAAAATGTCAACAAAGAGCAAATTGACCTAATAGAAGCAATCCAGGATAATTACATTTGACGAATACGTGGGTATTTGGTTCGGTAGTGCTAACCCACCAAGTGTAAAGCCCGTAGGACATAGATAATTCATTTGTCATAAAAGCGTAATGAGAATAATTAAGTCATGATGTATAAGACCCTCCTTTGGCGCAAGGTTTCTCACAACGCCCTGGATTGATGATGAGAAGATTTGCTCTCTCGTGATGGACATTATAACGTTCTACCAATTAATTAACATAGTAATTTCCGAAGGATGGGAAATGCAGCTCATGGATGTGGTTTTACATATCTCTACGGGGATCTAGATTAAGAGATATATAAAAGTACCTGATCATGAAATGCGTTTGTAATGAAATTTAAACGCTCATAGGCGGATATGGATACCTGCCTAAGTGAATACTTGATTGGGAAGGGATATTAGAATGATGAACTATGCCCATGCGTATTTATAAATAAAACGAGTTCCAGATGTTCAATCATAGCTTTATGTGTCGATGTAATGAACATAATAGATACTCTTGATGAAATAAGAGAAACTTTAATCTATTCAAAATCTGAATTTGAGATGAAAGATCTTGGGAAAACTTGGTTTTATGTATTTATTCAATCTAGGACACCGAGTTTGTGATATTAATTCACCGATCGCATATGTCTAGAAAATAATTAGGCGATTTAATATGGACAAAGCGTATCCGGCTAGCACTCCCATGATCGGTCGAAGTGTTGGATAAATTAAAGGAAAGATCCATTTCGTTTGAAGGATGATGACGAAGAGGCTTGGGAGCTGGAATTCCCTATTTGAGTACAATAGGCGCACTTTTGTACTTAGAACAATATACTTGACCGTATATTGTATCTCTCAATGAACTCGTTAGCAAGATTTAGCTCAGCGCCAACGCAACGTCATCAAAATGATATCAAATTAATCTTTTGGAACCATTGATGTGGGCTTATACTTCTCTTACAAAGAGAAAAATAGGATTGATAATGGAATTTCAATACCTACTTTGAATATGAGAGGCAAAAGTACCGGCCATAATAGAAAAATATACAATATTGTCTTAGTATGTCTTTGCTGATATTAACTATCTACCTAACTCATACAAAGCTCATTCCCAAATTGGATAAGGAATTACCATAGGAAACATGCCGATTGCTTGGAAGTAAACTAGGCAAACCCTTGTAGCTACCTCTTCAAACTATTCCAAGAATATTACTCTACATGAGACTATTCAATTGTGTACATGGTTAAAGACTACCATTACACATATTAGAGGGGTTAGTGTTTTGAGTTCAACAAATATCCTACTCGCATATATGTAAATAATGCATTGTATCGAAGAAATGAAAGTAAGATATATCAAAGGTGATACCTCAAAGTAAATTATGCTTTAAGTTTATATAAAATGAGCAGTAGAAAACTCTCCTCAAGATTCAAGTGAATCAAGTTAGATATAAGGAGAATGTGACATAAAAAGTATGAGAATGCTAAGACCTTCCAAACTCCCTTGATTAATGCACGGATCAAGGGGAGTAGTAGACAAAAGGGAAAGTCTACTATATATGTAATATTGGTATGTTGTCCTCTTTCCTTCACCTAAGGTTTTATTTTTCCCATTGGGTTTTGTTCCTTGGTGTAAAGTTTTAGTGAGGCAATGGTTTATATACCATCCTACTCTTCCAACTCTAATGATTAATGTACGAATCTGAAAGAATATTAGACTCAAGGAAAAGTCTATATATTGCAAAGAAACTGGTGCGTTGTACTCTTTCGTTCGTCATATTTTTATTTTTCCCACTGGGTTTTTATTTTGGCGTAAGGTTTTAACGAGGCAACAGTTGTGCACCATCACTCCTTTGACTCGGCACAAGGGGGAGCGTTGTAGGATAAATGTGTCATCGTCTAATGGATATGACGATATAGATAGAGATAAACATATTAGAGATATGTTAGAACTGATAGTTATCTACTTGTAACGTATCCCTATTTAAAGGGTTTATGATTAATGAGAATTACAGATCTCTTCTCTTTCTTTCTTGTTGTTCTATTTTACTTTATCCTTTAACAAATAACCATTTGTTACACAAATAACCAAATTCTTGTTGGGTTTACCAAAATGACCTAAAACTAAGCAAAATACTTAAAAAGTATTCGAAATACCTAAAAAGCCTTTGAAATACCCATGGTTTGAAAAGTTTGTAGACTTGCTTTTTGGTATCTTCAAAGACTAATTCCAATTACTTTTAAAGGTTACAAAAGTGATAGAATTTGTTATTTATAATTTATATTTTTTACCCTTAAAGTTAGTTAATAAATTATTTTACGTTCCTTCTTTTTAATTTTTTGTTTTACACTCTTATCACATTAACATATATAATCGTATATCAATTAAAGTACGTTTAAAAAATACGTTTTTATTTTAACAAATTACACCATGAAGATCGTCTCGTTAATACCTTCGAAATGAGACCAATATTGAATATTTTTCGATTTAATTATAATTTTAAAGCCAATTATCCTCTTGATCGATAAATATGAATATTTTTTACAAATTCACAATATTAATTAAAATATAATACTATTATTTTTTAACGACAAAGTACAATATTATGTATATAATTAGGAATAAGATATAAATTATAGTGAATTTGTACTACTTTTGTGTTCTTGTCATTTCTATAATAAAAACCATATAAACTAATATTCATGTAAAACAACACATAATGCATCGGTTATTAAGGTTATTACAATATATATTATAATCAACCCATTTTTGAATCAATGATATATACACAGTGCGGAAGGGACTACAGAAAGAAAATACAGAAATCATTCAAGCATATTTCCATGCTCCTTCTCCAAGACCTTTCATGAGTAAGTTTTTCAGCCTCAATATAATATTTTAATAGCCGGAAAAGACGATCAACTTACAAGAAATAATAGCATTATATTTTAATTAATATTCCGATTTTTGTGAAAAATATTCATATTCATCGATCAAGAGGATAATTGACTTTAAAATTATAATTAAATCGAAAAATATTCAATATTGATATCATTTCAAAGGTATTGAGGAGACGATTTTCATGGTGTAATTTGTTAAAATAAAAACGTATATTTTAAACGTATTTTAATTGATATACAATTATATATGTTAATGTGATAAGGGTGTAAAACAAAAAATTAAAAAGAAAAGAACATAAAGTAATTTATTAACTAACTTCAAGAGTAAAAAATACAAATTATAAATAACAAATTCATCACTTTTGTAACTTTAAAAGTCATTCGAATTAGTCTTCGAAAATACCAAAAAGAAATTCTACAAATTTGAATATTTCGAAGGCTTTTTAGGTATTTTGAATACTTTTTTAAGTATTTCGCTTAGTTTTAGGTTATTTTGGTAAACCCAACAAGAATTTGGTTATTTGTATAACAATTCTTTAAAAAATGGTTATTTTAATTAAATTCCCCTAAAAAACCAATGGAGTTTTGTGTTTTGAATGATTAAGTCATTGGACAATTTTTTTGAATGAAAAAAACATTGGACTTTGTGAAACTTCTTAAATAAATCCTTGGACTATATTTTTATTAGATGTTTTTAATTTGCTTAGCATATATTTATTTTAGTAACATATTTTTTTAATTTAGTAAGCTAACAATACTTATAAATTAGATTTTTTTTCTTAGTAATCTAACATTGGTTATAAATTAAAACTTTAATTAAATGACTTTTACAATATGTATTAAAAAAACTAGAAGGGTACTCGCGCAATGCAGCGAGATCCATTTTAATTTTAATTTTAATGTTGTATTTTATTTTTTTGTCTTTATCAATTTTATAATACGATTTTATTAGTTTTAAAAAAATAGATTTTATTTTTTGTAAACTTTCTTTATTTCAGATTTTATTTTAAATTATAATATAGGTTTAATAAGGAAATTAACCAAAATAACCAAAATAATACCATTTTTGAATTTTAAGTAATCATGCTTTAATCAATTGTACTAACCGCATAATAATATGTTTTTAAGAGTTTTTGCCAAATGTTTTATAATATAGTATAGATATAAATTATAAATAAAGCAAATATTTATGTTTTATGTTTTATTTTATTTATTTATTATGTAATACTAGAAGCGTGCTCGCGCAATGCAGCGACATCCATTTTAATTTTAATGTTGTATTTTATTTTTTTGTCTTTATCAATTTTATAATACGATTTTATTAGTTTTGAAAAAATAGATTTTATTTTTTGTAAACTTTCTTTATTTCAGATTTTATTTTAAATTATAATATAGGTTTAATAAGGAAATTAACCATAATAATACCATTTTTGAATTTTAAGTAATCATGCTTTAATCAATTGTACTAACCGTATAATAATATGTTTTTACGAGTTTTTGCCAAATGCTTTATAATATAGTATGGATAATATGTATTGAAGAAATTTATAAATTTTTTAATCACTTAACATAATTAAAATAAAGATAATTATATATATATATATATATCTATATATATAGTTAGTTAAAATAAATATAACTTATAAATTCAAAAACACTTTCATCTTTTTTAATTATGAATAATTAATATATTTAAATGGATATTTATTGCAATCAATCATATATATATAATGAAGAATAATTAATATATTTAAATGAATATTTATTGCAATCAATCTATTAATACTAATAAATAAGTAACATTTTTGAACACGTGTCACTCTCTAGTGAGCCGACTTCTCATTTTCCCGCCCATGTTCGCTAAACATGACACATGTCGCAATGTGGTTCACCGCAAAATAATGTTTGCCGATTTTCTTTTATATGTTTACGGTAACAAATCCGTATTATGTTAAACCGGACCACTGAAGTTTTCCGTACTCTTTGGTTTTCCATAACTGTTTAGTAAACAGTACACGTGTCGCAAGGTGGTTAAACCGCAAAAAAAATGCTTGAAGATTTCCTTTTATATGTTTACAGTAACAAATCCTTATTATGTTAAAACCGACCACTAAAGTTTTCCGAACTCTTTGGTTTGCCATAACTGTTCACTAAACACTACACGTGTCGCAATATGGTTCACCACCAAAAAATGTTTGCCGACTTCAAGTACCGATTGTGGACACGTGTTGCTATCTTGAGCCGCCTTCTCATTTACCCGCCATTTATGGTTTTCCGACCTCTTTGGTTTCATATGTTTATGTTAACGAATCCAAATAGAAAAAATCCTAAATATCAAGCCTTCTATGCTTTTTGGTTTGCCATAAATGTTCATTGGTGAATTTGTTTTCCGACGTAATAAAATGTTTCAACCAAATTTGCCGACCATAAATTACATTCTTAAATTACATTTTTAGACCAAAGGGCCTCTGGCCTAGCGGTATCGGGTTTTTATATCATCCTCAAGTTCTCGGGTTCGAGCCTTGGGAGTGGTGGTTTTCCTAAAAATGGTGGAGGAGTGGGGGTTTATCCCCTAAGGTGAAGGTTCGGGTCCCGCATACTGTGGGTCCGAATCACTAACTACTAATTTGCCGTTCCAAAAAAAAAATTACATATTTAAATTATTAGATGTTTATTATTATATAAATAATCAATTATATAATACAATTTCCATTAAATGTCATAATGGTTCATTTTAACTTTAAAATTACAAAATATTAACTTACTGATTTTTAATATTACAGTAATGATTTCATCCACGTTTTATGTCAGATAGTGTAGGAGCCATTAGACGGCACTACCCACAGCTATCATTTACCTATTTTTGCAATGATTATCTCTATATTAAAACTCTCTCGAAGTTCATCTTTATCTCAAAAACCTGCAACTTCAACTTCCTCTCAAATGGCAGTCTCCAATAGGGGTGAACATTTGACCCATAAGAACCGGCCCGAACCGGGACCGGCACCAGTATAGTCCCAACCGGTCCGGTTTTTGGTTCTTCAAATCCTCCATATTTGGTTCCGGTTCCAAACCGGGTTCGGTGCCAATTTTTCGGGTAATTATCCGGAATCGGCCCGGAATTTTAAATGGAGTATCTAATCCTAATTTAATTAATTTATTATGTTTTCTAATATCTCAAAATAACCTTTTAAAATTTAACAAGTATATCTTTTGTAACAAAAAGAGATTCCACCTCTCTATCCTAATAATTAAACTTTGAATATTTTGAGATTATTTTATCCTTGATTTTGTAATTGGTATTAAACTTTGAACATCTTGGGATTAATTTACACTTGATTTGGTATTAAACTATGAATTTTGAGATTGCTATAAATATTAAACTATGAATATTTTGAAAAATTAGAGTATGATTTTTGTTAGTTGATTTGGAATTAAAGCGGTTCCAACTGGGTTTTTGACCGGAAAACCGGGATCGGAACCGGTACCGGCAGCGGCACCGGTATTGCCTATATGGTCCAGTTATCGGTTCTAATAATATCGCATTTCCGGTTCCGGTTCCAAACCGGTTTGGTGCTGGTTCGGGCCGGTTCAGTCCATTTGCTCACCCCTAGTCTCCAAGGTTTCTAAAAGTAATGGGGCTGAAACACTTAATTTTGTTGATCTGTCGTTTCCTAACTGCAATTACGTCGCTAGATTCTTAAAAGATCCTGATCATTCTGAGTTCGATGATGTTTGCTCATTTCTGCAAGCTTGCCCTCTTCAATATGCGTTTACACACGTTCCAAAAATGAGTAAGTTCTTGTTGGTGATTTTTCCAGTTCTTGTTGAGTGATTTCTGACTTCCAATGACTTAGCCTTCAATGTTGACGATGTAAGACGTATCCTACATCTTCCTAGGCATAAATCATATGCTAAATTCCCTGTGGGGAATGAACACGAAGAAATTGCACACACAATGAACTATGTTCAAAATGATAACTGGAAAAGTCCTGGAACCCTACTTCGTCGTCAAATGGGTGGAGTATGAAACTACTTATTTTTCCATGTTATTCAGTATCTTAGTCGGAAAACCGGAGGTCTTGATCAATCTCCTAAATGCGTAACTCAGCTCACACATGCTCTGATTTTTCGTCGGAAAATTGATTTTAGTCAATGTTTTTTTGATGAAATTTTGAAAACAATAAATGATACTCAACGATGCCCTCAAGTAGCATATCAAAGGTTTTTTTCTATGATAATAGAAGATAAACCTGCCGATAAGTTGTCTGCTTCAACGAAAATAGCACTTGATATTGAGCCCATCTATATTGCCAAAACTACATTATACAAAGCGGCTAATGAATGGGACAACCCTCTTCCGACATGTATTTTTAACAGTATAATGGAATATAAAAAAATTAACACAGTTTTGACTAAGTTATGAATATTAAATATTATATTTTGTATATGTTTATTAATCGTTATTTTTCACATCAATAATAATTGAGTATGTTAAGAACCCGACAATGGTTTGGGAAGTTGCCGAAGAGGAGATTGTTCGTCAAAAGCCAAAACCGAAGAGAGTTGTTTCAAAGAGGAAGACTGTTAACCTGCTCATGGTATCCAAAAATCGTCCTCAATCATGCCAAACCAAATCATCCATCAAAAGGCAAAAGGGTACTAAACAAGGTGGAACCGAAGAGCATGAGACAGAGAAAACAATCGTGTCGACCAAATCTTTTATTGAAGATACAAGTCATTCTCATGCTCAGAAACCAATAACACCTGGGCAAAGTCCTCCGACATCGTCTGATTAGATTGATCAGATGATCAATAAAGCCAGATCAATTAGTCCAGAAGAACCAAATGATAACGAAAATTTGATCATTGGTGATGAACTTGAAGATCTTCAATCATTTATGGATGATGAAGATGAAGAAAAAATAGTTTATAACGATTACCCCGATTTTCTTCTTAGGAATCTGGTGTGAAGGATATCTATACCCTCAAAAGGCTATATGACAAGTAAATCATGCAAGTATACATGGCTCACAAGTATCGTTCATATCAAGTAATAATAGTAAGTATACCAGATTATCGTTCCACAGGGATTTAGATCGCTAAAAGAGAAGCCAAAGTTGTTTTAGAATAAGATTTCAGAAGAGGTTTTTGGGAAGCAATGAAGCTCCAGAGGGAAAATATCTTGAGAGTTGATGGTAACAAATGCTGAAATGTAGAACATAAATTAAAGATAGTATGGGTGCAAGACCTGGTTGGATTTCAGCTACTAAGTATAGTGAACAATGTTGTAGCAACCAAATAGGTTGCTGCAGCAATAGCTTTCTATACCACTACCAGACAAAGGAATCTTCCCAGGAAAATTAGTTTAGACCGCAAATTGAAGGTGCACTTGGTGATGCAATTTGCCTCAATTGGTACATAACTTAACCCCTTTATCTGTATAGTTACACAACCCCTGAGATTGTAGCAGCTCTTTGTAGCCTCTATAACAGATATGGTATAAATGTTTACGTTGGTTATTAATCACAACTCACCAAGGTAAAACAACATGCGTCACTTTGTCAAGAAAATACACGGTGAAGCATTTATACCATATGTGAATAGTGGAATAAATTACTATTGCGAGAGCAATTATTCACTACCACTCGGCTTAATCTCACAACCGTGCCTTACATCCACACTAAGGTGTTTAGCCTAACATACTTAAATTAAATTGTAGAAATGTAAAAGACATAATCGTAAGTTGCATAAAAGTAAATGACAAGAAATGTAACTGAAAAATACTTAAATTAAAAAACCAAAAATTAAAAGTGCCAAAAGCTTGTGATAAGCTTTTGGAAGTTAACCACAACTAGCAAGGTAAATGATCAAGTGGAGTGGTTACCAAGCATCTAGCATACTAAACACAAAGGATTACCCTCCCTATTTATAGTCCAAGGGAGGGAATCAAAAGTACAAAAAATGTTTGTCCATTTGATAAAGACTACTAAGTAATAAAAAGATGCCCATGAAGTACAAAAGGTAGGCATCTTGGAATCTTGGCATCTTATCTCAATATCTTCAAGCAAAAAATAACGATTCCTTCTTCTTCAGAAAGTCAACAAGCTGATATTGTTCCAAGATGTAAAATAAGGTAATAAAAGATCTAAAATAGGTGCTAAAGTGTATACTTCTACACACTTATCAGAATCTAATTCGGAATTCAAATGTTATATCTTCTCCACTTCATCAGGTTGATGATGGAGCGACAACTGTTCATATTTCATCCGAAGTTATAAGTATTAATGTTCCACGATTGAATGAACCGAAGCTTAATTCTCCAAGTAAGTCTGATACCAAAGAAACATCAGCCGCAACAATCTCAACAAAGCAATCATCAGAACCTCACAAGTCTTCTGAAGATAATATTATGAACTATGCCGAAGATATAACGGGTCATGTTCATCATGATCAATTACCTGAAAATCAATTAAACGTGTCAGGTACAACTCATCCGAAGTTACCGTCGCCATTAAGTTCAGAAATTGCCGAATATATAGACGATATTCATCAGTAATTTACTGCTTTGGGGGTTCAATGCTCTGGTTACAACACGAAGTTTGACAGTTTGACAAAGTTAATGAATGAGCGTGAAAAGATTTTGGAGAACCATTCAACTCTTGAAAATCATGTCCGTTCCGGACTTAATGATCTCATAAAAATCACATGTGATATTTTTTCTCTTAACAATCTTCGTAATGAAGAAATGTTGAAGGCTTACACAAGATTAACATATGTTGTTGAGGAGTTGAAGCAGAAACTCGATGGACATGATTCCATGATTAATTTTTTTTTTATGATATGGAGGTTGCATTTAATCGGCAACAAACCTCACACAAAGATTTAGTCTTAAATATCGCCGCACTTAAAGCTTCATCTGAAGTCAGAGAATCTGAATACCAAAAAGTTTGCTACCAAAGTTTTAAATGTTGCTGAAACATCTCAATCTGACAATAGCAAGGCCATCCTAGAGTCCCTGTTATTGAACAATGCTGCTTGCATTGCGGGAGATGCCCGCTGGAGACATACTGAAAACCATGTCGTACTCCTTTCCCCCATACCTTCCTTCACTAGGAATGATTGACCCTCAGATTCAAATAAGAGCGCATAATGTAAGTACTCCTTCCCATTTCAGAAGAAAGTGGAATCTTTAGAAGACAAAATTATAAAACCTGCCGAATGTAACCTCAATGGGAAGGGAATACTGTTTGGTTCTGATGAGTTGGAGAGGTTAAATAATGTTGAGAAACTTTGTGTTGTTCAGGCTGTAGAGTTATGTGCTATACGATGTTCATTGCAGAAAACCAAAGTGGATCCTAATATTCGGTCTCATGTGTTAAAGGAAAAAGGTGGTGATGATACCAACATCCAAAGGCAAGAGTTGATATTAATGAATAAAGAAGTGCAACGAACAGAGGATCAATTGAATGTAGATAAAAGTAACATTCACGATGAACAACTAGTTGTAGAAGATGAAGATAGAGGTGTCAGCAGAATGGACATGATTTCCAATTCATCTATTGGTCATGATATTTCGGAAAATGATAATCTGAAAAAGTCCATTGTGAAGTCGAAAGAGGAGTTTAAAGACTTACGTATCAAATGGTACAGGGATATTATTAAGTTGCGAATGGTACAATCACCGATGGTCCAAGTGAGTTTGACCCGAGTCATCATGGAATATACATTCATGTTGAAAGGGAGAATGGTGATAAACGGAAGGAGAAACTGGTGAATTTGCAAAAACATGGACTTGGTGAGTGGGTTGAGATATTGGAGCTAGTGAAGAAAACGAATACACCGTATCAAGAGACAGTGGAGAATTATGTTTTAGGACTTATGGTGAAGATATCAACTATTCAGAAGAATTACAATCTTCCTGATGACCCTGCCGAAGTGTATCAATTCAAAAGACTTTCAGATATCACATCATCTGTCAAATAGGATAGATTTATATGTTGTTTCTTTCTGATTTATGTATTATCTAATTATTAAATGGAAACTTATCCTATTATTATGCGTTACATTAATATTGTTATTCTTACTTTTTTATGTTCATGTTCATTTCATTTTCACCATAGTTTATGGTGTATAATTAGATAGTTGGATTGGATTAGTAGATTTGAAATATAAATTTTAAATATTTTAAATAACTGGTTGTATCTATCCCGATAAATCAAGGATGTTTTTGCCCTTTTAAAATCAAATTGTCATAAATTTGAATAATTTACTAAATAGTTTTTTTAAACTAAATAACTAAACCATTTGACCATATCATCGTCCACATTAGTCGACATTTGCAGTTGCAAAAACCTGAATATTCATACAAATTTCTCTGCAGTTATAATATTCACATCAATTACTCATCATCGTTGTTTCGTTCTTATTATTTCAAGGTAATATATTTTTATATATATGATATGGTATATATTGTATGAATGCTTTCTGTGCTTCAATATTGTATTTGAAATAAATAACAACGATTCTAAAGAAAAGAGAAGACTTAGGAAGCTTATTTTGGATTCTAGCAAAAAGCAATTTGCTAAACGAGGAAACACACAATGTTCATCGTTAACCATATCTTCAAACATACCGGAAATGTTGAAAGTAAGGATATATAACTTCAAGTTATAAATGAACATGCATTCATTTATAATATTGTTTTATGGTTTTTACCAGATAGATCTTCTCAATGTGATGGAAGATATCGAAGCAGTTATCCTTCAAATTATGAAAATATGAATCCAAACACTTATCGTCAATACGAAAATGGAGGATTTGGACTTCCATCTGCTAATGCAACAGTTAGAACCCTTTTATCTGATATTTCAAACGGTGAAAAATGTATTTACGCTATACTTTATTAATAATGTTCATTTGCTTATATAATTTATTTATTTTATTGTTTACAAATGGGTATTTCTTATGTGAAGGTCAAAGTTATACTCAATATCATAGCCAAATCAGATGCGTAAATTCTGATGACTTAACTATAAGGAGTACTTTATGCGATCTTTCTAATGGTATGTAATATTACACATACATTTTTTGGGTAGCATAATTATACTATGTTAACGTAATATATAACTTTATGAATATTCTATAATTATTGATTTAATTGTTTTTAGCAGATTTTCTAACTGAAAATAATAATACTATTACACCACCCGCGAATAAAAGAACGAAATTATCCTATGATGGTGGATTGACATTTAATGATACTTCTACAAGGGATAGATCGTCATCTATTCATAAGTTATCTTCACGACGTCATGTTTTAAGAAAGAAATATATAAACGTTGATATAATTCCGAAAATCGACTTCAATTCATGCGATGTAGGAACAAGTGAACATCAGTCCAATAATGTATTACAAAGAATGATTAAAGGTTTTCTTTATTAAATTTAAATACTGATAATATATAACATTAAATTTACGTAATTATATTATAATATCACATTTCATATTTGTATTTTAAGTTTTTTTATTCAATGTAATTTTCTTTAACCGGATTACATGGACCATGGTGACCAAAGTGTTATATGTCAAATGTGTGAAGCAAAGTTATGGAATTCTGAAGTTGTTAGGGGAAAGAGATGTGCCCCAAAAACTAGCTATTCGCTTTGTTATATGTACGGCAAGGTGGAACTTCCGAAAAATAAATAAATAATTGGAAGTTATTCGGATCTTTTCCATGGTTTAGACTCTAAAAGTAAATATTTTCTGAAGAATATTAGGCGGTATAATTCAATGTTTTCTTTTACTTCAATGGGTGGAAGAGTTGATTCTTCAATTAATAGAGGTAATGCCCCATATATATTGAGATGTGAAAGTTATGAAAGCTTACATAATGTACATCAAGAAGGACATTCGAACGTATCTAAAATCGGGCAACGTGTTATATTGCCGTCTTCTTTTACCAGTGGTGCTCGTTACATGCAGCAAAATTATTTGAATGCAATGTCACTTTGTAAATGGTACGGATACCCAAATTTCTTCATTACTGTTATATGTAACCCTAAGTGGCCAGAAATAAAGCGGTTTCTTAAGAACACTACGATCAATCCGGAGGACAGACCAGATATACTTTGTCGGCTTTTTAAGATGAAACTTGATGCACTAATAAAAGACTTCAAAGAAAATTTCATATTCGATAGAGTTCAAGCAGGTATGTTAATGTCAACAAAATACAACACATATTTCAGATCCGAAATATGTATGTGATATAAACTTTTTTATAATATATAAGATGCATTATTCATTGTTAATTGAAATGGATGTATTCCGAAATATTATAATTTCATGTATATGAAAATTAAATTATAAACATGGTATATTAAAGTATTTGTTTTCATCATCCTATTAATATTAAATTGTTATTTGTTGTAGTTGTAGTTGTATATACAATGGAGTTTCAGAAACGAGGGTTGCCTCACAGTCATATATGTTTATTTATGCACTCTCAATTCAAGTTACCTACTGTTCAACAAATTGATCCGATGATATCGGTTGAAATACCTGACAAAATCGAAGATCCGGTGTTGTATTCACTTGTCGAAGAGTTTATGATTCATGGTCCTTGTGGTATACAAAATATGAAATGTCCATGTATGATTGATAGAAAGTGTTTAAAAAACTTTCCAAAACGTTTTTCTGAACATACATCTTTAGACGGTAATGGTTTCCCAGTATATTGGAGACATAACAATGGCCAATATATTTAGAAGTCGGGGGTTAAGTTAGACAACCGAAATGTGGTCCCTTACAACAAATGTCTTTTGAAGAAATATCAAGCTCACATTAATGTTGAATGTTGAATGGTGCAATCAGGCATCATCCATCAAATATTTGTTTAAGTATATAAACAAGGGATCGGATAGAGCTACAGTAGCGGTTGTCCAAAACAACAACGATGAAACGCTTGAAAAAAAGGTTGATGAAATAAAAGACTATTACGACTGTCGGTATGTTTCAGCATGCGAGGCTTCATGGCGAATATTCGATTATGATGTTCACTATAGGACTCCGGCTGTATTGAGACTACCATTTCATCTGCCAGGTCAAAATCAAGTTGTTTTTGGTGATGAAGATGATATTGATGATGTCATAACCCGACCTTCTGTTGCTTCTTCAATGTTCTAAGAATGGATGAAATGTAATGATCGCAATGAAGATACTCGGAGTCTTACTTACGTTGAATTCCCTACAAAGTTTGTATGGAAACTTCAACCTCGAGTTTGGGAGCGTAGAAAGAAAGGTTATGCAATCGGAAGAATTCATACAGTTTCTCCAACACTAGGAGAAGCATATTATTTAAAGATTCTTCTAAACAAGGTAAAAGGTACGAAGTGCTTCGAAGACATCAGAACTGGAAATGGACGACTGTTTCCCACTTTTAGAGATGCATGTTATGCTCTTGGTCTTTTAGCTGACGACAAGGAATACGTTGATGTCACTGAAGAAACAAGTTTCACCGGATCTGACTATTTTCTAAGGTCGTTATTTGCAATCATGTTGATGTCAAATAGTTTAAGTAGATCAAAATTCGTATGGGAAAAAACATGGCAATACTTAGCAGATGGAATTATATATAACCAACGTCGTGCACTAAATTCTCCAGGTAAGAAATTTAATTGGTTCAAAATAACATATATTAATTGTAATTTTTACATACCAAATAATAATAATTAACATTTATGTCATCTAACTTACAGATATATGCATATCTGATATTCAGTTGAAGAATTTGACGTTGTTTGAAATTGAAAAGATATTAATTCGGAATAATTTGTCACTTAGAGAATTTGATGGGATGCCGTATCCGGATGATGATTCAATTTGGTCTTCGAATAACCGTTTGATAGCGGAAGAGCTAGATTACGACATCGATAACCAAGAAAAACAACTTCGGCAAATGTTAAATGCTTTAACAAACGAGCAAAGAGGTATATATGAAGAAATTATCAGGGCTATTGAAAATAAACAAGGTGGTGTTTTTTTGATATATGGTTATGGTGGAACAGGCAAAACCTTTTTATGGAAGACACTATCCACATCAATAAGATCCAGAGGAGAAATTGTCTAAAATGTTGCTTCTAGCGATATTGCTTCTTTACTTCTTACCGGAGGTAGAACAACTCATTCTCGGTTTAAAATCCCTCTGGTTCTTAGAAGATTCTCTTTGTTATATAAAGCCCAATACTGATGTTGCAATGTTAATAAAGAAAAGTAGCCTCATAATATGAGATGAAGCACCAATGGTACATTGGCATGCATTTGAAGCTTTAGATAGAAGTATGAAATATATTTGATGTTAGGGGTATTTCGGATATCGATGGACTCTTCGGTGGAAAGATAGTTGTTTTTGGAGGTGATTTTCAGCAAATACTCACGGTCATTCCAAATGCAAATAGACTACAAATTTTCAACGCTTCATTAAGTTCATCTTATATCTGGGATAAATGTAAAGTACTGACGTTGACAAAAAACATGAGAGTAACTGTTGATAATGAAGATGTGGATGTAGAACAAACAAGGAATTTTGAAACATGGATGTTGGATTTAGGAGAAGGTAAGCTTGGTAATGGCAATGATGGTGAAGAAGTTATCGATATTCCTGATGACCTTCTAATAATCGATACAGTAGACCCGATATCATCTTTAATAGAATTTGTGTATCCATCTATTCTATTAAATATAAATAATTCATCTTATTTTCAGGAAAGAGCAATTCTTGCACCTAAACATGAAGTCGTTCAAGAGATTAATGAGCAACTTGGCCAAAAATTTGATCCGAACTTGTACTCCCCTGACGTATTAAATGGTTTATAATTGTCTGGTATGCCAAACCATAGCATTGTACTAAAAGTCGGGGTCCCAATTATGTTACTAAGGAATATTGATCAGAAATCTAGATTGTGTAATGGAACTAGACTGCAGGTGGTATCTTTCGGTAATAGGGTAATAGAAGCGGAGATCATATCTGGAATCAATATCGGATGCCTTTTAAGTTTCAACGGAGACAATTTCCAATAGCTGTATGTTTTGCAATGACGATAAATAAAAGTCAAGGACAATCTTTAACGAAGGTTAGTTTGTTCTTTAAAGAACCAATTTTCACACATGGTCAATTGTATGTAGTTTTGTCCAGGGTAAAAAGTCGGAATGGTCTAAAAATATTGATTATAAATGATAATGGTGTAATTAGTAATAGAACAACTAATGTTGTGTGTATAAAGAAGTTTTTTTTATAATTTATGAGATGTTTTTTAATATACTTCTGAAACAATTGTGTAAATGTCATTGAATATTTACCATGTGTCTATCTTTCTCTTGCAACAATAATACAATTTTCGTTTTTATAACACAGTCTAGACTGCAACTTATGTATTTATTTAGAATATATGTTTACCGAGTTGCTCATGATTCACATAATTTAAATTAAAGATGAACTATGTTTAAGTTTTATATTATTATTTCTTCTATAAATCTCGCTCGTGTGGCACACGGATTATAAGCTAGTCATATATATAAAGCGCACAAGATAAACCTCCTTTTTTGGAATACATAAAAAATCTAAATAACAATGACAATTGTAAGTTTTATTTTACATTACTCTTTATAAATATTTAATACACCTTTTGACCAATTATAACGCCCTAAAATTTAGAGTAAATTTAAACCAAAAGTAAATGTGGAAAAATATAAATTCACTCAGTTCATGGGGAAAGAGTATAGGAGTTACATCTATGAATGGAATACTACATCAACAACCTATTAATCTACATAGTACAATACATATATTAGGTTCGGGCTGCTAATACTCCTCAAAATAATTGTTCTAATGTCTCCAATATTTACACTCTAAAGTGTAATTCCAAAAAGAGTGCATTCGCCGGCATGCCACTCCACTCCTCTTTAAGAAGCCCCACTAGCCCGATCATCTGCTAAAACATGACATTTAAGAACAAGTTTAGGCTTACGCCTAGTGAGAACAAATAGTTAATTGGATAAAACCATAAAATATTTAATTATAACAGTGAAAGTCTTTATCCCAATTAACTTAACTTGAATACTTACTCTTGGTGAGCAAGGTTCTTTTAAAAGTAACCGGGAGATACCCGATCATACCATCTTTGGTGACGGATACAAAAGTAGGTTACTACTTGATGTTAGCTTAACAAATGAACCAATGGCAACTGGTGACCACGAATTAATGTAATAACATCTAAAGCCTCCGATGATTCCAATGAAAGCTCGTGCAAGAAATCAATGGCAATTGGTGACAACAAATTAATGTAATAGCATATAAAGCCTCCGATGACCCTAATTCGGCACGTACGTAAGAATCAATGTCAACTAATGACAACCAATTAATATAATAATATCTAAAGCCTCCGATGACTCGAACGATTACATAAAGGGGACAACAATCCCAAAACCGACTAAATTCCTATGGATCCATTACATACTTGTTTATAAATCAACTACATCAAACAAAACGTAGTAATAGTTTTCCATGTACCGAAAAACCTTTATATAACGATTCCCTTTGAAATATGAACTTTGAAAATTAGGTCAAATAGTTTTAATTCCATATTCAAAGATTTCTTCATAATGAGACATTCCCAAACAAATAAAATCATTCATAATGCTCATATCATATCCAAGATCAAAATCCTCAATTTCCTCATTTTGACCTAAAATTTCCAAACTTAACTAAATGTATAAATAATGTAATTATAGACTTTAAATGAAGTAAAACAACATTTAAGACAAGTAATAAGTTTGTAAAAGAGTTGGAAAGTGAACTCACAAACTAGGGTTTGAAGAAAACCCTAGAAACCTTCAAGAACACTTGAGAAGTATAGAAAAAGATGCAACACTTGAAACCTTGAGCCTAAGGCTTGAATTAATAACCTAAGAGGTGATTAAATGCTCCTAGATGGTGGTTGAGAAGAAGTAAAAGCTCTGAAAATCGGAGCTCTAGGAAGACGGTTGAGGGAGAAATGATTTGTAGATCAAAAGTTATGAGGAAAAAGGTGATTTTCGGATTTAATACACGAAACAGAGGCTTACTGCCCCCAAAATCGCTCCCCTACGACTCCGCGCGCGACCTAGGGTCGCGACGCAAGTCGCGCGCGTTCCTGGTCTAAACAAACAGTAAGTTACGCGATGCCCGACGCGACTTGAGGTTGCGGGGCAGGTCGTGCGACCTGAAAATCTCGCCCAGTACCTTGCTTTTTCGAGTGCAGCTTAAGTTTTCCAAACCCTCCTTATCACAACTTCCATATAACTCGAAAATTTACCCCAAAATTTCCCAACATCAAAATAAGGGATTTCTAAATACTCAAAACTAATGTAGTTCTTAAAATAGGATCTTTAATTCAATAATAAACTCTTAGAAATTTCCGGGTGTTACACCATTTATGAAAAATGTATGTTTCAATATAATTTGGGTGTTTCAATTTGTAATTTTGTTTGCAAAACTATGTTTAACATCAAACTATTCAACTTTTTCATCTCTTATAAATCTTCCTCTATATTAACCTCCTTTCTTCTTACTTTTGGGAGGTGTATCCCGTAAATTCTTTGGAATCGAAGGTTTTTTTTTCTTGATCTCTACTCATATTGAAAAATGTTTTGATGGTAACAACTTGAACGAGGAATTGTTGAAATCCCATAAATTTTATTTTTTGTATTACTATTTTTCTATTGCATTATCGTTTATATTTTATTGGATGTTTAATATATAAATGTGTATTATGCTAAACTTTTTGTTCTTTACCAAGCAAGGAAAATCATGAGTGATGGATGAGAAAAAAATTGGCCAATTGCTTCAAAAAAATGGATTTTAACATATGAGTCATTGCATGTGTGCCTATGAGGGTATAAGGACCGATTTATTTGTCATCCACTTAATTCAAAAAAGTCATGTAAATATGATACATCTATTTTATATTCATTTAACTGGATCGACTTATTATGTTAATCAATTACATTATAACAAAAATACAAAAAAAACATATGAAAGTCCATTATGCATAAAACTTAGATTCCCCAATCAATTCGAAGACTTCTATATCCAAGTCTTTACAACCATAAAACTCACATTCCCCAACATAAATTTTGATTATGCATAAATATTAATTATAGATTATGAAATTTTGGGGGTTGCTATACAATTGTATAAACAAATGCAATTATCAATCATATTAGGGACCAAATTTTAACACTTTTCTTTCATTTAGTTACAAAGTACAAAAGGTTACTTTCTTGTAATACAAACTAAACAACTCATTAGATAAATAAATTAGAAACACACACACACTATCACATTCACTTCAATTAACTTACATGAACAAGGAAATTATACAACTTCAAACCATAAATTAAAGAAGATAAAGAAAGAAATTAAAGAAGCTCACACTTAAGAACCCTAATTAATTAACATTTTAGAGATCTTTAATCTCACGCATCATAAATCCTCCATCGAAGGTTTCAATGTCTTCAATTGATGTTCCTCATACTCATTCTCAACATCAAGACTCTGTGGCCTATACTTGTACCTCATAGCAACAAATAGATAAACTCCAAAATTAATCAAACTCAATATAGCAAGCATCCAGTAAAAGAATTCCAAATGATTCCTATTTATGTTATTCCCACCCAACCACCCTCCGGTTTTCGTCCCCCCTTTCGTCGCACGGTTCACGATCTTAACCATAATACTACTCATGAAATACCCAATTGCCATCGAGCTCCAAAGAAAACAAGAAGAGATGGATTTTATCGGTTTTGGTGCCTGCGAGTAGAAAAACTCGAGTAATCCCACATACGTAAACATATCAGCGATCCCAAATATGAAATATTGGAACGATAACCAGAAAACACTTATCGGCAATGGCTGAAGAAGAGGGATCGCATCTAACATGCCGTGATCTTTAGCGACATTTTTTCGTTTCACTTCCATAATACCCGCGATTGCCATTGATATCGAAGAGAGGATAAGCCCAACTCCTACTCGTTGCAAGTACGTTATGCCAGTCGGGATTCCAGTAATTTTACGCATTAATGGTACAAAGATTTGGTCGTAAATTGGGACCAAGATAACGAGAAATGCAACAGGAATAATGGGGAGGGATGCAGGTGGCATATTGAAAGATTTTGTGAGCTTAATGTCCATTGTGACTCCTTGTTGAACCGACCATGTTTGGAGTTGAGCTAAGCAAAGTGTCATAATAATGCTACATAGAAAAACCGGAACCATTGCTAGTAAGATTTTGGCGTTTTCGACTTGTGTAACCCTGCAAAGTTTCCACGGACTTGGCGATTCGGAATCATCGGAACGGATCGCTGCTTTGTCTAGCCACCTATGTATGTATAGTTAACAAAAAGAACGAACCTTTAGTTACAAATTTATCTAAAAGATCGGACGAAAATCGAACAAAAATAAGTTAAACCCGCAGAATGAAAACGAAAAAGTCACCATAGCAATAAAACAGGGTTTATAGGACGACAAACATGTCTAATTGTGTCAAAACTCATTTATAAGACTTCATTTATACGATCAAATAATAAAGCATCATATCTATCAAAATTAATA
The DNA here is from genome assembly GCA_036898165.1 of Silybum marianum. Taxonomy (NCBI): domain Eukaryota; kingdom Viridiplantae; phylum Streptophyta; class Magnoliopsida; order Asterales; family Asteraceae; genus Silybum; species Silybum marianum. The sequence goes on along the minus strand of CM072536.1, from coordinate 4,765,983 downwards.
AGTTTATAGAACCATTATTTTGGACGTCTAAACAAGTTTTTAATGATGTTTAAAAAAATGTCGTGTTAGTTATTTTAATAGGACACGATCTATAAAAAGATGTGTTCGTCGGAAGTGTTCTATAAAAAAAGCCAATACTATGCTTTGTATTAGAAGTGTCCTAAAGAAGTTTTTAATACAACGCAAAAAAGTGTATCTCCTATATATATCACGTTTTAGATATATACGACGTTTTATTGTTTTGTCCTATATATAAACTTAAGTCTTATAAAACGGTGTGCATTCTTTAAAGCTTGATTTTATTGTAGTGGGTTGAAATTCAATACAAAATATAACCTGTAAACATCTCTGTGAGGTAAGAATTCCTCTTGAAGTGCAGCTTCCTTGTCCATGGGGATCTCATGTAGTTCAGAAGGGTCTTCAGGAATCTGAAGCTTTCTATTTCTAATGGCTGCAACATAAACCTAAAAGGACAAACAAGTGTTAAAAACTGTATTAGAAATCTTCAATCACTGCAATAAATTTGGTTCTATAGGACGCCTAAAATACATAACCGTCTTAATAAAATAGTTTATAGAACTTAAAGTCAGACCAAAAAAAAGTCCTATCGAAAAGTATCACAATAGGTCTACAAAACGCTTTTAGACGTTTCAACAAGTTTTTACAACGTTTTTAAAAAAAAGTGTAAGTATTAATTAGCTATTTTACACGACATTATTTGAAAGAAAGTATCTCGTAGAAAGATGGGTTTATAAGACACTCCTCAAACGTTTCACGTAACTTTGTTTTAAAAAAATCCTAATAAATTTGCGCCCAAAAGCATTATACAAATCTATTATTACGCTTTTAAATATATAGGTCGTTTTATAGTTTGTATCTTAGGTGTTCTGTAAAGCCGATTTTTTGTAGTGTATCAACAAAACTGTCTTAGTATTGTAATCACTACTAGAAAATTGAGTATTTTCAACGGAAAATATCGTTGAAAATTTCAACGAATTTTAGAGGGATTATTGACAGAACATAAATTTTCTACGAATTTCCGTTGAAATCTCTTACAAACATGCATTTTCAACCAAAGTTTTTTTGACGAGACATTCCGTTGAAAATCTGTTGAAGCTCACCAATTTCAACGGATTTTCAAGGGAATGGTCCGTTGAAAAAGCTCCTCTGTTTTGTAGTGAATCTTTGTGCAAGCTTTAAGTATTCCATATATATTACAAGGGTTGGGTTCACGTAAGACCATGTTTTCGTGAAACCATGTTTTTACACTTGAAACTTCACAGCAAAGTAAAACACTGTAAATACCTTCACAACAAAAAATGTGAAGTTTACCTTGTGTTTTGTTGTATAGTTTCAAGTGTAAAAAGTGGTCTTACAGATCTCACGAAAACAGTCTGGTTCTCACGTGATCCTTAGTCTATATATACAAACCTGTATAATTTCTGTAATGGCACTGCTTCCTTGCACAACATATATACGATATTGTGGCAATCCGCAAATAAAAATGAGCGCACCCAAGAACATAGCAATCGTCGAGAGCCCGAACCCCCAATCCCAACCTTTGTTGTCTTGAACCCACACAAAACACGTTAAGCTAACCGAACCCCCCATGGCAATTCCAAGTAGCAACCAGTTAAAGTAAGTAGACATTTGTGTAGCTTCTTTCGGGTATTTTTCGTCGAATTGATCAGCTCCATGAGATGGCAATGCTGCTTTAACACCAGCACCACCAACAGCTAGCAGGTAGATAGCCAAGAACAGAAGCACAGCATTTCCTCCATTTACTTTCTCACAGTTTGATGTTGGAAGAAATATGTTGCAAAGAGGTGGCTTCAGTTTTGGGTAGTGAGCTTGTAATGTGAGTAATGCAAGCCCCTGTATTTTTGTAAATCAATACCAAATTAGAAGAAAGAAAATTGATTCACTGCAAGAACTATATGAATCTTTTATCTCTTTTTCCCCCAATTTTCTTGGATTGAAAATCTTTAGACACTACAACAAAATGGGATTATAGAATCGTACAATTTCTAGGTGCCTTAATAGACCAATTTATAGGACTTTAAGTTTATACTACTAGTAAACAAACTTTTTAGGACATTTTTAATGCAAAACATCGTCTTAATTATATTATAGGACACCTTTGAGAAATGTGATATGAATACTCTTTTTTAGGACTTTTTAATGCAAAACATCGTATTATTTATTTTATAAGACATTTTTTAGAAGTCCCATATATATGAATGCATCTTTTTATAGGACACTATTTTTTTTATAATACATATTTTTCAATAGCTAATACGACGACGTTCTTTTTTAATAAAAATGTCCTTAAAACTTTTTATGACACTTAACATCCTATAAACTTATTACAAACACATGTATATAAATCACTTCATTAGTGTTTAATCCAATAAATCAACTAAATCTTATAAAGCAGTCTAGTCTATTAGAACACTTCAACATTTTTGGCATATTATAAACCTAATTTTGCTGAAGTGAGATATCCAAATATAATCACAATCTTTGTGTGGTTATGATCTTTTAATCACAAAATTATTATCAGTTTCATGATCTACAAAGTGGAGATCTAATACCTCTAGGGAAGGAGTATTCTTTAATTCTCTTTCCTTCCAAAAACTGGTTTAATTATATACATATATATATACATGATCATAAAGAAAATCAAACTATTTGAATGTATATATTTATAATATATAGCATATACAGAAATCAGGCTTACCACAAATTCAATAAATGCGGCGATAAGAACAGTTCTAAATCGACCAATGTAGGCATCAGCAAGACAAGCCATAACGATGGATAGAATATAACCAGTACCCATGAAATCCGTTAGGTGGTTCGCTGCATCCGCTATGTCGTAATGCATTACCTCATTGAAATATGTCACCAGATTCACTGCCAGTGCCATGTTCGCCATGTTTTCGAATGCAAACGTAGCTGCAACATAAAAAAAATAACATATATACAACCTTAATTTCTCATATTTATAACAACTTCATGTATACATATATATATATACACACACACACACACATTTAAGAAGGTAAGAATTGTTACCTAATACAAGGATAGCAGCTCGCATGCCTCCATGCTTATTCTTTGTAGCAGTTCTTCCTTTCCAGTCCACCTTCCCTTCAATAAGCATATCTTTTTCCTGATCGATAATTAATTAGAGGTTATATATATATATTAAAACATGAAAATGGAAATAAATAAATGTAAAAAGGAATTAAAAATAAACATGAAAATATTAGTAAGTACAGTGAGGTCCATGATAACTAGGGTTCTTGGGTTTCTGAGACTGCAACAAGATTGAATCAGAAATTATGAGAATGTTGAAAGCACAGGTTTCAATCATATATATAGAAAATATATGTTGTACTACTTCCATGGTATGTAATGTAAGTGACAGGGGCATTAAAGTAATTTAACTACTTTTATTTAATGATGTTGAAATAATCATCATTAGAAAATTAAATTATAGTGATAACCAATTAAATTAAATAGACAACATCAACCCATAAAACACAAATTTTGGAGATGAAGATGAGAGAGAGAGAGAGAGAGGTCATTTGAACCGGTCTCCTACGACAATCGTTTATAGCCGCACGTCATAAGTGTTTAAGGGTCTCTTTGTTGGCAGCTTAATGTGCTTAATGTGATGACTCGTAGTTTATTTGTTTGGTAGTGGCTTAATGATATAGAGTATGACTTATTCAGTTAGTTTTAGTGAGGAGCTAGCTATATCCAAAAAAGTCAAGTTTTTTCCATACCTGCACCTCTTTCCATTTATGGAAAAACCTTTTCAATCTCTATAGACAGATCAATCAAACATAAGTATCCTGTAAAAAAGATTTTTTATTTCAAAAAGGTTAAAAAAAGTATCATTAAAACAACCAAAAAACGTTCTATGAGTTTGTTATATCATTTTTAGATATGACAGATAAATGTTTGGTCATATAAACTTGATTTCTATAAAGCAAAATATTAAGACAGTCGGACATTTTGTTGTAGTATCTAAACCAAATCAAATTAATTAAACATGTTCAGTATATTCCTCTCGAAATATGGTTTAAAGGGCTACATGTATGCAAATCTTTTCTTTTTCCCAAATGATAATTATTCTTAAATTAAATAATTAAGTGATAACCATTAACAAAAACCCTAAAACTACTGGCAATGATGAAGATTTTCAAGAATGATTGCATTCCATTCAGGAGCCTACTTGGAGTATAAAACTATTATTGGTTGTCGTCGTATCCTCTTACCTTTTTCCCTTTATCATGCAGACAATTAAATATTGAAAGAAGGCAGTATTAATTGCCGACTTCCAGAAAGCAACCGATTGAGGGATTCAGAAAACGGAGACAAGAAAATTCAGAGGATATATGCAAAAACTGTATATATATATATATACTGCTTGGATGATTGTTGGCCTTCATCTTCTTGTACATTAGGGTTCTTGACATAGGAGTAGTGATAAACACTTGAGTTTAATTTAATGCAGATTATAATTATAATAATCCTGTTCTTGATTCGAACGCCTGTTTAATTTCTAATTAAGTGATGTTACATGAAAGCGACCGTGGAAATTCGCTTTCCTGTTTTATTTTATGTCAGCAATAAAGTTGATTACTGACAACCCTGACCAACCCTACATGGAACCCGTCCCCTAACAAACATGTGATGAGGCATTTCAGAGAATCATTCAATAACTGAGACTACCGGATATATAAGTTGATCAAGCCGTCTTCCACACGATTCAAATTTGAACGTATTGTGTATTTGAGTAAAATGTATCTTCCCATTTGTCAACTAAGGTACTACATGTCCGAGGCTCATGTTTTATTTTATTTCTTGGAAGACTTGGAAAACCTTAGCTAAGTAGATGAAATTTTGGTGTTTTCTAATAAAAAATATATAGTTATATTTTCTTGTTTTTGGATTGAAGGTATGAATTCTTAATTAGATTATTGCCTTTAGTTACTTTTGTAGTCACTCTTGTTTTCTCATCAACGTACGTATTCAAACTATTCATTGCTTTTGTCGTAGTTGCCATAATATTGATCATCGCAGTGTGACATATTTTGAGTTGTATTTAATTCAGTTAGGGATATAATAGATTCATGTTTTTTGTGGTTTGTAGGATCGTTTTGTGACGTGTAACTTTAATCCCTCGTAAAATCTATTTGTTTCGGAAGAAAGTTAAAAAAAATATCTTACAAGAGATTAAGATCTTAATCCCTAGAAAAGGATAACAATATATAATTAACACATGTGATTGTTAATAGAAGCCGAAAATACAAACAACAAGATACCAAAATAAACCATGACTTTTTTTCTCAACGTTTCATGACTTATAACAAACATCTCAACATAACACATCGTGATTGTTAATAGAAGCCGAAAATACAAACAACAAGATACCAAAATAAACCATGACTTTTTTTCTCAACGTTTCATGACTTATAACAAACATCTCAACATAACACATCGGAAGACTTAAAACATTTGTACAGACTTAAGCAACTGAATTACATCATGCAAGATCTTATCATTGTTCTTACGAAACTCGGCATTTAATGTCTCTAAGATACACACAACTAGTTAGCTTAACTGTCAACGAGTTCATGTTTTCATTATAGACAGTTATCAGACGCACACTTTTTTTATAAAAATAAGGCACCCAAGACACCAATTAATTATACTTCCGTATGAAACATATAAATTGCAAAACGTGAATCATATGTAATCAGTGGAATATACAATAATCATGAACATAAACTTTGCAAACGGTTATGCATATCATATACTTGACATGTAATGTTCTTCATGAACATAAACATATGAATTATCATGCGTAAACCAAGCACAATAGGGGTAGTAACTTGATAATTGTATCCCTAGTCAAGTTCAAAGGTACCCTAAAGGCAAGTATCTTAACCATACTTATATCAGCCTATTATAAAGGTACCCCGAGATACATGTAAGATTTAACTTTTACAACAAAGTAATTAACCTTCCTTTGCAAGACGACAACATTGATCTTAACGAATTTCTTTTACACCAAGTTTTACAAGAATGTCGTGTCTTTTTATTTTATTTTAGTATTGTTTTCTTACATAAAAATATACTTTATACGAAATCACAATTGGGATTCCTTGGCATAAAATTATATTCTTGTAGCATAACCCAAGTGAGATCCCCCAACAATCTTTGAAACCATCTTCTTGGACTCAAGTAGGATTGCATATATAGTAATAGTTTGGGCGACATCATCAATGTTGATTAATTTGAATATTTCACTTTAGAAATGATTAATCAAACAATTAATTAATTAATTAACAAATTAGAAGTGATGTGTCTGTGTGATTGAAATTGACTTGTTAATTTTACTCTAACCTTAATTTGGGGTGATTAAATTATTGTGACTTAATTAAGGAATTAATGCTTCTAACTAATGTCATACATGAATCTTGGTTTTTTGTTTAGTCTCTCTTTGTACAATATTTAACCTATTAATTTGTTTTACTCTGATACACTACTAGAAAATCGAGTTTTACCGACGGCCGTCAGTAAATTTTGACGGGTTTCCGACAATTCACTGCTGGTAATTTTCGATGGATTACCGACGGATTACCGACGGAATTCCATACCTCGCTAATTACCTACTGGTTTCACTACAAAACAAATGACTTTCACGCACAAAAAAATACCCAGGGAAATTTTCGTGGGCGATTACCACGAATCACCTAGGAAATACTAATGGTTCCGACGAAATCCGATGTTTTCAAGAAAATACCAACGGATTACCCAGAAATTTCCTGGGTAATCTGTCACTGATTTAATTTACTCACCAACAATTTAGCAACGAACTTTTGTGACGGTTTTGTAACGAATCACCTTTAGCGACGGATTTCCCACCGTAGGTGAAAGCCTTCCATTTTAGTAGTGTTTCCGACCGTTTTTTGTGATTAAAAATAATAATAATAATTTGTCGGTAAAATATAAAATGCCATCGAGATTAACGGAGGAACTGAATGGCAGTTAGAGGGAGCTAGGGACCAATTCGTTACAAAACGACATACGGCGAGTTCTAATATGTAATAAATGAAATTTACGGAAATTTTCGTAAAAACCACCAAACCGTAGGGACCAAATACGTACGTAGTTTACTAATAGTAATAATATTTTATGATTTATTCATCATGTATAATAATGTTTTATGATAATTGTGAATATTATAAGGTTATTCATCATAAATAATTTATGAAATAACTAGAAGGGTACTCGCGCAATGCAGCGAGATACATCTGAATTTTAAGTTTCATTTTAATTTTTGTTTCTATCGATGTTCTAATAGTTTTATATAGTTTTAAGAAAACAATTTTAATGTTTAATTTAAAAGTTCTATTTTTATGTAATTTTTTTAATTCAATTTTTTTATCATACTTTATTTTAGGTTTAATAACGAAGTATTTTATTTTTGTTTTGATAATATAACTTTTTATGAAGATAATAATTAAACTTAATAATTATCTTAATTATATTTTAAATTTTTTATATTTAAAATTAGATGTTTATCCTGTATTTGATCATAATTATCTACAGTTAGTTATACGAATTCTAGAAATTAAGTTTTAATAAGTTATACTTACGCATAATCTATTTGTAATCTTGAAATTAAGTAATTAGCATTAAATAGCAGTACTTAACGCTTAAAAATTTGTTTTTAAAAGTTTTTGGCCAAATGCTTTATAATATAGTATAGATTTGTTTTCTTATTCAAGTACGGATCCCTCTGCCATCAAATAATTTTAGGCCTGAATTTATATCCTCGACATAACCTCTATCGTAATATACGTTGTTTGTTAATTAGTCAAGAAGATGAAGAAAAAAAAAGATTATTAATTGAAGGAGATTTGACATTTGGTACTCGAAAGAAAACATATTATATTTCGTAAATATGTTATTTTGAATACTGAAAATAAAATAATTTTAAATTAACTCGTTATCAAAAAAAAAGATATTTCAACACTAAATCTACGTCTTATATATTTCGTTTCTTTATTCCAAGTTGTTATACATATGCATCACCATGCGTCACAAAAACAATAGGATGATAATGACACAATAAATTGAATGTTCTCTCAATCAAGGAATAAATATATGAAAAGCTATTTTATAAGACTTTATTTTATATGATCAGACAATAAAGACTTTTTCTAACGAATTTTTTGAAACACTTTTAAATTAAATTTTCGTATTAGCTATTTTATATGATATTATTTAAAAAAAAATAGTCCATAAAATATTTTTTAAAAGTGTCTTATAAAATAACTAACATAAAACACTTTATTTTAAAGGTGCCTTAAAAACTTGCATAATATTATAAGCATTTAATAAATTTATTGTAACATTTTTAGATAAAACGTTTATTGTTTGTGCCTATAAATTTAAGTACTATAAAACAATATATTAAGACAACTACATATTTTTAGTGTCCTATAAATCTGATTTTGTTGTAATGTCACTCAATGCACCTACATTAAAAGGCTAGGTCTAGAGAGAGATTAATTCACTAATCTTCAAAACGTTTTTTTTAAGGTGTCAGAGTCTATGTCTGGACTAATCCCGGCAAATTGTGACTGCAATATATCAACCCTGATAAACTCAGTGGCGACAGTTGTTGTATACGTCTGGATTCCTAATCTTCAAAACATTATTAGATAAAAGGACACTTGTAATAAGAGACTTCTTCTATCAATTATGACTCGATAACTTTAGTCACACGATTTACCTTTTTCTTCTATCTAGACCAGACTTTCTTGCAAAGTTACTTATTACGTATTGTCTCTCCTACAACTGTCTGAACAATATTATTTTGTGCGAATTATTGTAACACCTTTATGTAACTATAGCTCAGTCTTGTTTAACAAGCAAAAAAAACAGTAAACGTCTGTTTCAACTATTTATCAGATAACTTTAGAAATATTGGGTTTTTACATTCCATGAGTTGCTAAATAAAAACCAACATTAACATTAAGATATCTTTCATTACAAATCGGTTAAAAATGATGTGGTCTTGCCTTTTGGCACCAAAGGGATCTCAATAATTAGAATGTTCTTTCCACTTGTAAATTAGTGAAATGGTCTCAAACCATACATTCCAACCTTTGTTTTTAACATTTGGCAAATTATAAATTTCATGCTTTAAACTTGTTCAGAAACGGTTTATTAATATTAAGTTATCTCGTAATCGAATTCGTATATGTCGAATAAATCTTTTTGATCACCAACAACAAAATTAATTTAAAAATTCGTTCAAAAAATAATACTATTAAACGTATTACTACCGATAGTATTGGTATTTGCTTCGAGTTTTTACTATATAAATAAAATCGGGTTTATAAGACGTAAAAAATGTCGAAGTCCTTAAATAAAGTATTTTATAGGACTTAGATTTATAAGATTAAACAGTTGTGTGTCATATATAAAAGTATTGCAATGTGTTAATAGAACGATTTCAAACGTTTTAACAAAAAAATTAAATTTTTTTTTGAAATAAATCATCTTATTAATTTTTTTATAACATTACTTAAAAAAATATTTTATAAAAATAAATGTTCTATAAAAATATGTGTTGTTAGGACAATTTTCAAAAGTGTCGAGTAAAAACACTAATATAATATATCATTTTTAAAATGTCCTAAAAACTTGTTAAAACACTAAAGTGTCCTAGAAACATTTTTACATAAGACATACAATTCTTTGGTCAAATAATCTTAAATACCATTGTGTGATCCCACATTGTTGCCTTATAAGAAACTTGATACCTCCTCTATCAGACGCATTTTAAAACAGTGAGTCTAGGTGTGTGGACAAAGCGGACAATATCTGGTACGGTTTATCTAGAATGTTACAGATGGTATCAGAGTTGGGAACTGTTATATTTAATTTTAGTCCATTTTTTCTGGGTTGGCTAGGCGGAATAGCCGAGCCACTTCCTGGTGTGCCAGGGACGCTGGGCTCCAAAGGAGGGTGGGTTATAAGATCCCACATTGGTTGGGAGGAGCACAAAGGTTGCCTTATAAGAAACTTGATACCTCTTTTATCAGACGCGTTTTAAAACCGTGAGTCTAGGTGTGTGGACAAAGCGGACAATATCTGATACGGTTTGTCCGAGATGTTTCAACCATAAAAAAATCTATTACAACATTTAGACATTTTTGATGTTCTATAAACTCAATTTTGTTGTAGTAATCCTTATTCATTTCACAAAAGGACCGCAACCACACCAACTCATATTCCCTTCCACAAGCGGCTGTAAAGACCTCAAACTCTTCAATTTTCACGACGGCTCGGTTATCACTTGGATGCTCTCCGCTTGGATCTGTAGGTAACCTTGATACCTCAAAATGATACTTTCCACATTTAAAAACTTGGGTTTTGTTAAATATTCATCTTCTTTAGAGTCTAAGCACTGAATTAAGAAAGAAAAAAATTATTAAATGATTTAGAGATGTATAAAAAAAGCCCAAAGCCAGATATTCAACTTGGGATGGTCTCCAAGAAGTCCATGCCTAGGTAGCCCAATCTAGGACTAGCCTTAATGTTCAATCAAGCCCAAATATTTTTCAATATACGGTTAAAACACAACTTGAAAAAACTCGATATCAAAAATCGGCATGAAACACAATTTCCCGGTTTATCTTTTTAACTGTATAGACTTTAGAAGGCACAATCCCAACCCTGAAAAAAAATAGACCGTGATACGGGACTTGGCATGAAGGACCAAAACTGTTGTTCCTAGAGGCCCATGATCATCGAGCAAACAAAGCATGTCCCACATAACCTTTGCTACGTGATTCTATTTTAGACCCATGACCAGTCGATTTGAATCTTGAAACTTGGATAGAACCCAAATGGGCATGTGAGATTTTCAAGGCCTAAAAACGTTTATTAAACATGTTTTTGGATACTTTTATGTATTCTTTTTGCTAATTTTACATTTTCGTTTGGTTTTTATGTTCGGCCTGTAATCTTTTTCAAGCCCATTTCATTTTAACATTCTTATTTACATGATGTTTCTATAATCCAAAATGCTCATTGTTTAAATACAAAAAAAAAAATCAGTTTTCTAAAGTTTGGTATTCGTCAAATCCACGAACTTTGAAAGAAATTATTCCCATGCATTCACAAAATCAATTGACATTATCCTAACTTTTTAATGACATTATCCTATTTTATACACTGCCATTTTCTCTTCTTTTAACAATGTACCAAAAAAGTAATGAGTGAATTATACCGGTGGTCCATGTGGTTTGCTCAAATTTTGGATTTGGTCCCTAAAACAAACTATCTATACTGGTGGTCCCTAACTTTTCATTTTCATTACACCCATGGTCCTTCACTTAACAATGTTAGTTAGCAACCGTTAAAAAAGACTAACCGTTCTTTGAACATACTATAGGGACCAAAAGTATAATATACTCTAAAATTTAATTTTATTCAACCTTTTTAAAAAAATTATCAAAAAACTATTTTATATATCCAATTATAAATCAAATTTATTAATGTTTTTATTTATTATTTATATATCCAATTATAAACTTCAAATTTATAATTTTTTAACACTTATTTTTTTAATTTATCTTGATTTTCTTTGTGAATTTTTTAACTTCTTTTTATTAATTGTTCATGTATTTTTTGTATCAAATTTCTTGATTTTCATTTTTTTGTGATTTTTTTAATAAATAAATATTTTATATATCCAATAATAAATTAAATTTTTTAAATAAAATACATATTAAATATCTTTTAGGTTGCAAATTGTAATATGTGAAAAAATATTGAAAATAAAATTCGGTTAACATGAGATTATTAAAATAACAAGGAAATTGGAGCAAAATAAAATAAAATCTTTAATAATTAAAAAAAATTCCGTTAAAAAAATTATTTTATCTTATATTTGAGTACATAAATGTTCAATAATATCTTTTGTATTAATTAACTTTGTAAATTATACCCTTATGTTTTTATTTCACCTTATATTTATTAATTTAATCATGTTATTTTGACAACATTATAATTCATATTTAATTTCGAACTAAATTATCAAAAACTAAATTTCATTAAATAAAAATGTTACATTTTCAACACACATCTAAAAATAAAATACATAATCATCTAATCGGAATTAGCATATTTTTCCCATAAATAATCAACTAAAGCATTCTGAAGTGCAAAGTGAGCTTCTTTATCCTTAAGTTGTCGATATCGAGCAAGATATTGTTGGAATCCATCGTTATCATTTGTCATAATTTATATTATTTTTTAGGACTTTTTGTTGTAAATGAATTCTTCTTCGCGAAACTGAGGTTTAGGGGAAAGAGGAAAGTCTTCGATCCGGTTTAGATTCACTTGTCGACTGAACCCCTAGCAATAGGCAGGCGTGGGATTCCATTTCGACCTCTATTGGTGGTACTTGCCTCACAATTTCAATCAGCGCATCAAGATCATGTTTGTCGTCGATTATCATATTATTTAAATAATACATGTAGCTATTATGTGATGTAACACTTCTTTTATCGAGATCACTGTCATTATGTACTTTTATCTTTATTATTTGTAATGTTTATGTGTTAAAAGATTTGTTAACGACGTGTTCTAATTAAATATATTATGTTGTAATTTGACTATTAAATTAGTTTTTAAAATTAGTTGAATAAATTTAAATTTAATTTAAAACTTAAAAGATAAATATAGTTTTAGTTTATTTTTTTTGAAGTATATAATATTTATATACGGCAAATGAAACAAATAAACTCACACACCTTCCTCACCTTTGATGAGGTTTGAACCCTCGACCTCCTAGAAAGTGAAAGACTCATATACCGCTAGGCCAAAGGCCCTTTGGTGGTTAGTTTATTAAAATTGATATTAGACAACAAATAAAACAAAACTACAACAATCCAAAGAATTAAAGGGCCAATTTGTAATTTTCAAAAGTTAAAAAAACAAAGAGTAGTGAATAGTATTCAATTCTCTATTTTAGAGAGTGAAATAGAAAGTTTATTGGAGTGAATATAGAGAGTAAAATAGAGATAGTGGTCTAACATCTGAAATTGGAACCCTCCCCCAAATCCAAAAAGCCGGTGCCGCTAGAGAGAATCACGAACCACCGTGACGCGCCGCCGTGATCCATTCTCAACAAATCATCAACGGCAGTTTTTCAACCCGGCCGATTGTTTCGCACAAATTCAAACCGACCGAATCCATCCTATCTACTCCACCACCGTTCTAATTAAACCCTAAAATTCTCATCAATCAATTAACGTATATATGTTCAACCAAAAAACGAACCTGAAGAAAATCTTCAATAAGATCTGGCATCAATTGAACGAATCGCAAAAGCATCATCAGCAGACGACGTCAAAGAGTAATTCGTATCTGTATGAATCCATTAAGAGTTCTCGGTTTGACCTTCTCTTTGACTTACTTCACCTTGCATCTGACTTCGAAAGTCTCTCGTGGCTCTGAACCTCAGATCATCGGAGTTACCGCTTGCTGCCGGAATTATTTCAGGTACGCAAGTTTTTCCGTCGAGCATACTTACTACTTCCGACATCGTCGGCCTCACTGACGGAGATCCGTTGGTGCACAGAAGTGCTACTTTTATAACGGTCTCTGCTTCTTCTTTGTTGATTTTGGAGTCTAATCTCTCGTCGAAAAGCTTTTCGTATTGTTTACTTGTTTCCAATTGGCAAGCCTGCATATAAATCGGTTCTAGAAATGAATATCCAAAAATCTGATTTCAATGCAAAACTATTTTTGCATATCTGATTTAATCGTTCTCTGTCTTATTTTATTTTGATTGTGTTTTCGTTTGATCCTTTCTCTATCCTATCAAATTGGATTATTCATGTTTCTATTGAAAATTCAACTTCATGCCGACTAGCATAGGGGGTAGGGGGTTGTTGGCAGTTGCTAAATGATTTGGTGGTCAGAATAATTAACTAACTCTTATGATATTGTATAAAATGAATATAATTGTTTGACAATCGTTTAAAATGAAATTAGGACTCTGAATGGCTAAGGGGGGTCCAATATACAAAATGATTCAGACGGTTTTGGAACCATTAAGAGACAGACTTATTTTTTTTTGTCAAGCAGGATTCACCTCCTACTGAGTCGAAGTTTATATCTTAATGGAGTTGTTAAGAGGTAAACAAACAGCCCTTGAATGCTGAAAAAGTTAGTTGTTAGCTTATTAATTAGCTAATGGATAACCAAGCCATGTTTGGTCAAAACTATCTAATAAGTTAAATGACTATATAAAATGATCTAAAAAGACACGATAGAAAACTTAATTGGGAAAATACTGAAAAAAGTGGGGAAAATGTTTGCAATTACTTGAAGTAGTTGTCCAAAGACTTGGCTTTTAAGATAGAACTAACAAACATGTGTTTTTCAAGAGTAAACTACAATTTTGGTCCCTATGGTTTGTCAGAAATAGCACTATTTGTATCTGTAACTTTGAAATTACAAGATGGTCATCGTGGTTTGTAAAAATATTTGGATTTGGCCCCTCCCTCTAATGACCATTAAAATATTCCGTTAAATGATGGATATTTTCGTTCTTTTATCGATTTTTTTGTCTTTCATATAATCAAAATCAATTTTATTATTTTGTTCCATGTGGTTTTTGATTGAGTAAAAGACAAAAAAAAATCGATAAAAGAACAAAAATGTTCTTTATTTAACAGATTTTTTAACTGTCGCTAAAGGAGGTGTCCAAATCCAGACGTTTTTACAAACCGTGATGACCATCTTATAATTTTGAAACTCTAGGAACAAAAAGTGTTATTTTGACAAACCACAGAGACCAAATTTGTAGTTTACTCGTTTTTTAATAAGCTCAAAATATAAGTTATCTTAAATGGCTGAACCGTTTTAGTGAAAACTTCATCATGTTGAACTTTAAGATCAACCAAAAGGAGTTTTCGATTCGATTTTGTAAAGTCAAAGTCAAATTTGACCACGAAAATGCAATACGTACCCAATCTAGAAGAAAAATGCAGTCGTTGGTCGCCGTCGGCATAGAACTGTTGTTTTTCTTGCCACTAACAATTTCTAACATCACGACTCCGAAGCTATAAACATCCGCCTTGTCGCTCAAGTAACCCCATAGAGCATACTCGGGTGCCATGTATCCACTGCAAATCCATCAAAATTCCGTTAACCAAAACCGTTACCAAAAAACAAATTAAATAAATAAAATTGTTTCATATATCTTTTGCAAATTGTTTGGCAACTGTGGATATCTGAGCCAGCTTACGTACACCTAGACTAATCCCATAGGCCCTTTAAAACCGGTGACCTCTGGGGAACAAACCCAAGGTCTTACCAGTTAAGCTACCCCTAAGTGACCAAAGGGCCTTTAGCCTAGCAGTATGTGAGCATTTGACCTCCTAGCAGATCAGGGTTCAAAGTCAATTTATTTGTTCCAATTGTCGTATATAAATATTATATACTTAAAAAAAACTACCACTCAGTGTTGGTTTTTTGTAAGAATTGGGAGTTACATTGTTCCGGCAACTCGAGTGCTAATGTGAGTCTTCTCGTCCTCATTTAGCTTGGCCAATCCAAAATCCGATATTTTCGGATTCAAATCTTTATCAAGTAACACATTCGTAGCTTTGATGTCCCTATGTACAATTTTCAGCCTCGATTCATCGTGAAGAAAAGCTAAACCTTTAGCGATCCCGATACATATCTTAAATCTCGTGGGCCAATCCAACATTAATAGACCTTTCTTCGAATCTACATTAATAAACAATAAGTTAACGTTATGAAATAAAGTGAAAATTAAAAAATCAAAAACCGACCCAGTAAATCCCACTCACCAAACAATGCATTTGCAAGGCTATTGTTTTCCAAATACTCGTAAACAAGTAACAATTGATCTCCTTCAATGCAACATCCATGGAGTTTAACGAGATTCGGGTGTTGTAAACACGAAATCACACCCATCTCGTTCAAGAACTCACGGTCTCCCTGCTGCGAATGAGATGAAAGTTGTTTCACTGCGATCAACGTGCCATCGGGCAACGTACCCTGAAACCGTCATACACACGTTATAAACAATAAACCATAACCGACAAATAAAGGCTAAGCTAGCTGGTATGTGAGTTTATTTGTTTCATTTGTCATATATAAATATTATATACTTAAAAAAAAAAAATAAAGGCTATGCCTTGGGGTGTTCCTCCCCTATAGGACACAAATCATAGAACCAAAAAATAAAGTGTCTTATCTAAAGGCGTTATAATAAGTTTATAGGACGCTTGTGGGAGTCGTAACAAGTTTATTATGACACTTTTATAAAAAAATGTCATATTAGCTATTTTATAGGACACTGTTGAAAAAGTGTCCTATAAACACAAATATTTTATAAAAAGATGGGTTTAGAGCATCTCCAACAACTATGTTAAAATAGAGAAAAGATGTAATTTAACACTTTTGTTGCTTCAACATCTATGATATCTTTTATGCTAAAATAGCTTTAAAGGTGGAGAAAAAGAGTATAAAAATCTCTAAATTTAGAGATATCTATAAAACTATATAGAAGAGAAATAAAAATCTCTAAATTTAGAGATATCTCTAAATTTAGAGATATCTCTAAATTGCATCCAACTCTGACAACTACTTTATTTTAGCAATTCTAACTTAACTATATTAATAATTCAATACATTTAATAAAATATTATTTCTCTTCCCTACACATGTAACTTCAATAGTTATGTAACTTCAATAGTTTGAAAGGAGGAGAAAAAGAGAAATTTAGAGATATTTATAAAACTATTTAGAGATTTTAACTATAGTTATCTTAACTATAGATATCTAAATAGCAATTTTTAGATATCTTAACTATAGATATCTAAATTTAGAGATTTTAATTTAGAGAAGTATAGTTAAAATTTAGATATCTAACTTTAGAGGTTTTAACTTAGAGAGATGATATTTTAACTATATCAAACCAATTAAAACTATTGAAGTTACATATGTGGGAAGAGAAATAATATTTTATTAAATGTACTGAATATTTTATTAATACAGTTAAGTTAGAATTGCTAAAATAAAATAGTTGTCGGAGTTGGATGCAATTTTTTTTAGAGATTTTGACTTTTTATGCTCTATTACAGAAAAAAAAATTAGCATAGCTGTTGGAGATACTCTTATAGGATACTTTCTAAAAAATGTCCTATAAAATTGCTATTGTGACGTTTTTTTCATTAAAAATGTCCTAAAAATTTTGTTACTACCCAAAAGCGTCTTATAAACTTATTATAACGCCTTTAAATAGAACAATTTATTTTTTGGTCCTATAACTTGTGTCATATAAAGTGGTCTATCAGGACGCTTATTTATTGGTAGATATCTGTAAACCCAATTTTGTTGTAGTGGATTTTCTGGACTATTATCTTCAAGACGCAAAAGCGAGCCCAAACCCCCATGATTATCAAAACACAAAAACGACCAATTTTTGTGCTAACCTTATAAACGGCCCCGAAACCTCCTTCACCAACTTTGTTTGAATCATTAAAGTTGTTCGTAGCGGATTTAAGTTGTTTCAAAGAAAACGTAAGCGCATTCAGCTCCATTCCTTCGAAATCTGTTCAAGAAAAGCACAAAGCATGAGCCAAGAGCTGAACAACTTGATCAAGAAAGTTAAAAAATATACTTTTTTTTACCTTTATCGTTCGTTTTCCGCCCTTTAAAACATTTTTTCCGCCATAGGAAGACCAAAATTAACAATATAAGACAAGGAACAGCAACCCCGACACCGATATAAATGCCCTTGCTCGTCTTTTTTCCACCGGCTGAACAAGTTTTAAAATCTACACAACAAATTTGACATCATGAACGGAAGTAAACATGGAAACGAGAAAAAAAAAACCAATTTTGTGAAGAATTAAGCCAGCTTTGTGAAGAATTAAGCCAAACCAAACTTTATGAAGAATTAAGCCAACTTTGTGAAGAATTAAGTCAAACCAAACTTTGTGAAGAATTAAGCCAACTTTGTGAAAAACTAAGCCAACTTTGTGAAGAATTGAGCTAAAGATTTCGGTTCTAGAACATGAAGTTTAGCAATTCTTACAAGGGTTAACATCAATAGCCGATATAAGAGGTCCATAGACTCCTCTTTTAGGAAAACGAGTTGTCCCTTTACCCGCCCAATAAAACCGTATCTCCAAGATGTTATTAGTCACACTAGCATTGAACGGTATGACCACCTGTCTTCCGAACCCTCGAGCCTCGTCTTCAATATTAAAATCCCTTCTAACACGTCGTCCCTAAATCACGTAGAAACTTGATTAGCAATTCCGGTGACATATTTTACAGACGTTGGATTGACTAAGCACAATCTTGGTTAAGCCATCTAACGGCACTACAATAAAATCGGCTTAATAGAACGTCAAAAATGTTTAGATATCGTAATAGAATGTTTTATAGGACTTATTTGATACGGGTCAGGTTCAGGGAAAAACTGCAAAAAAAAATGAAAAACCGACAAACACCCTAGTAGGACAGTATGTGCATACAAGTAATTTGTAAGCAATTTGTCCGGTATGCACATGTGCATGAAAACCAGGAAAGCAACTTCAATTACTTGTATGCACATATGCATACCGTCCAGATGAATGGTTACTAGGGTGTTCCTGAGTTTTTCATCTTTTTAGGGGTTTTTCCCTAAACCTCCCTCTAGTTGATACACCCAAACAATTGTGCGTCTTATGTAAAGGTGTTACAATAAGCTAATAGGACCCATTTAGGCACCCTAACAAGTTTTTTTAAGATACTTTCAAATAAAACCTCCTATTAGTCTTTTTATATGACATTATTTAGAAAAAATTGTCTTTTAAAAACAAGTATCCTATATATAAACACCTTATTAACTTATTGCAACACTTTTATACGACACAATTATATGTTCCTATAAACTAAAGTTCTATACATCAGTCTATTAGAACACTCAGACATATCTAGGATCATATCATATAAAAACCACACAACGGTATACTTATTTTCAAACAATTTATATTACCTGTATATATATATCAAATACCCGCCGGCCAAGATTTTTATACGTGCTATCGTTAGTGAATTGTATCTCCGCAAAATGCAGATTAACACCATAATCACCGTTTTCCAAACAATAACTGAAGTAAGTGAGTGTCACCGGTGAGAGGCGGGCAGTGGTATATAGCGGCGGTAAGGTGGTGTTCGTCTGAATAGAGTCTATATATCGGGTGTTTTGATAATTTTTGTCATCCATGAAGTCTCCGGTGCTACTAAATCCCCAGTTTCGGGTGGTTTCGTATAACTTGGCGGCACCACCATCGACATTGGCGTCTCCTTCATAAAGAACCGACTGCCCGTTACTTTGTGTAACCATCAAATCATCCCCGCCACAATTCACGTGTAAAGAACATGAGTCTGTCATAAAAATAAAAAAACGCAGCATCGTTATAAAGAAAACATGTGAATAAACGGATTATATAAATATATTATATATATATATATATATTGGGAGGGTTCAAATGAGAACTCAAATTTGGTTGTGAATGTGAGGACAATGAGAGCACGACACGTGTCATATTCAGACTGAATAATGAAGGAAAATATTCAGACTGAATGTAATGTTATTTTCCTTCATTATTCAGTCTGAGTATGAAACGGTGTCGCGCTCTCATTTGTCCTCACGTTCACAACCAAATTTGAGTTCTCATTTGAACTTTCCTCTATATAATATATGTGTGTGTATATATTTGTATATAAAGACCGCTAATGTCGTGTAGAGTCATAGTTTGAGGTTCGTATTTCTAGTTATGCCATCATTTCTAGCTACACTACAACAAAATCGATTTTATAAGACGTCAAATATGTCTAAAGGGTTGTTTGGTTGGTTTTCCATTAAATCTTGTATGGATAAAACTGTCTATGTGGATTAATCTGTCTATATAGATCGGGAAGGTTTTTGTTTGGGAGGTGTTTTTCATAGATGAAAGGAGTGTTTTTTTAATTGGGGAGGGCTGGTTTGGAAAAAAACTTGGCTTTCTGCATAAAGATTCCCCCTAGAAGCTTAATGAATAAGCTACTTTCTATATCATTAAGCCACTACCAAACAGTCATGTATAGTTGACCGAATAAGCAGTTGTTCCATTAAGTTCATTAAGCTTACTGAATAAGCCACTTTCTAAGGCCTGTTTGTTAGCAGTTTAATGAGCTTAATGGAACTCTCAGCTTATTCGGTCAGCTATACATGACTATTTGGTAGTGGCTTAATGATATAGAAAGTGGCTTATTTATTAAGCTATTAGGGGAGCTTTATGCAGAAAGTCAAGTTTTTTTTTCCAAATTTGTCCCATCCCAATTAAAGAGCATGCTCCTTCCATCTATGGAAAAACTCTCAAACAAAACATTCACAATCTATATAGACAGATTAATCCATACAGACAGCTATGTAACACGCGGATTTTTGTATCATCACATTTTGGAGCGAATAATAGAATAAAAGAATTATTGGGTGTTATTTAAAACAAAAGAAGGCAGTGGTGTAGTGGTAAGGGCGTTGTGGTCGTCTCGGCTATTGTGCCATGTGGTAGTGACATCTGTCACAAGAGCACCAATGGTACTAGGAGTATGGTGTCTCGACTATCGTGCCATACGGTTGTGACATCTATCACAGTAGCACCGGTGTCACCTAATGGTTGGTGGTCCCGATAATTGTGTCATGCATTTGTAACAATGGCACAATGAATCAATCGGGTCTTTAATAATCCCGAGTCCTCTTTGTGTTCCACTATTATAATAATTGAAATAAGTATTTTAAAGTGAGTTATATTAGGTATCATCTACTAGACGAAAAACGGGATCAAAACGGGTGAAAAGTAGGAAAAACACCTCGGTACAGCTCGTGCTATAGTGCCATGCTAGAGTGACAGTGTCACAATAGCAAGGCAAGATCGCCAGAGGGAGGCAAGAACTCACAGTACATAGCGGGCGATTATGCCATGCCATAGTGACATGGCACAATCGCATGTCACAATCGCGAACGGCATCCCGTGCATAAAATCTGGATTTTCTTCATTTGGCCATAACTTCTACATCACAGCTCCGTTTTGAGCGATTCAAGTTGCTACGGTTTCGTATTTCAAAGCTCTTCAAGATGGAAGCAATGAGGATTGGAGATTCTTTAAATATATGTGGTTTCCATAACTCGAAAGGTGTGATTTTGGGGTTTTTGCACCATATCTAGGGTTTGATTCTGTGATTCTTGATTTGGGTTTGATTTTGGTGTATGTTAGGTTTGTTTATGATCTAGATAAAGTTTTATAGATGGAAGGTTGTAGATCTTAAGTCTTCTTCAAATGGAGCTCGGGTTTGGACTAAAACCTAGATTTAGCCTAAATCTAGCAAGGTAAGTTCAAGTTGCTTTGTGAAAACAGTGTACATGCCAAAAAAAAAAGAGTCAATTTTGAAGTATTAACATGTTTTATTTGTTATTTATCAAATGTGTGGGTATTTGGGTAAGTTTTGCATATTTGGTATAAAAGAGTTTATAAATCATGTAAGAGGCTTATACTTGAGATTTTAGACATTTTGATAAATAAAGTATAAGTGTGAGTTATTTGGGTACAATATTTTTTAAATGAAGACCATTTGGTTATATTTGCATTTTTGGAGTATTTGTTTTATAAACCATTGGAATTACATGTTATTGCATTATGAGGCATTTTGGAAATACATGAATGGGATTTCATTTGGAAAATGGTTTGTCCCAACCAATGCTTTGAGTAATTACATTAGTGTTGAGTTATAGAGCTTTTGCCCGGTTTTGACTAAAATGAGTCTCATGGACATTTTCCCGATTTAAATGACTATATGTTTTGGTGCGTTAGTCATTTTTATAGTGTCGTGTAACTTTACAATTTCCTAACTTTGAGAAATAGTTGATTATTGGGAAATAATATTTTGAACAAAAGAATTGGTGTTGGGAAATTATGAATATGTCTTGCTTGATGTATTTGATTTATAGACTAGAATGTAATGGATCCATAGCCATATAAGTCTGTCTTAAAATCGGAATTGTCGTCCCTTTTTGGTCAATGTAAGAGATCAACTCAGGTCGTACTTGCTTGTATGATTGGTCGTTGCCATTAAGCTATTGATCCTTACGATTGCTAATTGGAATCAACTCAGGCCGTACTTGCTTGTATGATTGGACGCTGTCATTAAGCCATTGATCCTTAAAGCAAGCTATTGACTAGGATCTTCGGAGTTCATACTCGGTTGTGTGATGGGTTGCTGCCTACATCCCTTGGTCCTAGAAAGAACTCTTAACATTTAAAAGTGGCTCACTTAGGTGTTCCGTCACTATGAATGGTAAATTGGGTCTCCCCCGTTATCTTCGGATATTTTTATGTCCTTTCAAGGGTAAGCGTGAGTTAATGATTTATAAAATTTGGTTAAAGTTATGTTTCTATCTTTACGTTTATAAACTCATTCATGGTAGTGTGAGTATTAGGTTTGGTATCACGTTAAACGGGTATTTCTATTTAAAGCTTTTGTTACTAACGACATTTTAGACTAAAGCTTTTATTATGGAAACAAGGAATTTGGAAAAGACGTTTTTATAATGAAGTCATTTTATTTGAGGAACTACCATCTCATCAAGAAATCTTTCAATTTCAAACGATTACAAATATGTTATAAACTCTTGAGCTCACTAGGCGTTAAGTCTAACCTTTTTCTTTGTCGGCATGTGCATCAGGTTTTTGTTGGGTTTGGTACTAGCGACACATGTGGACTTGAGTGCTAGGAGGTGGCACGATAAAGATCTAGCTATTCAGTGACATTTTCCGCATTCGGAAATAGTGACTCCTTTGGGGTTTAGTAGCACCTGACCATATGTAGGTCTTTGCATAAGACTTGGTTTAACCTTGTCGGGGTTTATTTAGAATATTTATTGAGGAAATTCAGATTTTGGTTTATAAGAAAAGGGTTTTATTCCTTATTTATTGTATTGATGAAAATTTTAGTTTAGTCGCTCTTTCCAAATTTGAGGGTGTTACAATTATATCCACACAAAACTTATTATCATGGATTCAGAGATAGAAAATACTCACATCGGGGACACCCGATATCCTCGGCACACGGAAGCACGTCTTGTCTGTTGAAAATATCATCACAAGTGTAACAAACATTAAATGAGTTCGAAAAACGAAGATGAATAAAAACCGGGCTTTCTGTCTAGAATTCAAATCCCGCAACTTTTAGCCACAAATTAGACGATATAAAATGGTAGGAAAAGCAATGGAAACCGTCTTACATCGGGTTTCCTGTTGAAGAGCTTTTGAACAAGTTTACGTAAAAATTCCTGATATAACGACAAATAAAAGAACAAGTTATCATAAGAACGAACTTTCAAGAAAATCCCGAGTAGCTTAATGACCTTAGGGCCTGTTTGTTAGTAGCTTAATAAGCTTAATGAGACACATAATTTATTCGGTCAGCTATACATGATTGTTTAGTAGTAACTTAATGATATAGAAAGTAACTTATTCAATAAGCTTTTAGGTTGGGGGCTTTATGCATAAAGCCAAAAAAATTAAACCCCGCCCTTCCAAATTAAAAAACACGCTCCCAAACAAAAACCTTCTCAATCTTTACAAACAGATTAATCCATACATACAACTTTATCTATACATGATTTAATGGAAAAGCAAACCAAACAGCCCGATGTGGCATGATATCACATGAAGAGTTCTTACGTGTTTTGTCGGCATGTCGGCTGATTAGGTCCTTGCCACGTCAAATTGTTGTAAGAAAGATCGCTACGCCAAATTAACGGAATAAATACGTTAACTTCTTTATAACTTGGCGTGTAGCACGAACTTTAAATATAAGTATTTACAAAATGAACTTACATACTAGCCCCGTTAACCAAAAGCGCACTCGGTATATCTCCACTTAGCATGTTACCCGTTAGAAATCTGTTCAAATCAAGCAAACTTAGTATATCTCGTCTTTTTTGGCCAGGATTATAACGTATAATAAAAATTGGAACATAAAAAAATCTTGAAAATTTACTAAAAATTCTATTTTTTTTCACACTTACACTAATCGCAAGCTTATCCCGATGATGTGGTTAGATATTCTTCCTTCTAACCGGTTAAAACTTGTGTCCCTTTTGAATTCAAAGAGGAAAAGATGTTATTTAAACGTATAGATCGTGAAGAATTAGAAGAACAACGGTTTGTTTTTTGTGTACTTACAATAATTCAAGGTCTCTCACTTGCCAAATATAATCCGGTATTTCTCCAGAAATCTTGCAATTTCTCAAGATCCTAAATTTATGAATGAAATATATAAGAATACATATGAGTTGAGATAAAAGTCGATGTTGGAATTATATTCTTACAGTCGTATTAATCCCGTAGCATTGTTGAGCGGAGGAAATCCCTGAGTCGGTCCGTTTATGTCGCTAATTCTCCTGCAAAACATGCAGCATCACGAGGTACTCACTTTCTTGACATAAATTTCATGCATTATTCATAATGAATAATTCATGATATCATGCATATTCATCACGAATATCATTCATTATTTTCATAACTCTCGTGTATATTCATTATGAATAACTTGAATATCATTAATATCATGCATTTTATCATAAATATCATCTATATTCATTATGAATAGCTAATATCTATCACGATATTCGTCATGAATAAAGCAAAAATAGTTGGTTCCCACGGGTTCTTAAAATATTTACGGCTTCCCGTTTAAGGAGAGATTCCTCACTCACAGATCAAGTAGGTTCTTGAGAAGCGATATATTTGAAGGAATAGGTCCGTCAAGTCCACTCGCCACAATCTCTCTTCAAAAACATCCAAAAAGATCAAAAATTATGACATACTTCATAACATATTATGATACTAAAAAAAACGTATAAAATCTTACAATCTCGAGAGTAGTCTCCAATTTTGTATAAAATCAGGTATCGACCCATTGAAGTTGTTTTCGTTTATCCTACTGCAAATCATATACAAGATAAAGATCCTCAGTTTTAGCCATGGAAATCTATATCAATCTTGAAGTTAAAGAAAGGTAGCTCCTTTTTCGGAATAAAAAGAAAAAAAATATTTTACAAATTCGTTAGATTTCCAAGTTGACCGAGGGTCGTTGGCAGCCTTCCCGTCAACAGGTTTGAGGACAAAATCCTGAAAATTAATATCAAGAAGTAAATAAACTTATGGGTTCCAATTCTTGAATAAAATAACCCGATAAGCACAAGAAAACCGATAAAAATCTGATGTCCAAATTTCCACGTCTCATTCCTATTCCACAAATGAAATTAAGACACATCACACTTATATATATATATATAGAGGGAGGTTCAGGTGAAAACCTCAATAAAAAAAAACTAAAGAACACCATGAGAGCTCTCCATGAACGGTATATCAGGCCCTCCATCTGAACGGTATGCACAATTGCATACAATCGATTGAAACTTTTGGTTTTTTCTATGCATTAGTGCATGTTATGCACTAATGCATGTTACAAATTACCGGTATGCATTTATATATATCGTCCGAATGGAGGGCTCACAGGTGTTCTTTAAGTTTTTTTTTTTTTTTGAAGTTTTTCCTAGAACCTGACCCTATATATATATATATATATATATATTTATTTAAGTCAAGTTCACATATTCTCTCTCTGATGATGTGTATTCATGTGATTGATGGACAAAAATGGGACATGAATAATTTGGGAAATGTAGATTTTTAACAAAAGAAAGCATGCAATAAAAAAAAATTAATTAGTCTTACAAAGACTTCAAATTGATTAATCTCCCCAAATCAGAAGGAACAGTTCCTGAAAGCTGGTTTGCTTCAAGATCCCTGATCAGGAATTTGAATTTTTAACGAGATTAGTATATGAAACCGAAGAAAGAACAGAGATTATGTTACGAAATCATCAAAAGAATTTTACCCATATGGTAGAATGTTGAATTGGGTGGTAAAAAGGTAAAAAAAAAAAGAAGGCAACTTACAGTTTTGTGAGGGTGGTGATATTGCCCAATTCGGGTGGGATTTCTCCGGTTAAACGGTTGCCAAGAAGAGAGCTGCAGATCGAAGAAAAGGCTTAAAGTTTAAAACTTGTAAGTACTCATACAGAAAAGATTATGAAACTAATAAGGGGGTAAAAACGAGATTTCACATTTCTTGTAGCCGTGTTAAACCCCATTCCGGAGGTATCGTGCCTTGTAAGTAATTGTAAGCAACCTCACTGTAACGATAACGGAATATACTTCAGTTTCGTTAAATCAAATAATCTTTTCAAGGTAATATACTTGGTATCTTTAGTGAAATTTGTATAATAATCAGTATATTCATCAATGAATACACAATATTCATCAATGAATACACACTATTCATTAATGAATATAGACACGGTGCATGTAAAAGAAGACTTACAAGGACCAGAGGTAAGGAAGCTTTGCCATTTCAGGTGAAAGAACCCCATCAAGACTATAAAACTTGTGTGTGCTGCAACAAACAAATCAGATTTTTAAGTACTCATATAGACTATTCATCAATGAACATTGACTTTGAGGTCAAACATAAGCTAATTCGAACATCAAATTGTGACCAACTTTAAAGATTTTAAACAACAATCAAATAGCAACTTTATAACAACTAACAAATGCTAGCCAATACAAAAAAGATAGAGAAACGATCATATAAAAGAAATCCATATCAGTTGCAGTTTGAATATAACAAGGTTTGACATCAAAAGTTAAAATAATACTCAATGTAGTTCCAATCTTTTTGGAGACTGTGTTACACAGTATATATGGGAGGACATGTTGACTAAGAAACAAAAATAAAAGTTCGTACTATATATAATATCACAAGTCTTACAGATTAAGCAACAAAAACTTCTTAAAATGACAAATTCACTTAAATAGTCTATCATTTTTCGAAAACAAAATGTCAAGAGTAAAAGCCTAAAACATAATAACTCGGCTAAAACATTTATGATTGGACTAAAGGCTGAAACACGAATAGTTTGGTCCAAAAACTCATGAGAAATGAACTTATAAGCACCTATTTATAGGGCCCGTTTACAAAACAATTAGCCCAAGCCCCTAAACTTCTTAAAAGCCCAAAATACAATCCTTTATAAAGCATTCATCAAATTCAAATTATGGGCTAATTTGATCTAACAGAGGCCCTGTTCTGTATTTGACGTTGATGGACCCTCCAACATGGCACTGATCATACTTCTAATTAGATATGCACAAGGCTCGAGCTTTCCGAGACTGGGCCCGGGCCTACCAAGCCCGTTTCGAGTAAACAAAAAAAGACCCAGGCTTTTTAAGCATGGGCCAGGCTTTGGGGTTGAAAAGGGCCCAATCGGGCTTCTCCGGGCCAAGCTTTTTAATTATTTTTTGGGCTTAACCGGGCTTTTCCAGGCTTTTTAAGGTAGGGGTCTTTCCGTCCGAGCCTACCCCCAAAATTCCAGCGTTCACTAGGCCAGGGCTTTTTCAGGCTGGGATTGGACATTTTTGTGCATCTCTACTTCTAGTTAGTGACTTAGTGTGGCAAGATATACATATATATATATATATAGGGGTGGGTTCAAACGAGGACGCATTATGTTTAAGAAAACAAAGGGAACAATCTCAGCCTTTGATTGGATTTAATCAACGGTTTATATGATTGATGGCATTAATTGTAAATATGCTGTCAAGTTTGGATATTTCAATCCATTCTTTAATTAGCAAAGGGTAAAATGGGTAATGTTTATCAACTTGAATTATGGTGAAACGTGCAACGAGTTTGAGGGGATAATTATCCCTATCAAATAGGGAATGATTCTCCTATCAAATAGGGAGTGATATCTTCACTCAAAAATATAACCCATTCGTTATTCAGTAAAATCGATTACACCTTGCATTTTCATCTTCAAAATCGAGCCATATATAACCAGAAACACATTATACGAAGATCATTAAAAAACAAATCACAAGAACGTCTATGTATCAAATCATTTATATTCTCACAAAAAATGGGGTCATTTGAAAGAAAGTATGTGTATCGATAACTACTGATTTATGTGTAATGTGTTTATTGAGTCACGAGTGATTAATATAATATACATTTTTTGGTTTGATATACGTAAGTATAAGAATCGGATGATCAAAAGTGATTTATGTAGTTATACATTTGGTTCTATGTGATTAATGGTTTTTGATTAGTGATGATTTTTGTTTGGTTATGAGTTTATCAGATACCAATATTAGATTATCATAAGTGATTTATGATAATTTTGATGATGACTTATCCATAACTACGGTTGGGATTACATGTGTTTCATGTATCTTGTCATAAATCTAAGTATAAGAAGTTGATGATCAAAAGTGATTTATATAGTTATGCATGTGGTTATTTGTGATTTATGGATTATGATTACTGATTATTTTTGTTTGGATACGAAATCTTTTTGAATCGTAAATGGATAGGAACAATATATTCAGAATTTGGTGGAGATATTTTGATATAGAATTGATTTACCTATATTTTCAGCAACGTTGATACTATCCATAATTAGTTCATGAAAGAAAAAGACCTTAATGCCCTTTTTACTATATTTAATACAATTTTATTTTAATTAGTTTTCTTAATTATTGATTGGCTGAGAGCCGTCCTTGCGTTTGTTTAAATGTTTAAAGTTTTCGTATGAACCTCCCCCTCCCTCTCTCTCTCTCTCTCTCTCTCTCTATATATATATATATATATATATATATACAAAAGAATAAAAAAAATAGCAAAGAAAGAAGAGGACTTTATACATTCTTACAACATGACAATCGCTATCGTTTCCGATGTTGCAATCGCATCCAACGCTGGCATTGGCTTCTTGAGATGGTCTTACCACTTCAGAAATGGTTTCAAGATTGCAAGTCTCACCATTAAACCTCCAACTTGTTGCATTCATTGCAGCAAGAATGCTTCCAACAGCTTCCTCTAAATTCCAAATAAAACAAAAAAACTCAACTTTTATAAATAAATAAATAAAAAAACCAAGTGTACATGAAAAGATAGCATATGATCATTAAGTCAAGCTACTTAGGTTTGATAAATTGTTTTTTAAGGGATCTTTATTATTTCATGAAAGGATTTTGAATCTTTGGTATGTATGATTTGGAATGTAATTGAATTCCATTCCATTCATTATAAGTTATTTTAAAAAACAAATTATAAAAATAATTAAATAAATGACTTTTTTTCATTAATTGATTATTACAAAACAAGTGTTTTTAAAGTATTTTAAAACATTATTAAAAACAAATCATATAAATTTGTAAAATACCAATTAACCAATGAGATTCCTAATTCCCATTTTTGTGGGATTTCATTGAAATCTAGAATTTCAATTCCGAACTTTCCTTTAAACCAAACACCGGATTGGAATTCAATTCCGAATCGACAAACCAAACGGGCCCTTATAACGATGGATATCAATCATTTGGTTCTATAAACCATTTTAAGATTCAATTCATTAAATCCCAATGGGATTGTTAATATAGTAATTATTATTTTATTTATATTATATATGAAACTATTTTTTGCATTAAATTTCTTAACATAAATCAAAGTTCAGCATCCAAATTTTCAACTGCAAAAATGGGCATCTAAATCAAGATTTCTTGAAGAAACAAAAACATAAAATTTTAGGGGAAATAAATCAAGAATTCCAAAACCCATTTTCTTAAAACCAAAAAAAAAAGTTTTTTATATAACAGAAAAAAAAAAGTGTACCTTCTTGTCGTGGGACAACGGATTCAGCAAATCTTAGCAAGACGACAAAGTTTAAGGTTAGAAAGAGGATGATTTGAGGTTTCTTTGCCGCCATTGTTGCAGAGCTCAAGAGCTTAATGGGGAGGAAAAGATGGAAATAAGAGCATCTCCAAATGCTAAAAGTCTTTAAAGACTTTTTGGAACATAATAAGTCTTCACTCCCCTTCGAGTGAAAGACTAAAGAAAAACTTTTCAACAAAAGATATTTTTTGGTGGATTTTTGGAAGGTTTTCTTTTTATACCCTCTTTTCATATAATTTTCATTTTAAACTTTAATATATTTTTATTAATTAATCTAATTCATTATATGTCTATAATAAAATCAAATATAATTTATAATAAACTATATTATTAAAAAACTCTTGTCAAGATGATTAAAAAGGATATTAATATCGAATACCTAAAATAATATAAAAATCATACAAATATATTCATCGTCTTTTATTTTTTAACGAATTGATTTTTTTGTGCCCTCGTCGTTATACTTTTATATCAATGAGGTTTATTGTTTACTCTTTTTAAAATATAATCTTCATTTCGAAAGAAAACAAAACGGCATACAATATATATTCATCATCTTCCAACTATGTCTTTTTAAATAGCGTTTATCGTAGTGTTTTTTAAATATTTGAATTTTAATGTTAAGTAACTTTTGTTGTCGTAGAATATGACATGCATTTTAAAACGATAAATTAAATGAAGGATCTTTATAAAACATTTAAATAGATGTGGATAAATTATAATGTAATTGATGGAAAAAGCTTTTGAAATGGTTTTGTATTAGAGAAAATTTGTAAAAATAGGTGTTTGTTTAAAGAAGTTAGTGAAAAGCTGACGTGACAAAAATAAAAATACTCTAAGTCAAATAATTGTATTGTATAGTAAGTTGTGCTACTACAAATCAAGCGGTCATACATGAAGGCCTTGTTTTTCTCTTTGAATTAAATAAATAATTATGTAATAATAGACATCATGGTCTACTATTCAAACCTATTTTTGAGAGGAGGGATTTATTTACTTTTTTTTCCATTAAAAGGTGAGGTGACTTTTTTTTAAATGACAATAACCACTTTTATGAAACACACCAAGAAACATTACAAAACACGACTGAAAAAGAAAAGAAAACCGAACAAAACCAAGGGGCGAAACAGCCTCCCACCAAGAACAAAACGCAAGACAAGCAAAACCGAAAGAGACTCTCCCAAGGACTAGTTCATGAGCTATAAACAAAACGTCCTACAACAGACTCTCTTTGAACCCGCAAATCGCAATCCATTTTTGCTGCAACAAAAGACACAAAAACAGGACAGTCGCCTGCACCTGATTAAGCCCTGCTGAAACTGCCACAACCAAGCTGATGGAGGCGTGGCGACTTAAATGGGTTTTAATGATTTATTTGAAATATCTTTTTTTTTTTTAAATTTGATAAACAACTTATGTGATGAGAAAGTAGGTTTAGATTAAAATGGTAAATTGATTTTTTTAAGTCATAAGTTGGTTTTGATAAGTTAAAAACTTTTAACTTATTGAAAACTCATTTTCACAGGTATAAGCCATTTTTCCTTTTTCTCATCCAAACACTCAAAAATGTTTTTCACCGATTCGACACCGGTATAAGTCAATAAGTTATTTTTATAAGCAATCCCCAACACCCTAAAGTGTCTTTATAAATTGAAATAAGAGAGTATTTGGTAAAAAATATTAAACAATATTTTTTAGAAAGGTGTACAAGGTTATGTCTAGACTAATTTCGGTAAATTGTGACTGTAAAAATCGGCTTTGATAAGTGTCTTGGCCACAACTATTGTGTACGTCTACAATCGAATCCTAAATAGATGGGATATTTCACCACATCCCTTCTGTTGATTATTAAACAGTAATTAATGAAAATAAAAATAAAAAAAATTGTGTGGCTTAAATAATATAATAAGCTCATTCCTTTAAAGGTTTATATTTTCATTTCAAGTTAAACTGATGAAATAAAATTCATTCTCGTTTTGGTTCTCCAACCTGAACCAGACACACTCTAAATTTTTTGTTGTTTGTTTTAACAAAATGGTGGGAATGACTAAAATTACAATCTTGACCTTCAACAACACATTAATATCTCAACAAGATATCATTGAGTTTAATAAAAGTGCTAAGTTTTTAATAAAAGTAATCTTAACAACCATAAGTTAGTTTTTTTTTAAAATTTTATTAATAAAACTCTAATTAAATAATCTAACTTATAAGTTAGTTTATTAGAATGCTATGAATAGCGTTTCAAATAAATTATATAAGTTTTTTTTGCCATTCTCTACTTATAATCATGATTGTTATTTATTGTTATTAATTACTGTTAATTAATATACATATAAAATCCAATCCACTTGGTCATATTTGGATAGCCATGTGGTATGGGCCATCATAAATTTGTCACCATATTGGGACTTGTGTCCCAAATCTAATATGCATGCAAACAAAGATTTTCTTGATTGATTTTAAATTTACATTTTTCACCCCTCATATTATAAGTTATTCATTCATATGGATGATTTTTATACCAAATATAAAATAAGTTATCTTCATGATACCTTAAAGAAATTGATTCTCTTAATAAACATTATGTTAATGCATGTTACTCAGGAGAACATTTTTGTTATTTTCTTATTTTATATCTAAAAAATGTATATTATGTTCAAAACCCAATTAGATATGGCCACATGGCTTCTTATTTTGACCCAGTCCCTCGCAGGCTCGTAGTCGCAGGTCGATTTCTCTCTGATGGCCATCGCTGGTCATCTTCTCAGACGACCAACCAACACCATCCTCTGTCGTCCATATCGACCTCTCTAGCCATTTTCCTTTATTTATGAGTTAACCTACTTAACAAATGTTTTTAACTGTGTTAGAGCAGATAGATTAAATACATGTGAAAATGTAAACCACAAGAACATTTTTCATAACTATTTTGATTTAGTGAAGTACGGTGTGATTTCGTATAAACCATATGGACCAAGAATGTCATTTACTCTATAAAGAATGTTATATGGTCCCCGCCATCACTAAGGGGTTGTTGAGAAGGGAAGGGACAGTTGAATACAAATCACATAATTTCAAGCTTTGTATTTTTATTTTTCTTGTCTCATTGATTAGTCATTGACTCATTAATTATTATTTTGTTTTATGCATATTGTTTAATTTTAAAATTTTGATTTTCAATCTTTAATAAATTAATGATGTGTCAATGCTTGATTGGTGTATAGAAGGGAGATAAATAATATATCTTTAACAGTGACATGATGTGTTGAGAGGTGTAAGATTTAAACGCGTACTCATTATATCAAGATTCAGTTCTTTAATGACCTCTCATACCTTAACATGAACCATTCATACCTTAACATGTTTGGTAAACTTTTAATGACCTCTCAATCATTCCAAACATCTCTTGTCATAAATGAATTATTCAGAGACGTCATATTTCCACAATTACCCTCTTCTTACCCCAATTCGTCTCCTACAATCGCACAAAAAACATTTAGTTTCACTGATCTACTCTATCTGCTACTCATTAAAATCGGGTTACTTTTTTCGATTTGTTTGTCATCAATTATCATCACTTTTGATTTGGAATATGCTTGGTACAATTTTCATGAGTACACATTCTCATTAATCTTCAAAGCCATAACCAGACTTTTACTTATCGTCATTTTTTATTTGGGTTCAATGGGATGTTTTTTAGGGAATTTAATATAATAGTCATTTTTTATGCAGTTGTTACCAAATAACCATTTTCTCTTTAAATTTACCAAAATAGCCAAAGAGTCTTCGAAATACATAGCGAAATACTGAGAATTCGTTTACTCTCTATACCAACTCAAAAGTCATTGAAAATAGTAGCAAAAATATGCGAAAATGATAGAATTTCGAAGACAATTGCAACATGTCAAAGGCATTACAAGATTTCGAAGACTTTTGATGATTTTCAAAAACATTTTGCAATTTTTGAAGAGTTTTTAAAAGTCATCGAAGACTCATGAAATCTTAAAACCTCATGAAAAGTCATTCTAAATATATGGAAAAGTGGACTTAACAAAATGGTTGCATTTACTATATGGAAAAGTCATGGAAGACTCATGAATTTAATTTTGGAGCAATTTTCGAAGACTCATGAAAAGTCATCGAAAATTTAAAAAACTCTTCGAAAATTACCAAATGTATTCGAAAATCATCAAAAGTCTTCGAAATCTTGTAATTTCTTCAAAATGTTGCAATTGTCTTTGAAATTTTATAATTTTCGCATACTTTTGCTGCTATTTTCGATGACTTTTGAGTTGGTATACACAGTAAGCGAATTCTCAGTATTTTGCTACGTATTTCAAAGACTCTTTGGCTATTTTAATAAACTTAAAAAAATGGTTATTTAAATAATAACTTTATAAAAAATGGCTATTATAATTAAACTCCCCTTTTTTATCAACTTTGTACTTCCGGATTCTACACCACTTGTTTAATAAGATGCTTAAAAGAAACTATAAAATGCATAGTTTAGTTAAACATTTTTTATATTATAAAATATTTCATTAAAGTTATAATATATTAACTATAGATGATGTTATGGATTTCCTTTTATAAATGATATTATGGATTTCCCTTCATAGCAATTTTTTTATATAACTATTAAACTATAGATGTAGATTTTTATTTATAAAGCTATATTATTGTAATTCTAGTTAAAAGAATTTTTTTTTAAAAAGAATAGTATATTGACGAAGTTATAATATAATATGATTTATTTAAAAATAAAATAATATAATTTTCAGTTGATTTGTAATAACGAATTGTACTAACTTTTTAGTAAGGAATTGCATTAATTTTTTATTTTTAGTTTATGATAAAAAAATTATATTCTGTTATATCTTCAAGGAAAAAGGAAAAAGGAAATAGAACAACAAGATTATAGAGAGAAATTGAAAAGCTGTAAATTCTCATTAATCATAAACCCTTTAAATAGGGTGGATTACATGGAGATAATGATGAACATGAAAGGATATTAACTCCATAAATAATTCTAACATTTATGTCTATCTCTATCTTTATCTTTATCGTCATATTCATTAGACGATGACACATTTATCCTACAACACTCCGCCTTGTGCCAAGTCAAATGAGTGATGGTGCACAACTGTTGCCTCGTTAAAACCTTACGCCAAAACAAAAACCTAGTGGGAAAAATAAAAATAGGATGAAGGAAAGAGTACAACGCACCAGTTTATTTGCATTACATAGACTTTTCCTTTAGTCTAATAATCTCTCAGATTCTTACATTAATCATGAGAGTAAAGAGAACAAAATGGTATATAAAATGTTGCCTCACTAAAACCTTTCACCAAGGAACAAAACCCAATGGGAAAAATAAAACCTTAGGTGGAGGAAAGAGCACAACATACCAATACTACACATATAGTAGACTCCCCCTTTTGTCTACTACTCCCCCTGATTTGTACATTAATCAAGGGAGTTTGGAAAGTCTCAGTATTCCAATACTTTCTATATGTTTCCCAAATATGATTTTAGTTAATGATTTGGTAACCAAGTATGTCACGTTCTCCTTGCATTTTGCTTGATTCACTCAAATATATATGAGAGTTTGTTATTGTTGATTGTATATAAACTTAAAGCAGAATATGCTTTGTGTTATCACCCTTATCCATTTTGGGAATGAGCTTTTTGTATGAGACAAATAGATAGTTAATATCAGCAAAGACATATCAAGACAATATTTTATGTTTTTCTATAAGGGCTAGTACTTTTGCCTTTCACATTCAACGTAGGTATTGAAATTCCATCATCAATCCTATTTTACTCTTTGTAAGGGAAGTATAAGCCCACATCAATGGTTCCAATAAGATTAATTTGATATCATCCCAATGATGTTGCGTTGGCGCTGAGCTAAATCTAGCTAACGAGTTCATTGAGAGATACAATATACGGTCAAGTGTATTGTTTTAAGTACAATAATGCGCATATTGCACTCAAATAGGGAATTCCAGCTCCCAAAGCATCTTCGTCATCATCCTTCAGACGAAATGGATCTTTCCTTTTATCCAACACTTCGACCGATCATGGGAGTGCTAGCCGGATGCGCTTTGTCCATATTAAATCGTCTGGTTATTTTCTAGACATATGCGATTGAATTAATATCACAAACTCGGTGTCCTAGATTAAATAGATAGATAAAACCAAGTTTTCCCAAGATCTTTCATCTCAAATTCAGATTTTGAATAAATAAAGTTTCTCTTATTTCATCAAGAGTATTTATTATGTTCATTACATCGACATATAGAGTTATGATTGAACATCTGGAACTCGTTTTCTTTATAAATACGCACGAGCACAGTTCATCGTTCTTATATCCCTTCCCAATGAAGTATTCACTTAGGCAGGTACCCATATCCGCATATGTTTCAATTTCATGGAGAACGCATTTCATGGTTTCTACTAATATAATGTCATCAAACACTTTTATATATCTCTTAATCTAGATCCCCATAGAGATATGTAGTAACCACATTCATGAGCTGCATTTCCCGTCCTTCGGATATTACTAGGCTAATTAATTAGCAAAACGTTATAACGTCCATCACGAGAGAGCAAGTCTTCTCATCATCAATCCAGGGCGTTGTGAGTAACCTTGCGCCAAAGGAGAGTCTATACATCATGACTTAATTATTCTCATTACGCTTTTATGAAAAATGAATTATCTATGTCCTACGGGTTTTACACTTGGTGGGTTAGCACTACCGGACCAAATACCCGTGTATTTGTCAAATGTAATTATCCTGGATTGCTTCTATTAGGTCAATTTGCTCTTTGTTGACATTTTTCAACTGAGCATGGTTCGATGTCATAGTGCTCTATCATCTCACGAGCAACAATATATGTGAATATCATCAATGAGTATGTGCGATCTGTCCATCGACCCGTATGCACTTTCATAATTCATTTGAGATTTATTTGATCTCTGGAATCAAATATTAACTTCGGAGTGTCCTCCAGTAATGATTCATAGACATAGTTTTGGTCAGAGACAATCTCATAAGAGGTTTATGTATTGATGATAAATGGTTGTGCCTTACTCACCTTTTCCTTTAGATGAGTATCTATTGAACCAAGTAGCCTCCCCCATTTCCTTTTGGGAGCCACGACCTCAACCACACTTCCACCGTGTGTGATTGCAACGCACTTTCCAATGGCGTTGTGCCCTTGTTTAGGGACTTTTAACCTTGAGGGTATATTTGCAGCTGGTATATATGATATCGTCACTTCATTAAACGTATCAGGTATCGAGTCTGATTCGTTTGACTTCAACTTTACATTGTGAAGTTTGGGGATCAAAATGAGACATATTGGGAATATTTTATGACACTTCCAGTCGTTCCCATGGAAAATCCTTTTTCCTATCTCCCCCTAACGACGGGAAGACTGTCTCATCAAAGTGACAACTTGCTAACTTAGCGGTAAAGAGATCATCTGTCAAGGATTCTAATTAGCGGAAAATTGTTGGGGATTCATATCCAACATATATTGAATTGTTTTTAAGGACCCATTTGGGTGCGCTGTGGGGGCGCAATTGGCACATATACTACACAACCAAACATTCATAAATGTAAAATATCAGGCTTATATCCAGTTACCAACTGGTACGCATGATACTGGTTGGCTAGTAGTGGGTCTAAAAACAAATGACTAAGGCTGCATGTAATATTTGCATAACCC
This sequence comes from Silybum marianum, assembly GCA_036898165.1. Lineage (NCBI taxonomy): Eukaryota > Viridiplantae > Streptophyta > Magnoliopsida > Asterales > Asteraceae > Silybum > Silybum marianum. The sequence continues at coordinate 4,728,262 of CM072536.1, read as the reverse complement.
CATGCAAATGCGGGTAGATTGGTGCGCATAACCAATGCCCTATATATCATCTACATTCTTTTGATGACAACTTTTATGAGACCATTTTATATATACACATGGGGTATAGGAAACTCTACATTGATCCGAATATATATATATATGCAATAATTATCAATTCCTTATGATGTAAATTCTCTAGCATTCCAAGTCATGTAGACTTGATGAGATAGTTAGGGTGGTGAGCCCTTGAATGTGTAACTAGTGCTAGAGTGCAGCATCTTATGTGGACAAGAATGCGACGTGCGTTTATCGTGTCGAAACCAAAACCATAAAATACTTCAATGGTCCGCACTCTGGTTGTTTATGTCCATTACCTTGTATTCATTGTAAGAATGGAATATTTTTGTATTACCTTTAGGATGGTCTCATTCTTGTCTTAGCTAAGAATTAAGGTATACACAAGTTTTAGGTATGACGTATTATGATAGCGGTGTTGTTTCTTGTGCTGCAGAAGTCAACATTGTAATTTGGTTAATTGATTTATTTTGCCTTTCACTGCAAAAGATAACGTGTTTATATGTATTTTTCAATACAAGGATCATTATGTCATAACCATGGTGTCCCACAAGGTCGTGTCGAAACATATATGTGTAATTGTCCCAAAGTTCTTTATTGGTGGTATAATATGATTTGATGACCTTGATAATCCACTAGTGTGACACGTTAATTTCTCTAATATACTTTTCTTTCATATCATTAGAGTTGATGTACATATATATCAATTTCCATTCTTATATTATGATTTCCAATTGATACGAATACTTTAACAATGTTCTCATTAGTGTAATGCTTTAGTGACTATTAATCTTGTGCTAACAAGAAAATGACAGTCCATCGTCTAATTATTTTGGTTGGAGGAGTTCATATTAGTCTATCTTTTATGATTGTGTGGGAGGTCCCACAAAAACACTCAAGTTCTCCTCGATACATTCCAACATGGAACGAAGAATATTGAGAGTTTTGTATTTGTGATTTTGATGTATTTTTTTTTGCATCTATAATAGTTAAATATTTGGTTTTTCATTAGCAAGTGAAATTATTTTAATGCTTAAAATAAATTTCAAATAAACTTATGCTCAATCAATCTTAAATTAATCTGATATAGTATATTTTCAATTTGTTCTTTTTGTATGAGCGATTCTTAGCACATTTTTCTTCTTATATTATCCATTATCTTTTAGGCAGTAGTTTCATCTCTGCTCCAAGAATTGTAAAACCCTTTTCGACTCTTTCATGACCCTTACCATTTCAATGGTTTTGTCCATGGTGTGTAGAGATGTCACCTATGTGAAATTGTCTTTAACTCACTGACCTTTAGAGTTGTTTCACCTCTAACACTTTCATTATTGACCACGAGAACTTTCTTTATCCCAACATGTTTAGTGATATGAAATAACCTTGTTATATCTCTCAACCACTTACAGTAGGTTGATGAACTTGTCTAAAGGTTATACTTTAGCTCACATTGGTTCATTAATATGATTACTGCTATATGAAAGGTGAAAATCTTCTATGAGTTCCTTGTCATGAAGATTGAGATGTATTTTGAGTACAACATTTCTTTGTTGAAACAGTCATTTTTTTGTAATCGAGTGGTTTTCATTCCACTGTTTGATTAGTTTGGAAAGTACATGGTACTAGATACTCCTGATTTTTCTTTTCAGGGTGTCCTACTGTTCTTAGGGGATTCTAGTTAATGGTATTACATATGAAGGTTGTGACTGATGTATCGTCTCAAAAATCTCAAGATATTTACATGTATTTTAACAGGTGACTTTTAGGGTCAATATGTTTTGATGAGTTTTTCATATTTGCCTATCTTATGGTACTCAAGTTCTTTCGAGTCCATGTGGTTGTAAATAATGGAGAATATATGATTTTCTAAATTCATGTTCTATATGCATGAAATTTCATTATCATAATGATATTGGATTTTTGTTTGTTTACATTTTGTTGATAATACGTCATCAATATTTCAATATTCGAAAATAGATCGCAAAGACACTTTTGGATTTCCAGGTAGGAGGGGAATCACGTGGATTACTTAAGTCCCTTCAACCTTAGGGTTATTTACACCCGTTTGACAAAATCTTTCGGTGTTATGCAATTATTTCGTTTCATGAAATACATGAATAACATTAATATTTTGAGAGATTTTGCCATTAAGCAAAATAAATATTGGTTTTGACATAAAATTGAATTTTGATTTTTAACATCTTAATAGGATTTTGGACCTTTTGGTAGAAGATCAGAATACACGGTCGTTGGAAGTGTAACTTCCATTTATTAATTAAGATTGAAAATAATGAGTAGGAACTCATAATCAAGATAAGTATTTGAATAATATTTTAACATTTTTATGTTATTTTTTTTAAAGCTTTTGTCATAAGACTAAAAGTTATGGAAGTTGGAATGTAATTTCCAAAGATTAATTATAAGGTCGTGAATTATAGTTAAGATGAATATTTAAATATTAGCATAAATAAATAATTGATACTATAAACTAATTCTAAACTAATTGGATAAGCATCTAAATACATGAATATTAAGATGAACATTTAAATTAACCATCTAATATGTAAACTAATTAGATAAGCATTAATAAAGAATAATAACAATTTAGAACGATAAATACTATCATATCCATGAACTCTATCATACCTAAAAAATATTTTGAATCAAAATTGAACTAATAGATAACAAATAACATTCATAACTATAAAAAGAATTATAATAGATCAATTAAAATTCAATGACATAAAGGTAATAAAGAAAACAAATAAATTTTTATTTAACTTACAAAAACATCCGTTTGCCAGTTCTAAATTTAGGATACCCAATTTCACATTTAGTTTCTAGTTAAAAAATTTAAAACATAATCATATAACTATTTAATTTGGATGATCAAAATTACAATTAAAATCCCGTATCAATCTATATAATTATCTTTAAGTGCAATTTTCTCTAGTTTTTTTTTTACCGTCATTGTCTATTATTAAAAAAATTAAATAGTTACAAATGCTACATGTTTTTATTTTATTTTTCTTACCTGATTGATATCAACAATGAAAATATAACAAAAACATTCTATAAATCAAATCAAAAATTTATGTTTAAATCTTAAATAAATAAAAAAAACTAATGTATGAAGAACTTAATAGAAAGCTTACTAGAATTTAAGAAAACGATAGCAACGATGATGGATAACGGAGCAACAACGCTAACAACAAGCAATATATCATGTTCATAAATATATAGATCAAGACACAGAGATGCTTACTTGAATTGAAGTAGCTGGAAACAAGTCATTAAACGTCGGGGAATGGCCTACATAGTTGTTTACCGACGGGGAACAATAACAATAAAATCTAAGCATAAAAGCGTACCTTAAATCAATAGCGATACGTAAAAATCGTAGCTTCATGACTTTGACCAAATTATCTTTTTAGTTGAGCAACGTGCTGATAACGTGTTCAAGGAAAAAGGAAATAGAACAACAAGATTATAGAGAGAAACTGAAAAGCTGTAAATTCTCATTAATCATAAACCCTTTAAATAGGGTGGATTACATGGAGATAATGATGAACATGAAAGGAAATTAACTCCATAAATAATTCTAACATTTATGTCTATCTCTATCTTTATCTCTATCGTCATATCCATTAGACGATGACACATTTATCCTACAACATTATACAAATTAAGTAAGATTTTTATCTATTTATTACACAAAACATATATCTTAACAAACAAATACTTTTTTCCAAAATCATTTTTATCATATAATAAAAAGAAAGTTTTTTTAACAAGTATAAACACGTCATGAAATATAATTTTTCGTAACTATCTACCCTATTTTAATGTATGAATATTATACATAGTATTCTAATACATTTTAACATGTTGAAATCAATATATAAAAATCCAAAACTTGTGTTTTCATATGATCATTTCCTAAATTAAGGTGGATAATAATAATTTAAAAATTATAATAATCCGTGTAAACTTTAAGTCGTGATATTTAATGTTTGAGCAGTTAAATTCACTAGGTCAAGATTTTACGATATATGAAATGAAATTGGTCAAAGCAATCTTTCTAAGATAAATTGGTTAGATCTCGATATTATTAAACTGAATGAGAATGACTATAACCATCGTTTATGGTTCTTTTTCCTGAAAGATAAAGCAATATATCAAACAAAATAATAATAGGTTCCAGTATACATATATACAAGATATAGAAAAAGAACCAGCACTCTCAAACAGAAAGAAACGCACAATAAGAAAATAGCGAGAAAAGCACAACGACAAGAAGGAGCTAACTATCGTGCACATAGCCACATAGTATTATCGTGAAAAACCCATTTCATATCCATTTATCAACAGTCTCAATCTATAACTCAACAAGATAAAATGAGTCTATTCAATTGATGATTATGAACTTTTTTATATAGATGATTATGGATTTAAGAAGGGAGGCTAATTACACCCTCTATGCATTGATAAATGCACTTTTATAAAGTGTACTTTTTTCATACACATTAACCATCAAAAACAATTTTTTACAATTTTAATTAAAAAAATACATAAATTTTAACAAAAAGGGATACATCATTTCCCTTTAAGAATCGTTTCTATAAAATGTGTACAAGTGTTTATATAATTTAAAAGTCTAGGTAGGATAATAAAGGTGCACAAAAGTCCGGTCCTAAAGGTCCTACATGTCCTTTTCCTGCTATTTTTTTTCGACATTTATTATAAGCAGTTAAATTTTTAATTTTGTATATAGAGACGTGTTTATTGATATTTAATTAGACCTGACAAACGTGTCGTGTCGTGTCGGGTTCAAAGGTTAAACGGGTTGAGAGTGCCTAACCCTAACCCGACCCGTTTAATTTTCGTGTCGTGTCGTGTTAACCCGTTTAATTTTCGTATCGTTTTCGTGTCATTTTCGTGTCAACCCGTTTACTTAAACTAGTTGAAATATATTACCAAAATCCATTTCATTCGTATCGAGTTCGTGTCTAGTTAGTATTTTGTGCCAGCTTTTGTCAGGTATACATGAAATGTACAATCACTTTTTATTATTATTAGTATATACTTTGTTAAAAAAACTATAAAATGTGAGTTGTTGACGTTATTGTCTAGGGCCAAAGAGGCCTAATGTAAACGGGTTATTCGGGTCATTTTCGAGTTGAAAATTTTGACCCTGACCTTACCCGTTTAATTTTCGTGTCGTGTCAACCCGTTTACTTAGACGGGTTGAAATGTATTACCCAAACCCGTTTAATTCGTGTCGAGTTCGTGTCGGGTTAGCGTGTCGTGTCAGTTTTTGCCAGGTCTATATTTAATTGACATTTTTTTTGAAAGGCAGCTTTAATATCATATACACCAAAACCGAAACCAAGTGTACACCACAACAGATTACAACAGCCCTACCAAGGGGTTCCAAAATCGACAACAGCTAAATAAGAAACTATAATTTTGCAAGGTGCAAACTTTCACCACCTAAACAAAAAACATAGAAAGACACGATGCCTGACCTTGACAATATCATAACCGCTCCTACGGTTGATTACATACGAGTGGGATCTGTTAACCAACTTGACCTATCCAGCATTACCTTCTTGATTCGCCTCTTGATCCATTCAAATGTTATTATTTGGGACGTATGCGGTTTAATATTTTTAATTTTTTTTTTTTTGAAATACTCATATAAACTTTGTAAAATTTTACAATTTTTTACAAGGAATAAAAATGACAAAATTATATCAAAGATCTAGCATAAGAGGACCTTGCCCTAGACCAGTCTCATAATCAAGCTTGGATCCAACCAGGTTTTTAAAATTAGTTACTAGGACCGAGATAAGTATGTTGGCTTTAATCAGTCTAGAGGTGTAACAACCACGATTCCAAAATAAATGGTAAATCATTCTATTTCCCTATAAATAGCAATTCCAACCATAAATAGGTTCCAAAGTATAACTTAATCTCATAAGTTGCAGCGGATAAAACTAATTACTGAGATTTATTACAAACCTTTTTTAAAACTAGGCAACTATCTATACAAAGTAGCGCCTCACTTCTAGCTCTCCGAGCTCACATCTTCCCTTTCCCTTTACTAGAGCTTTCTACCATGTGCTTTCCTGAAAATGTTTTCAATTTTATAAAAGAGAAGGTTAGACCATAAGGCCTAGTGAATTCCCCCAAGACCACAGTTAATATGCATGACAATTTATAAGATAAAAAAGAGTTAGTCATGAATATTAACTCACACTTTAAACATACTTTTCATGTACCTGTTGCAACGGTAATTCACACTAATAGTCACACACACCGTGACTAATAAATGGGCCCACACCGCCCAAAAGTCGGGTACACACTTCCCGAATTTGAATGATTTAAAGATATGCTAATTTAAAACATTCATTTATAAAATAAGCACATGAAGGGAACTCACCTGAATGCCAAGCCTAGATTGCTCGCCGTTAGTACGATCACACCAACCGAACGTCTGAATTAGATCAATCAAACTACGAGTTATTGACCCAATTATTCTCCCACACATCCCACTAAAACACCCCTAAGGCTAGGACACCACATAACACACTTAATTATCCTTTAAGAAAAAACCTCGAATTGCTGAAATAGTGAGTTACACGACCTACCGCGCGACTTGAAGCCGCGGGACAAGTCGCGGGACTCACTATTGTCCCTGCACTTTCCTGCTCGAACAACAAAACCCCAAATCCACATTTCTACTGATTTTCACCCCAAAATTGATATGAATCTTAACCCAAACACATATTAATCAATCCTTTAACAACAACTAATCCATTTCATCCATTGGTTCATGGATTGTCACTCACATGGATGAGCACATTGTCATCCATAGAGGATTTCATTGATTTCAAACCCTTGGATTGAAATATGATTCACAAAACTTGAAGAGGACCTCCAGACTAACTCTAATATTCTAAATCACTGATTTGAGAGTTTTTATTCAACCAAACAACAAACCCAAACACATAATCCATACTTCCATTTACCCAAATGGCTCCAAAATGAAGAAGAAGATGAAGGTGAAGATGATTATACCTGAAACTGATGATTGCTCCTTGGTTCCTCTTGAATTTCTTCTCTTCTCTTCTCTTCAAAATTGCACACACTAACACACACTTGATTTTTCAGCCGACTGATTTCTAAATGAGGGTTTTCTAACCCTTATTGATTTACTTTATTCCATATACAGCTTCAGTCCCTGAAGTTGAGAAGGTTATACTCCAACCATCCAAAATGTAAACTTCATTACAAATAAAAGATTTCGGGTTATTACAACTCACCCCCTTAAAAGAATTTCGTCCCCGGTATTCATCAAGCGAAAAGTTGAGGGTATTTGGCCCTCATTTCCGATTCTGGTTCCCACGTTGCATGTTGTCCCTTATGAAACCTCCAATGCACCTTCACAAGCACAATCTCTTTGTTCCTCAACTTTCTAATCTTTCGATCCACGATCGCTTCCGGTTCTTCTGCATACTTGATAACTCTCAGAAATGAGTTATTTCATAGTATTTTCCTCACTTTAATTCCCATATTTCCTATCTTTCTAGGATTTTATGCCTTATTTTCTTATACATCTGTTTCATGCGATGATTTGGTACCAAAAGATAAATTTCTAGCTTTTATTACTCTTTTTGCTGAAAAGTCACCACAATCTCACCACTATGGCATGACTGGTGCTGAATGAATAAGCTGTTGAATGTCCATGAATTATTTCAATAAAGCTTCCTGGAAATTAAAGAGAAAATGCAGTTGGAAATGAAGACTCCTTAGAAGCATGGGCTAGTCTAAGTAGGGCATGGTGTTGCTTTTGTATGTTGGTATAAACCTTTGGTTAAGTGTTTCCTTGTTGTATAAAAGGAACCCTTTGCCTTCATTATTCAACACCCCTTTACAACAAGAGTTCTCTAACTCTTTCTCTCCTCTCCTCTACCAGCACTTGCTGGTTCTTTTTATTTTTGTAAGTTTAGTTTTATTTTCTTGTATTTTAATTTATGTATTGTACCCCTGTCGCCACAACCTCGACACTGTGGTGACAGTTTTATCTTTATTTATATTAATGCAAGTTACATTTCAGTTTATTTACTGTTTTCCATGTCTCATAGTAGCTAAATTGTCTCTATGGGTGTGGGTGTGAGTTTAGCTTAAGTGTTCATATAATATGTGGGTGTTCTCATTTTTATTACCTTAACGTTTGGTCATTTAAAACGGGACTTAAACTCGACGCAGATAAGCCGCGCACTTTGAAGTGTTAATATAAGATCTTAGACCCAGAGATAGGCGGATCAGAAATACGGTTTAAATGATGCACAAAGATTCGAGAGAACTTTGAATAGCCACGCAGAGATGCGGACTTTGTATATATTTAGCTAAGAGTTCATTCGGTTGTCGTACTTTATATCACAAAGAGATTTGGGTATATTCCGTACGCCAGTGTAATTTGGATCTAAATCGCCAAACTTTAAAGTAAGAAATTTGGGAACTTTTTACGTAAATTTATAAGTCGTCTATATGAACCTCACTCCCGAGAGGGCGGTGCGGCTCTGTAGATTTTTTATAACTTTCCGACCATGTTATTATATTTATCTTAAGAAAAACTTGCACCCATACCCATACCTTTTTAATTTATTAGTTTAATCTTGTTATTTACAATTTCACCAACTCTAAAAAAAATCATTTTAAAACCAAATCAAAACCGAAAACTAAGAAGTTCATAAAAATCTCAGATTCTCAGTAGTTCCAGTCCCTGAGGGAACGATACTGGTATTTTACCACTTTATTACTTGAAGGCGATCATAGTGACGGTGTGCACTTGCACTGCCACTGTGGGGATTTTATGCCCACTGTTTATACACGAACGGTTTTTAGCCAACAATACTCCAACCTTTCATCAACTTGAATGTCTTCTAGTGGTACCGTTACACCTGTATCTGCTAGACATTTGCGCAAATTGGACACGTGAAGCATACTATGGATAACTCGAAGTTTCTCCGGGAGATCCAACTTGTAAGCCACCGCACCCATTCGTGCCTTTATAACAAACGGTCCTATACACCCAGGACTCAACTTTCCTCTCTTTCTGAAACCTACTATTCCCTTCCATGGTGAAATTTTTAACATGACCTTGTCATTCACTTGAAACTCTATCGGTTTCCTTCTCCTATCCGCATATGTTTTATGTCGGTTTTGAGCCACTTTTAACTTCTCACGAATCTGTCCAATCTTGTCGGTAGTGATCTGAACAATTTCCGAGCTAGCTAGCTGCTTTTCCCCCACTTCTTTCCAACACAAGGGTGTTCTACACTTGCGCCCATACAACGCCTCATACGGTGCCGCTTAAATACTCGCATGATAACTATTATTGTACGAGAATTCAATCAACGGTAAATGCGTCTCCCACGAACCACCAAAATCGATCACACATGCCCTAAGCATATCTTCCAAGGTTTGAATTGTCCTCTCACTCTGTCCATCCGTCTGTGGATGATAAGCAGTGCTTAAATTCAACTTTGCTTCCAACTCCTTTTGGAAACTTTCCCAAAACACCGACATGAAACGGCTATCCCGATCCAAAACTATAGACGGCGGCACGCCATATCTAGTCACGATATCATCGATGTACAATCTTGCTAATTTCTCCATTGGGTACGTTTCCTTATATGGTAAGAAATGGGTCGACTTAGTGAGGCGGTCCACTATCACTCAAATGGCATCGTACCCTTTTGGTGTTGTTGGCAACTTTGTAACAAAGTCCATTGTTATATTATCCCACTTCCACACTGGAATATAAGGTTGAAGTTTCCCATACGACCTTTGGTGTTCCGCCTTGACTTGCAAACATGTCAAGCATCTCTCCCCATAGTAAGCTATATTCTTCTTCATTCCCGGCCACCAATAATACTGTCGTAAATCTCGATACATCTTGTTGGTGCCCGGATGTACCGAATACCGCGACTTATGCGCTTCCTCTAACACTTTCTCACGTAACCCACCAAGTTTAGGAACCCACACTCGGTCACCCAAACATTTCACACTTTTATCATCACACACTAATAACGACACATTTCCCACCATCATTTCACTCTTTAGATTTTCTTCTAAAAGAGCTTCATCTTGAACCTTCTTGATCTCTTCTAAGATAGTAGGTGACGCCTCGACTCTAAAGGCCACTACTTTGGTCGGCTCTGCTCTATCCTTTCGGATTAAAGCATCGGCTACCACATTCGCCTTCCCCGATGGTAAAGAATCTCACAGTCATAGTCGTTCAATAACTCAACCCATCTTCTCTGCCTCATATTCAACTCCTTTTGATAAAAAAAAGTGCTTAAGACTTTTATGATCGGTATAAATTTGACATCTCACTCCATATAGGTAGTGCCGCCAAATCTTAAGCGCGAAAACTACCGTCGCTAACTCCATAACAAGGTATTCAAGCACCTTCATGTACCTATAAACTCACAATACCATTGGCCAGATGTGATTCTGAATTTACCTTACATGTTAGTTCTTTCTACCCCATCATTACCCTCACCGGTTAAACCACACTCTACCCACTTCTATTTAAATCTCAGTCTCACCTATCCCTCAGTCTAAGTCTAGAAGCTCCTCAAACACCTAATTATTCTCTTAAACTAGGGCTCTGATACCACTTGTAACAACCACGATTCTAAAAAATAGGGCTCTAATTATTCTCTTAATCATTCTATTGCTCCATCACTAGCAGCTCCAAACATAATATAGATCCCAAATATACTTAATCTCAAATGTTTGCAGCGGAAATAAACAACTACTGAGATTTATTACATAACAACTCTAAACTAGGCAACTAACTCTACAAGTAGCGCCTCACTTCTAGCTCCTCGAGCTCACAACTTTCCCTTCCCTTTACTCGTACTCTCTATCATGTGCTTTCCTGAAAAGGTTTTCAGTTTTATAAAAGAAAGGGTTAGCCCATAAGACCTAGTGAATTCCCCAAAAAACACAGTAAATATGCATGACAGTTATAAGATAAAGGGGTTAGTCATGAATATTAACTCACACTTTAAACACACTTTTCATGTACCTGTTGCAACAGTATTTCACACTTTTAGTCACACACACCTGACTATTTTTAGTCACACACACCGTGACTATTTGTAACACCCCAAAATTTAGAGCGAATTTAAATCAAAATAAAATGTGGAATAATATAAAATTCACCCAATTGATGGGGGAGAGTATATGGGAGTCTACAACACGAGTTAGATACTACAACAACCTAACAATCTATATTGAACAAAACATAGATTAAACTCGGGTGTTGCTAATATCTCCAAAAGAAGGTTCTAATACTCCAAATATATACACTCTAAGGTGCATATCTCAAAAAGATGCCCTCACTCTCTCGGCACATCATCCCGCTCTTCTCTAAAGAGCCCCATCAATCTGCTTCCCTGCTAAACCACATTTAAATCAGGTGTTAGGCTTACAGCTAGTGAGAACAAACAGTTAAATGGATAAAGCTGTAAAACATTTTAAATCACGAATGATACAATTACCCCATTTAACTTCACTTGACAACTGACTTGGTCCTCTATGCCTATGGATTCCATTACATATTAATCTCTAGGCCAACTACATCATTTATAACATAATCATAGTTTCCAATCTACTATATTATTTCTAACATAATCATAGTTTCCAATCTACTATATTATTTGTAAGATAATCATAGTGCCAATCTACTAAATTATTTGTAACATAATCATTGTTTCCAATCTACTAGATTATTTATAACATAATCATAATTCCAATCTACTATATTATTACTAACATAATCATAGTTTCCAATCTACTATATTATTTGTAACATAATCATAGTTTCAATCTACTATATTATTTGTAACATAATCATAGTTATCCCAACAACTATATTATTTGTAAAATACTCATAGTGTTCCAATCAGCTATATTATTTCTAACATAATCATAGTTTTCTAAGCCAAAACCTTTTCATAAACAAGTTCCTCTTCAAATACCAGTTTTATAAATAACTTAGGTCAAATTATGTTGAGTACCGAAATTAAAGATTATTTCATTTTATAACCTTTCCAAGAGTCTTAAACCATTTATGATGATCATTCCATCATCTGTAAAATACTCAAACTTCTCATTTTGACCTAAAATCTCCCAAACTTACCCAAATACATAAATACTTGAATGAAAGCTTAAAATCAGGAAAATACCACATTTATAACAAGTATTTGAGTTTATAAAGTTTTAATTTGAACTCGCATAGCTAGATTTAGGCTAAATCTAGGTTTTATCCCAATATCGAGCTCCATTCGGTGAAGACTTTAGATCCCCATGCTAAAACTCTAGATCCATGATGTAATCCCTTCAAGAACACCTACATACCTTCCAACACATACACAAAAGAACCCAAGAGACAATGAGGGTTGATGGTGTGAAAATCCAAGCCCTAGATTCAAGATTTCGGAAAGGTAATCGTACCTTTCAACGTATAGGAACCCCAAATCATCAAGTAAAATCTAGCTATATTTGTTTCCATGTTGAAGAGCTTCCGAAGACGAAACGGAGGCACTTTGAATCGCCCAAATCGGCTGAGAAATGAGAGAGTTATGACCAAATGAAGTTTAACCCCGAAATCCGTCTTTTTAACCCCTGTCTGCGAACTGCGACCATGGACTGCGACCTTGCCACTCCCAGGTCGCAATTTTAGGTTGCACTTTCCCGAAAACACTACTTACGTTACATAAAGTGCGACCGTGGCCCCCAAGTGCAAGAATTGCGATCCTAAGGTCGCAGTTTACCCTATTTCGCACATTTTGGGCTTTTCTTGCTTATTTTCGACATCTGACCGGGGACCAAAACCCCAATACTTATCCCAAACCATTCCACTGATGAATACGCCACTAACACTTGAATTTAGGAACGCCAAATTTCCGGGTGTCACACTATTAAATGGGCCCACACCGCCCAAAAGGTCGAGTACACACTTACCGCATTTGAATGATTTAAAGATATGTAAATTTAAAACATTCATTTATAAAATAAGCACACGAAGGGAACTCACCTGATTGCCAAACCTAGGCTGCTCGTCTCACACTACGAATCACACCAAACGAACGCTTGAATTAGATCAATTAAACTACAAGTTAATGACCCAATTATACTTCCACACATCCGACTAATACACCCTAAAGCTAGGATCCCACATAGCTCCCTTAACCACCCCTAAGCCGAAAACTCAAAAATGTCAAAACAGTAGCTGACGCGACTTGCCCGTGTGGCCACCCGTGTGGCTTACTGTTTGACCTGCACTTTTCCATCACGAACCAAAAACCCCCCAAATACCTCATTTCCACCATTTCCTGCTCCCAAGACACATTGAAATGCATCTTAAACTCCCATAAAACAATCTATAACATCAGCCACTCCATTTAATCCATTCCTTCTAATGATTTCAAGGATTTACTCATCCATTGAAGAATATTACCCAACAATGGAAGTTTCTTGGTTGATTTCAGATCAATAAATAAAATGTGATGCATAAAAACATGAAACAAGCCTCAATACCAACACCATAGACCCAAAAACACTGGTTTGTGGGTTTATTCAATCATCCTACAAGTTAAACTCATCTAATATCATACTTCCATTACCCTAATGCCTCACATATGAAGAAGAAGATGAAGGTGAAGATGAAGATGAATATACCTGAAACTGGTGATTACTCCTTGTGTCCTCTTGAATTCCTTCTCTTCTCTTCTCTTTTCACCAAAATCGCACACACACTAGCACACACTAATGCATCAGTTGTTTTCTCCAAGAAATGAGGGTTTTCTAACCCTTAAAGACCCATTTTTCTATTATACAACTTCAATCCCTGAAGTTTAGAAGATTAGGCTACAACCATCCAAATTGAAATTCTTATTACAAAATTAGATTCCAGGTTATTACATGTAATGTGTTGATTGTTTATGATGTACATTGTTATACAACTTTGAACAATATTTAATACATGCAACAATCATCTACAATGAATGTAAATTTGTTTTGTATCGATGCGACTTGCCTATACAAAATTTCTATATGGTGATGGTAATTATGTTAGTAGTGGTGTTTGTTTATGATGTAACAGTTTTTATATTTGTTGATGCCCTTTGTGTTATGTCTTATACGATGGAATGTTGATTCAATTGCTAAATGATGTAAAAATCATTATCATGAGCCATCTAAGGACAAAACAATATACATTGGTTTTGAAATTGTAATATTTGTTGTAAAAAGTAGTTTGAAATCTACATTTACATTTATTTGTTCCAACAATTTGATCTTTTGAATTTTATGTTTTCTATTTCAGGTTCTAGATCTTCTAAGATTGGCTCAATCATCACCAGCCTATTTCGTTCTGCATAAGTGCATTGTGCATAGTACCAATATTTTCCAAATTTTAGATCATTTTGGACACAATAACTTGGAGCGGTGTACTTTAATAAGAAGAAGAATGTATCTTAAAGTCCAAAGATGCAAGTGTAGTTTTTGCAAAAGTCAACTGGAAAGCTGCTATTTGTAGAAACATAAGCAAGTATGTTGACTTTGTTGTCAGTTTTTTTTTGTAATTTCTTAATTAGGACGTTGATAAATGATGTTCATCCTTTGGCAAGTATGAACAACATTTACAAATGCATTTTGAATATAACTGTAGGAAAATGTATAATGTTACTTTTGGGTATGTTTGTAACTCTATTCAAGATTATAATATGTTTTGACTATGAAATTAACCTTTTTACCAATTGTATGAATCTTAAAAGAGAGAGTAAAATGGTTGCTTTAATATTGCTAAATTACTTTCATATATGAATGTTATGCTTCATGATGCAAGATTAGAAAAAAGAATTAGTTTGTTATACAAAAGTTGGTTGATTAATTATGAAGTACACAAATTAACCATATTGTCTCTCCTTATTCACATTGAATTTAACAATTTTCACTTGTTTATATATATTTCATTTCGTTAAGTAATAATTGTAGAATGAAGCTAATCATATAAATCTTTGATTTTGACTACACATCTCTATCCGTGGGATGACTATATTTATAAACAAAATCTGTTTATGATATATTAAGTTATTTATTTATGTAATAATTTCCAATCATTTATATATATTTCATTTTATTAGTTGTTTTTAACTTACATAAAATGATTCTTGTTAGTTTAATATTTAACACATGATCAATCCACTAAACTTACTTCAATATCAGAATTTAGCGTTATTATGTAATATACGGTGCCAAACATTAGTGAATTCTTAACTTATATGGGTTTTAAAATGAAGCTAATTAATAATGTCAGGAATTCACAATTGTAATTATTTCATTAACTTTAATGTTATCCACACAAACATATTTACGGTGGGTCATCTAGGGCGGGTTCAAATGAGAACTTAAATTTGGTTGTGAACATGGGGACAAATGAGAGTTCGACACGTGTCCCATTCAAAGAAATATTCAGTCTAAATAATGTTTATTCAGTCTGAATATTTCTTTATATATTCGGTCTGAATAATCTATATCCAGACACATGTCACGCTCTCATTTGTCCTCACGTTCACAACCAAATTTGAGTTCGCATTTGAACTTTCGGGTCATCTAAATATTATCCACATTAGATTAACATCTTTTATTTTGGGTAGTATAAATTTTATTAAATTCGTAATTTATAGATGTATTTCGTATAACCGACCAACAACGGACAGATATTAACTTGACCAACAACGGACAGATATAACACTAGTTAACTTATGTTTTATCCACTTTTGTATAACTAAGTGTAACGATACAAATCAGTGATATAAGTATACATATATAATTGTAAGATTATAGTTATACACAAATTATATATATATATACATACAAATTTAACATCTGCAATCGGAACCCTCCCCCAAATCCAAAAAGCCAGTGCCGCCAGAGAGAATCACGAACCACCGTGACGCGCCGCCGTGATCCATTCTCAACAAATCACCACCGGCAGTTTTTCAACCCGGCCGTTTCTTTCACACAAAATCAAACCAATCGAAATCCATCCTATCTACTCCACTCCACCGTTCTAATTAAACCCTAAAATTCTCATCAATCAACGTGCATATATATATATATATATGTTCAACCAAAAATCGAACCTGAAGAAAATCTTCAATAAGATCTGGCATCAATTGACCGAATCGCAAAAGCATCATCAGAAGACGACGTCAAAGAGTAATTATTCGTATCTGAACGATACGATTTAGAGTTCTCAGTTTGACTTTGACCTTCTGTTTGACTTCCTCCTCCTTCACCTTGCATCTGATTTCGAAAGTCTCTCATGGCTCTGAATCTCAGATCTTCGGAGTAGCCGCTGGCTGCCGGAATTATTTCAGGTACGCAAGTTTTTCCGTCGAGCATACTTACAACTTCCGACATCGTCGGCCTGACCGACGGAGATCCGTTGGTGCAGAGAAGTGCTACTTTTACTACGGTTTCTGCTTCTTCTTTGTTGATTTTGGAGTCTAATCTCTCGTCGAAAAGCTCTTCGTATTGTTTACTTGTTTCCAATCGACAAGCCTGCAAAATTCGGTTCTAGAAATGAATATCTAAATATTTTATTTCGATCATGTTATTTTATTTTGACTGGATTTTCGATTGTTATAAAAAAAATTATACATGTTAAAAAATATCAAAAAAAAAACTGATTTTTTTTTTCGAAATCGACAGAAACACTAAAAACATCTTTCAAAATCGACAAAAACACTAAGAAAAAATCCTTTGAAATCAACTAAAAAACGTAAAAAAATTTCCGAAACACGTCGGGTGACTTTACGCGCCTTTAGTCTACCTTAATAGGACCCCAGTGGACAAAAATCCTGGATCCGCCACCGGTCAGAATGATTAAGAGACTTT
This sequence comes from Silybum marianum, assembly GCA_036898165.1. NCBI lineage: Eukaryota > Viridiplantae > Streptophyta > Magnoliopsida > Asterales > Asteraceae > Silybum > Silybum marianum. The sequence continues at coordinate 4,711,216 of CM072536.1, read as the reverse complement.
TATGATATTGTATAAAGTGAAATATATTTGTTTGGTAGGCTTTGAATGGTTAAGGGAGGTCCAGGATACAAAATGATTTAGAGGGTTTTGGAACCATTAACGGATAGACTTATTTTTTGACTAACAAGATTCACCTCCTAGTGACTCAGTGGTTGTCTCTTAATGGAACTGTTACGAGGTAAACAAAAAGCCCTTAATACTGAAAAGCTAGTTGTTAATTGATTAGCTAAGTGATAAACTAGCCATATTTGGTTAAAACTGACCGAAAAATTAAATGACAATATAAAATGATCTAAAAATACATGTTAAAAACTTAATTGAAAAAAAATAAAAAACATAATATGAAAAAAGTGGGGGGAAATGTTTGCAATTACTTGAAGGAGTTGTCCAAAAACTTTTAGCTTTTAAGATAGAAGTCCAAGGTTCAAAAAGGCGTGAGCCATGACGTGGCGGCGAGGTCAAGCCTTAAGTCTTATTCAAGGCGTGACATAAGGCGGCAAATTTGTATGTCATATAAACAATTATATACAAAGATATATGTTTTTTTAATATTATTTAATCAAATAATGATATTAAAAAATGTACATTCATATTAGAAGAAGAAAAATCATATAGATTATTGTTATAAAAATAGTTTTTTGATTAAATATTTAAAATAGAATTTAGAAAGGTAATTTTACAACTTTATTTTAATCGTGTGTCCATAAAGTTTAAAATTTCGTGAAATTGTGATTGATGTGATTAGATAAATTTGCGAAAATGTAAAATTTAAAGTTAAAAGTGTAAAAATAAAAAAAATACAAAATAAAAAATTAATATTTTTATTTTTGAAAAAAATATGTCATACAAAAAAACGTGCAATGGCGTGAGCCACGCCTTACAGAAACGTTATTGGCTGTTTCGTAACGGCAGAGACGCGTCTTACGCCGGTGCGCCATGGCGCGCCTTTTTGAACCCCGGATATAACTAATAAACATGTGTTTTTTCAAGAGTAAACTACAAATTTGGTCCCTATAGTTTATCAAAAATAATATTATTTGTACCTGTAAGTTTAAAGTTATAAGATGGTCATCGTGATTTATAAAAATATTTGGATTTGGCCCCTCCCTCTAATGGCCATTAAAAGATTTCGTTAAATGATGGACATTTTCGTTCTTTTATCGATTTTTTTTTTGTCTTTTACATAATTAAAATCAATTTTATGATTTTGCTTTTTTTTAATTGGGTAAAAGACAAAAATTCGTCATGTTGACTTTTAAGATCAACCACACTAGTTTTCTCGATTCAATTTTGTAAGTCAAAGTCAAAGATTTGACCACGAAAATGCAATACGTACCCAATCTAGAAGACAAATGCAATCATTGGTCGGAATGTAACTGTTGTTGTTCTTGCCGCTAACGATTTCTAACACCACAACTCCGAAGCTGTAAACATCCGCCTTGTCGCTCAAGTAACCCCATAGCGCATACTCTGGTGCCATGTATCCACTGCAAATCCATCAAAATTCCATTAACCAAAACCATTACCAAAAAAACAAATATATTTTGCAAACTGTGGGTATCTGAGCCAGCTTACGCACACCTAGACTAATCCCATAGGCCCTTTTTAAAACTGGTGACCTCTGGGGAACAAACCCAAGGTCTTACCAGTTAAGCTACCCCTAAGTGACCAAAGGACCTTTGGCCTAGCAGTATGTGAGCCTATGAGCCTATGACCTCCTAGCAGGTCAAGGTTCAAATGTCAGTTTATTTGTTCCAATTGCCGTATATAAATATTATATACTTAAAAAAAAACTACCCGTCAGTGTTGGTTTTTTGTAAGAATTGAGAATTACATTGTTCCGGCAACTCGAGTGCTAACATGAGTCTTCTCGTCCTCATTCAGCTTTGCCAATCCAAAATCCGATATTTTCGGATTCAGATCTTTATCAAGTAACACATTCGTAGCTTTAATATCCCTATGTACGATTTTCAGCCTCGATTCATCGTGAAGAAAAGCTAAACCTTTAGCAATCCCGATACATATCTTAAACCTCGTGGGCCAATCCAACATTAATCGGCTTTTCTTCGAATCTACATTAATAAACAATATAAGTTTAACATTATAAAAAAATAAAGAGAAAATTTAAAATAAAAAAAAACAAAAACCGACCCAGTAAATCCCACTCACCAAATAACGCATTTGCAAGGCTATTGTTTTCTAAATACTCGTAAACAAGCAACAATTGATCTCCTTCGATACAACATCCATGGAGTTTAACGAGATTCGGGTGTTGTAAACACGAAATCACACCCATCTCGTTCAAGAACTCACGGTTTCCCTGCTTTGAATGAGACGAAAGTTGTTTCACCGCGATGACGGTCCCATCGGGCAACGTACCCTGAAACCGTTATACACACGTTTATAAACACAAAACCACAACCGAAAAATAAAGGACACAAATTATAGGACCATAAAAACAAAGGGTCTTGTATAAAGGCGTTATAATAAGTTTATAGGACGTTTCTGGGCGTTGTAACAAGTTTATTATGACATTTTTTTTTAAATTGTTATATTAGCTATTTTAAAGGGATACTATTTGAAAAAGTGTCCTATAAACAAAAATATTTTATAAAGAAAATGGGTTTAGAGCATCTACAACATGTATGCTTAAAATAGAGAAAATATATAATTTGGCATTTTTGTTGCTCCAACAGCTATGTTATCTTCTATATGCTAAATAGAGAAAAGAGGAGAGAGAAATAAAAAAAAATCTCTAAATTTAGAGATATCTTTAAAACTAAAAAGAAGAGAGAGAAGGAATATTTTAATTACATCCAACCACTTAAAACTATTGAATTACATGTGTAGGAAAAAGAAATAATATTTTTTTAAACGTATTGATGAATATTTTATTAGTATAGTTAATTTAGAATTGCTAAAATAGAGTAGCTGTTGGAGTTGGATGCAATTTTTTTTTAAGACTTTGACTTTTATAGGACACTTTCTCAAAAGTGTCCTATAAATAGCTATTGTGACGTTTTTTATTAAAAATGTTCTGATAAACTTGTTAAGAGGTCCAAAAAAGTCCTAAAAACTTATTACAACGCCTTTAGACAAGACGTTTTATTTTTGGTCATATAATTTGTGTCCTATAAAATGGTCTATTAGGACGCTTATTTATTGGTGGCGTCCTATAAATCCAATTTTGTTGTACTGGATTTTCCCGACTGTTATCTTCAGGGTCTCGTGGGCTTAGTCCCAAAAGCGGGCCCAAACCCCCACGATTACCAAAACACACATAAACGACCATTTTTATGCTAACCTTATAAACGGCCCCGAAACCTCCTTCACCGATTTTATTTGAAGCATTAAAGTTATTCGTAGCGGATTTCAGTTGTTTCAAAGAAAACGAAAGCGTATTTAGCTCCATTCCTTCGAAATCTGTTCACGAAAAGCATAAAGCATGAACAAAGAGCTGAACAACTTGATCAAGAAAGTTAATAAAAAAATGACGATTTTTTTTACCTTTATCGTTCATTTTTCGGTTTCGGCCTTTAAAACATTTTTTCCGCCATAGGAAGACCAAAATTAACAATATAAGACAAGGAACAGCAATCCCGACACCGATATAAACGCCCTTGCTCGTCTTTTTTCCACCGGCTGAACAAGTTTTAAAATCTGCACAACAAATTCGACATCATGAACGGAAGTAAACATTGAAACGAAAAAAAAAACCCCAACTTTGTGAAGAATTAAGCCAACTTAGTGAAGAATTAAGACAACTTTGTGAAGGATTAAGCCAACTTTGTGAAGGATTAAGCCAACTTTGTAAAGAATTAAGCCAACTTTGTGAAGAATTCAGCCAACTTTGTGAAGAATTAAGCCAAACCAAACTTTGTGAAGAGTTAAGCCAACTTTGTGAAGAATTAAGCCAAACCAAACTTTGTGAAGAATTAAGCCAAACCAAACTTTGTGAAGAATTAAGCCAACTTTGTAAAGAATTAAGCCAACTTTGTGAAGCATTAAGCCAACTTTGTGAAGAATTAAGCCAAACCAAACTTTGTGAAGAATTAAGCCAACTTTGTGAAGGATTAAGCCAACTTTGTGAAGAATTAAGCTAAAGATTTCGGTTCTAGAACATGAAGTTTAGCAATTCTTACGAGGGTTAACATCAATAGCCGATATAAGAGGTCCGTAGACTCCTCTTTTAGGAAAACGAGTTGTCCCTTTACCCGCCCAATAAAACCGTATCTCCAAGATGTTATTAGTCACACTAGCATTGAACGGTATGATCACCGGTCTTCCAAACCCTGGGGCCTCGTCTTCGATATTAAAGTCCCTTCTAACACGTTGTCCCTAAATCACATAGAAACTCGATTAGCAATTTCGGTGACACATTTTAGAGACATTGGATTGACCGATCACAGTCTTGATTAAGCTATCTAACGGCACTATAATAAAATCGGCTTTATAGGACGTCAAATATGTTTAAATATCCTAATAGACTGCTTTATAGGATTTAGTTGATACGGGTCAAGGATTTAGTTGATAAACCGCAAAAAATGAAAAATAGACGAATACCCTGGTAACCGTTCAGCTGGACGGTATGCAGATGTGCATACAAGTAATTTGTAAGCAATTTGTCAAGTATGCACATGTGCATAAGAACCAAGAAACAACTTCAATTACTTGTATGCACATGTGCATACAAGTAATTCGTAAGCAATTTGTCTGGTATGCACATGTGCATAAACACAAGAAACAACTTCAATTACTTACCATCAAGATAAATGGTTACCACGGTGTTCTTCTTCAGTTTTTCATTTTTTTACGGTTTTCCGTGAACCTCACTCTAGTTGATACACCCAAACAATTGTGCATCCTATATAAAGTGTTACAATAAGTTGATAGGACGCTTTTAGGCTTCTTAACAAGTTTTTTAAGATACTTTTGAAATAAAGCGTTCTATTACTCTTTTTATATAACATTATTTAAAAAAAAATGTCTTATAAAAACAGGTATCCTCTCAACTTATTGCAACACCTTCATATGACACAATTATTTATTCCTATAAACTAAAGTTCTATAAAGCAGTCTATTAGGACACTCAGACATATAATATTTGGGGTTGTATCATATAAAAAGCATACAACGGTATATATACTTATTTTCGAACAATTTATATATATATATATATATATATTACCTGTATATATATATCAAATACCCGCCGGCCAAGATTTTTATAAGTGCTATCGTTAGTGAATTGTATCTCCGCAAAATGCAGATTAACACCATAATCACCGTTTTCCAAACAATAGCTGAAGTAAGTGAGTGTCACTGGTGAGAGGCGGGCGGTGGTATATAGCGGCGGCAAGGTGGTGTTAGTCTGAACGGAATCTATGTATCGGGTATTTTGATAAATGTTGTCATCCATGAAGTCTCCGGTGCTACTAAATCCCCAATTACGAGTGGTTTCGTACAATTTGGCGGCACCACCATCGACATTGGCGTCTCCTTCATAAAGAACCGACTGCCCGTTACTTTGTGTAACCATCAAATCATCCCCGCCACAATTTACGTGTAAAGAACACGAGTCTGCGATAAAAATAAAAAAAACGCAGCTACATTATAAAGAAAACATGTGAATCGATATATATATATATATATAGATAGATATATATGTATAGGGTTAGGTTCAAATGTGAACTCATTTTTGGTTGTGAACGTGAGGACGAATCTCAGCCACACATCTTCGGTTATGGTGGACGCGATCACGGAGGATTGACGCGATTCATGGGAGGGTGGAGATTATTAAAGGAGGGGAACCAGGTCAAAGCCGCCTTTATTGACCGGATAAGTGGCTGAGATTCGTCCTCACGTTCACAACCAAAAATGAGTTCACATTTGAACTTTCCTCTATATATATATATATATATAGAGAGAGAGAGAGAGGGAGGGAGGTTCAGGAGAAAACGCTAAAAAAAGATAAAACTGAAAAACACCTTGGGAGCCCTCCATCCGGACGGCATGCACAAATGCATACAAGCCGATTGAAGTTGTTGTTTTTCTATGCACAAATGCATGTTACAAATTACCGGTATGCATTTGTGCATACCGACATACCGTCCAGATGGAGGGTTCCAGGGTGTTCTTTAGTTTTCTCTATTTTTAGCGTTTTCTCCTGAACCTGGCCCTATATATATATAGGCGCGGGTTCAAATGAGAACTCAAATTTGGTTGTGAACGTGAGAACAAATGAGAGCGCGACACGTGTCATATTCAGATTGAATAATCAAAGAAATATTCAGACTGAATATAGTATAAATTCAGTCTGAATATTTCTTTGATTATTCGGCCTGAATAATCTACATTCAGTCACGTGTGGCGCTCTCATTTGTCCTCACGTTCACAACCAAATTTGAGTTTGCATTTGAACTTTCCTCTCTCTCTCTCTATATATATATATATATATATATATATATATAAAGACCGCTAATGTCGTATAGCGTCGTAGTTTGAGGTCCGTATCTCTAGTTATGTCATTGCTTCTAGCTACCCTACAACAAAATCGGTTTTATAAGACGTCAAATATGTCTAAAGGGTTGTGTGGTTGGTTTTCCATTAAGTCCTGTATGGATAAAAATTGTTTGTGTGGATTAATATGTCTGTATAGATCAGGAAGGTTTTTGTTTGGGAGGTGTGTTCCATAGATGAAAGGAGTGTGTTTTTTTTTTTAATAGGGAAGGGTTGGTTTGGTAAAAAACTTGGCTTTCTGCATAAAGCTTCCCCCTAGAAGCTTACTGAACAAGCCACTTTCTATATCATTAAGCCACTACCAAACAGTCATGTATAGCTGATGGAATAAGCCGTGAGTTCTATTAAGCTCATTAGGCTTACTGAATAAGCCACTTTCTAAGGCCTGTTTGTTAGCAGTTTAATGAGCTTAATGGAACTCACTGCTTATTCGGTCATCTATACATGACTGTTTGGTAGTGGCTTAATGATATAGAAAGTGGCTTATTGAATAAGCTATTAGGGAGAGCTTTTTGCAGAAAGTCAAGTTTTTTTTCCAAACCTGTCCCATCCCAATTTAAGAGCTTGCTCCTTCCATCTATGAAAAAACTGTCAAACAAAACATTCACAATCTATACAGACAGATTAATCCACACAGACAGCTTTATCCATACAGAACTTTATGGAAAACCAACCAAACCGGCCCATTTATGTCCTTATAGACTGCTTAATAGAACTTAAATTTATAGGACCAAACAAGTGTTGCTTCTGTATAAATGTGTTACAATAAGTTGATGACGTTTTTTGACGTCTTAACAAGTTTTTTAGGACAATTATTAAATAAAGCATCCTATTAGTCTTTTTATACGACATTATTTGAAAAAATCAATAAGAACTCATATAAACTATAAAGTTGAAACTAATTGGGTTTAATATTATCTTTGATTCAGAGATAGAAAAAAATACTCACATCGGGGGCACTCGATATCCTCAGCACACGGAAGCACATCTTGTCTGTTTGAAAATGTCAATATCACAAGTGTAACAATCGTTAAATGAGTTCGAAAAACAAAGATGAATAAAAACCGGGATTTCTGTAGAGAATCCAAATCCCGCAACTTTTAGCCACAAATTAGACGATATAATAATGGTAGGAAAAGCAATGGAAAACCGTCTTACATCGGGTTTCCTGTTGAAGAGCTTCTGAACAAGTTTACGTACAAATTCCTGATATAAAACGACAAACGAAAAAAACAAGTTATCATAAGAATGAACTTCCAGAAAATCCCGAGTAGAATACGAGCTTAATAAGCTTAATGAGACTCGCAACTTATTCGGTCAGCTATACGTGACTGTTTGGTAGTGACTTTAGGGCTTGTTTGTTAGCAGCTTAATGAGCTTAAGGGGACTCGCAACTGATTCGGTCTGCTATGCATGATTTTTTGGTAGTGGCTAAATGATATACAAAATGGCTTATCCAATAAGCTTCTAGGGGGAGCTTTATGCAGAAAGCCAATTTTTTTCCAAATATGTCCCTCCCAATTAAAAAACACGCACCTTCCATCTACGAAAAAACTCTCCCAAACAAAACCTTCCTAACCTATACAGATTGATTAATCCACACAGATAGCTTTATCTACTCAGAACTTAATACAAAACCAACCAAACAACCCCTTAATGATATAAAAAGTGACTTATTCAGTAGGCTTTTAGGGGGGAGCTTAATGCATAAAGCCAAAAAAATTCACTTGCCCTTCCAAATTAAAAAAACACGCTCCCAAACAAAACCCTTCTCAATCTTTACAAACAGATTAATCCACACAGACAACTTTATCTATACACAACTTAATGGAAAAATGAACCAAACAGCCAAAATGATATTCGATATCACAAGAAGAATTCTTACGTGTTTTGTCGGCATGTCGGCTGATTAGGTCCTTGCCATGTCAAATTGTTGTAAGAAAGATCGCTACACCAAATTAATAAAATAAATACGTAAACTTATTTATAACTTAGCATGTAACACAAACTTTAAACATAAATATTTACAAAATGAACTTACATACTAGCACCGTTAACCAAAAGCGCACTCGGTATATCTCCACTTAGCATGTTACCCGTTAGAAATCTGTTCAAACCAAACAAACTCAGTATATCTCGTCTTTTTTTGGCCACGGTTATAATGTATGTAATAATAAAAAATGGAACATAAAGAAATCTTGAAATTTTACTAAAAATTCTATTATTTTTCAGACTTACACTAATCGCAAGCTTCTCCCGAGGATGTCGTTAGATATTCTTCCTTCTAACCGATTAAAACTTGTGTCCCTTTTGAATTCAAAGAGGAAAAAGATGTTATTTAAACGTATAGATCGTGAAGAATTAGAAGAACAATATATGGTTGGTTTTTATGTGTATACTTACAACAATTCAAGTTCTCTCACTTGCCAAATATAATCCGGTATTTCTCCGGAAATGTTGCAATTTCTCAAGATCCTAAATTTATGAATGTAATATCAGTATATATATATATATATGTATGTATAAGTTGAGATAAAAGTCGATGGCGGAATTATATTCTTACAGTCGTATTAATCCCGTAGCATTGTTGAGCGGAGGAAATCCCTGAGTCGGTCCGGTTATGTCACTAATTCTCCTGAAAAACGGCATCACGAGCTAATTACTTTCTTGACACAAAAAAGGAGTTTCATGAAGAACAAAATCTGGGAATTTCATGCATTATTCATAATGAATAACCCTGAATAATTCATGATATCATGCATATTCATCATGAATATCATTCATTATTTTCATAAATATCATGTATATTCATTATGAATAACTTTCATCATGCATTTTATCATAAATATGTATATTCATCATGAATATCTATCATCTATCATGATATTCATCATGAATAAAGCATGAATAGTTGGTTCCCACTTAGGTTCTCGACATATTTACGGTTCTCATTTGAACCTGCCCGTTAAGGTGAGATTCCTCACTTACAGATCAAGTAGGTTCTCGAGAAGCGATATATTCGAAGGAATAGGTCCGTCAAGTCCACTCGCCACAATCTCTCTTCAAAAACATCCAAAAAGATTAAAAATTATGACATTTACGATATATTGTAACAAATTACGATACTAAAAAAACGTATAAAATCTTACAATCTCGAGAGTAGTCTCCAATTTTGTATAAAATCAGGTATCGACCCGTTAAAATTGTTTTCGTTTATCCTACTGCAAATCATAACACGATAAAGATTCTCAGTTTTAGCCATGGAAATCTATATCAATCTTGAAAGTTAAAGAAAGGTAGCTCCTTTTTCAGAATAAAAAGAAAAAAAAAATATTTTACAAATTCGTTAGATTTCCAAGTTGACCAAGAGTCGTTGGCAGCCTTCCCGTCAACCGGTTTGAGGACAAGATCCTGAAAATTAATATCGTAAATTTAATAAACTTACGGGTTCCAATTCTTGAACAAAATAAACCCAATAAGCACAAGAAAACCGATAAAAATCTGTTGTCCCAAATTCCCACGTCTCATTTCTATCCCACCAATGAAATTAAGACACATCAGATTTATATATATATATATATATAGGCATAGGATCGTGTGAAAAGAAGAGTTAAAGGTGAGAAGCGTAAGAAGAGATCTGAACCCTTGATCGCTTTTAATCTCGTACCCACCCATGAATTGCGCTTTAGAAGAGAGCTGATCGGGTGCACCTCATCTTGGTGCATCTCATCCTAACGTGCATCCAAGGGTGGAGATCCCTTTTTACGCTTCTCACCGGAACCAACCCTATATATCTATATAGGAGCAGGTTCAAACGAAAACGCTACCTATTTAAGAAAACAAGAAAACTTTTTTCATGTACAAAATCATATATGATTCACATACAAAATCATATATGATTAGCCGCGATTTTTTCCGCGACTTAATCTGCGGCAAAAGTCGTGCGTGTCCATTTTTTCATGTTAGTACAAAATCATATGTGATTTTGTACATGAAAAAAGGTTTTCTTGTTTTCTTAAATACATAGCGTTTTCGTTTGAACCTCCCTCTATATATACTTAAGTCAAGTTCACATTCCCTGATGATGTGTCATCATGTGATTGGTGGACAGGAATAGGACATGAAAATATGGGAAATGTAGATTTTTATCAAAAGAAAGCATGCAATAAAAAAACTTACAAAGACTTCAAATTGATTAATCTCCCCAAATCAGGAGGAACAGTTCCTGAAAGCTGGTTTGCTTCAAGATCCCTGATCAAGAATTTGAATTTTTAACGAGATTAGTATATGAAACCGAAGAAAAAACAGAGATTATGTTACGAAATCATCAAAAGAATTTTACCCATATGGTAAAATGTTGAATTGGGTGGTAAAAAGGTAAAAAAAAGAAGGCAACTTACAGTTTTGTGAGGGTGGTGATATTGCCCAATTCGGGTGGGATTTCTCCGGTTAAACGGTTGCCAAGAAGAGAGCTGTATATCGAAGAAAAGGCTCAAAGGTTACAACTTTAAGTACTCATATAGAAAAGATTATGAAAACTAAGGGGTAAAAAAGAGATTTTACATTTCTTGTAGCCGTGTTAAGCCCCATTCCGGCGGTATTGTGCCTTGTAAGTAATTGTAAGCAACGTCACTGTAAAGATAACGGAATATACTTCAGTTTCGCTAAATCAGATAATGTTTTCAAAGTAATATACTCCGTATATTCAATGAAATTTGTATATTACTCAGTATATTCATCAATGAATATAGACTATTCGTCAATGAATATACACTATTCGTCAATGAATATACACTATTCATCAATGAATATAGACTAATGGTGCATGTAAAAGGAGACTTACAAGGACCGGAGGTAAGGAAGCTTTGCCATTTCGGGTGAAAGAACCCCATCAAGACTATAAAACTTGTGTGTACTGCAATAAACAAATCAGATTTTTAAAACTTGAGGCCATTGATGTTAGAGCGTTGACTTTAAGGTCAAACATAAGCTAATTTGAACGACAAATTGTGACCAATTTTAAAGATTTTCAAGAACAATCAAAATAGAAACTTTATAACAACTAACAAATGCTAGACAATATGAAAAAAGATAGAAACGATCATATAAAAGAAATCCATATCAGTTGCAATTTGAATATAACAAGGTTTGACATCAAAAGTCAAAATGATACTCAATGTGGTTCCAATCTTTTTTGAGACCGTGTTACACCTGTATCAAGACTATACATGGGCGGACTTGTTGATTTTAAAAACAAAAATAAAAGTTTGTACCATATATAATATCAAAAATCTTACAAATTAAAGCAACAAAAACTTCTTAAAATGACAAATTCACTTAAATAGTCTTTCATCCTTCGAAAACAAAATCTCAAGAGTAAAAGCCTAAAACATTTATAATTGGACTAAAAGCTGAAACACGAATAATTTGGCCCAAAAATTTTGGAGGCCTGGTGCACAAGGCTGCTTGGGCCTCCAAAGTTTTTGGGTCATGCATAGGCCTTCTAAGCCTTGGGTCATGCCTAGGCCTTCTAAGCCTGTATTGAGTCCATTGGACTTTTCCGGGCCAGGCTTTTTGATGATCTTTTGGGCGTAACCGGGCTTTTCCAAGCTTTTTTAAGTAAGGGTTTTTCTGTTCGGGCCTGGCCCCAAAATTTCAGCGTTCACTAGGCCCGGGCTTTTTCAGGCCGGGCTTGGGAATTTTTTGCATCTCTACTTCTAGTTAGTGTGGCAAGATATATATATATACAAAAGAATAAAAAAAAATAGCAAAGAAAGAAGAGGACTTTATACATTCTTACAACATGACAATCGCTATCGTTTCCGATGTTGCAATCGCATCCAACGCTGGCATTGGCTTCTTGAGATGGTCTTACCACTTCAGAAATGGTTTCAAGATTGCAAGTCTCACCATTAAACCTCCAACTTGTTGCATTCATTGCAGCAAGAATGCTTCCAACAGCTTCCTCTAAATTCCAAATAAAACAAAAAAACTCAACTTTTATAAATAAATAAATAAAAAAACCAAGTGTACATGAAAAGATAGCATATGATCATTAAGTCAAGCTAATTAGGGCCCATTTGATTTGGCAAAATGTTTTTGAAAGATCTGGATTTTATGGAAGGATTTTGAATTGGAATGGAATTGAATTCCATTCAATTCATCGTAAATTATTTTTAAAAACAAATAATTAAATTACATTTTTATTAATTAATTATAACAAAACAAGTATTTTAAACGTTATTATGAAAATCAACCGTCCCAAATTTTCATTTCTCATCATTTTCCACCAATCATATAAATACACGTAAGTAGAGACAGAAAATAAAAATGAACTAAATAAATTTAAAATAAATGGAAAGCTAATGTGTCTTAATTTCATTCGGGGGACATGTGAATTTAGGACAGTTGATTTTTATCATTAACGACTACCCAATGAGATTTCTAAAACCCAATTTTGTGGGATTTCATTGAAATTTCGGATTTCAATTCCGGACTTCCCATCAAACCAATCCCCGGATTGGAATCCAATTCCAAATCAATAAACCAAACGGGCCCTTAATGGATATCAATCATTTGATTTTTATAAACCATTATAAGATTCAATTAAATAAATCCCAAATTTATCTCCATAAAACCAATGATTAATACACCTCTAAATCATGATAAAAAGGTACCTTTAACTTCTAAAAGTCAACCCATCTAACAAAAATTCATATGAATTCTTGAACTTTTGCACACAAAAAAAAAAGATCGATAAAGATACTAAACATATAAACAGAAATGCAAAAATACACATCTTTTTGCATCCAAATTTCTCAACATAAATCAAAGTTTAACATCAAAATTTCAACTCCAAATGGGCATCCAAATCAAGATTTCTTGAAAAAACAAAAAAAAAAACATAAAATTGCAGGGGAAACAAATCAAGAATTCAAAAACCCATTTCTTAAAACCAAAAATATGAGTTTTTTAACGAAAAAAAAAAACTAAAAAAGTGTTACCTTCTTGTCGTGGAACAACGGATTCAGCAAATCTTAGCAAGACGACAAAGATGAGGGTTAGAAAGAGGATGAATTTAGGTTTGTTTGCCGCCATTGTTGCAGAGCTCAAGAGCTTCGATGGAAAGGAAAAGATGGAGATGGAGATGGATGGGTGTGAAATTATGAGAAATGGGTTTGCTGCAATTTTTGAAGAAATTATAAGTCAAATGTGTGTTTTGTATAGTAAGCTGTGCTGGTCCAAATCAAGCAGTCATACATGAAGGCTTTGTTTTTTTTCTCTTTGAATTAAATAAATAATTAGGTAATAATAGATCTCATGCTCTACTTTTTGAAGCAAAAGATAGATGCGGTTCAAACCTATTTTTTTAGAAGAGGTGTTTATTTATTTGATCTTTTTTTATTTATGAAGATATCCTAAGTTTTTTTTTAACTGTAATAATCAGCTCTTTAATAAACTCAGTGGCCACAATTATTGAAAGTGTCTGGATTCGAACCCTAGGTGTCTGGGATGTTCCTTCAACCACAGGCATTCGATCAGTAGGCTACAACCCTTGTGGTTTTATTTATTTGATTTTTTTCCATTAAAAAGTATTATGAATTAAATGGGTTTTAATGATTAAATTGTTTTTACCAAATTAAAACATGGGTATTTGTTAGAGATTTAAATATTTTTTCTGTTACAAAATAAATGTCTACAATGAAAAATGACATATAGTTTTATAAATGTGTAATTATTACGCTTTTTCAATAAACAAATGACATTTATACCATTGATAGTAGAGATAAACTTTCTCAATCTGATATTTAAGGGTAGAATGTGAAATTGAAAACTTAGTTTTAAAAATTGACACGACATTTATTTTAAGACAAACAAAAATTAATAATGTAAGCACCTGATTTGGAACGGATTAAGTAGTAATGAATAGAAATAAAATTTAAAATTATTTTATTTTATTTTATTTTATACTAGAATGATACTCGCGCAATGCAGCGAGATCCATTTTAGTTTCAATGTTGTATTTTATTTTTTGTCTTTATCAGTGTTATAATATGATTTTATTAGTTTTGAAAAAATAGATTTTGTTTTTTTGTAAACTTTCTTTATTTCAGATTTTTTTTTAAATTATAATATAAGTTTAATAAGGAAATTAACCAAAATAACCAAAATAATAACATTTTTGAATTTTAAGTAATTATGCTTTAATCAATTGTACTAACTGCATAATAATATGTTTTTAAGAGTTTTTGACAAATGCTTTATAATATAGTATAGATTATATTGTAAGTTTATTTTCTACAAACTCAAATTTTCGTTCTAGGTTAAACGATGGTGATGAAATTCATTACTAGAATTTTCTATTGTTTATGGGTGGGAATGACTTAAATTACAACCTTGACCTTCAACAACACATTAAATAACTCAACAAGATATCATCGAGTTTAATAAATGGGACTAACCTTTTATTATATAGACAATAATAGGTTAACTTATTTTCCAACTTATCAAAAGAACTCTATTTAAATAATTTAACTTATAAGTTAATTTATTAGACTTCTATGTTATTCAAATAAGTTATATAAGTTTTTTTCATCCTCTTCTATTTATAATCGTGATTGTTATTCATTGTTATTAATTATTGTTAATTCTTAATTATTATTATTAACCAAATGAAAAAACTTAAAAAAGAGGAAATATGGTATTTCTGAAAGAAAACACAAACTGAATAGGTAAAAGGCGATATCAATGGCATGGTTAATTAAGCAAGTTATAATAAAAGATATCAATATAATTTGATGATTCAAGTTGTAAATCTCTAAAGCTAATTAAACAAAAATCAGACATCTCTTAAAATATATTAATTGTGTTTAGTTAGATAGATGTTTCTTGATGAATTTGAAAGCGAAATTTCCGTGTGATTTATTTTTAAAACATATCTCAAAACCTATAATATTCTAATATATTAATTGTCTTTAATATTCTAATGATAACATTTGATAAGGAAGAAAAACTAACAATGTATCCTTTTTAAAATATATTTCTTTTAATAAATACTTGACAAAACAATAATGATCTTAATTTAAAAATGTATGATTAAGAGAAAAGGGGGGAAATTCCATTTGTATCAAATGTCATTATTTTGCTATTTTTTAACAAATAAATATTTAGAATGAGACATATTGAAATTGCTTCAATTATTAGTAATATCTAACTAAGAAACAACCATTTTTTAGAAGTCAAAGTATTTATTTGTATCATTGAATATGACATATAACTTAAAAATAAATTAAAATTATAACATATATATATATATGTACGTATATATATATATATAAACGAAGCACATGCACACTCATGAAACATGTTTTAGATGTTAGCTCTTACGGCTGCTTTTTTATTGACAATCATACTAAAATAAAACGAACCACAAAGCCATCCATGTGGATCTTTAATCTCGAATTGACAAAAACTCGAGTCAGCATGCCACGGAGGCATCGGTTAAACCGAAAGCACTTGTATCTTTTACATTTTGTTAAAAAAACTGTTGGAGTCCAACATTAGTTAAATTTGTGTTATTTCTCCTTAATATATTGGAACATCTTTTCTTTTCTTTTCTTTCCTTAATAGCTCTTTTAAAGAGTATTAAGGTGACGTTTGTTTTTTAAGAAGTGTTGAAGTCTGAAGTATGATTTCAGTTTTAAAATGGTTATGAAATGTCTAAACGAATCAGACATAAGTGATGATTAAGAGCTTAAAATGAAAAAGAAAACAAGGCCTAAGTAATAACCAAGATTTACCAATTTAGGGACTCGACACTCTAGATTTTTTTTTTGAATCTATATATCCGTCTCTCGACACTCTAAAACAATCTCTACATGTCTAACTTTTAGTGAAAATGCATGCAGCATGCTAGAATTCCACATCAATTATATTTAGATTATTTCTTCTTATTAGCATCTTCGGTGGTTTTTCGAAGACGACTTAAAAGAAAATTTGACCATTAGAGTTAATGACTTAAAGATGAATTTTTTTACCAACCACTTGAGGTTCCTCGAATCTTTAAATAAATGGATGTGAGAGGTAAAAAAATGTATTATAATAGGACCAAAACATTTTTTATATACTTTTATTTTGTTTAAATTTTTTACTCAATTTAACCATTGTAAATATACCTTAAACCATCATTTCTGTTTCAACAAGCTTTTTTAAATAGTAATCTAATAAATCTTCACATATATTTTCCATAATCGAGCTTTTAAACCTATTGATACTATTAGACCTTGTTTGTTTTTTCATTTTAAGCTCTTAATCACTATTTATGTCTGATTCATTTAGACGTTTCATAACCATTTTAGAACTGAAATCAGACTTTAAACTTCAACACCTCTTAAAAAACAAACGTCACCTTAATAAAAGAAAAGTTGTAGGTAGGGGTAGTATTGGGTGAATCTTTGACCACTATTTATATACATTTAAATCCAATCCACTTGGTCATATTTGGATAGCCATGAGGTATGGCCATCATCAATTTGTCATCAAAATGGGTCCCAATCTAACATGCCATGCAAACCAAGCTTTTCTTGATTGATTTTAAATTTACATTTTTCACCCCTCATATTTATGAGTTATTCATTCATATGAACCTTTCTTTTAACCAAATTTAAAATAAGTTCTCTTGATGACACCTTCAAGAAATTGACATGTATTATAAAGATGGTAAATTACATTCTTTGTCTATATGGTTTACCTAAAATCATATTGTATATCTTTAAATCAAAATAATTATGAGAACCGTTCATTGGTTTCATTTTCACAATCTTTTAGTTCCTGATTATAACTCCGTTAAAAACATTATGTTAACTTATATTACCCAGAAAGACATTTTAGTCATTTTCTGATTTTATATTTAAAAAACTGTATTTTATGTTCAAAACCTTATTAGATATGGCCACATGGCTTGTTACTTTGACCCTAGTCCCTCGAGGGTTATCTTCTCTTATGATCATCATTGGTCATCTTCTTCTACGACTAACCAACACCATTCTCTGTTGTCCATATCAACATCTTCTTCTTCTAGTCATTTCCCTCTCTCTATGAATTAACCTACTTAACAAATGTTTTTAACTGCGTTAGAGCAAATAAGTCAAATGCATGTGAAAATGTAAACTACCAGGACATTTTTCATAACTGTTTTGATTTTGACGCACAATGTGATTTCGTATAAACCATATGGACCAAGAATGGAATTTACTCTATAAAGAATGTTACATGGCTGCCGCCATCACAAGGGGGTTGTTGAGAATGGAAGGAACGGTTGAATACAAATAACGTATTTTCAAGCTTCGTATCTTTTTCTTGTCTCTTTTATTTAGTCATTGACTCGTTAATTATTTTGGTTAATCCATATTACTTTATTTAAAATTTTAATTTTCCATCTGTAATAAGTCGATGATGTGCCAATGGTTGATTGGTGCACAGAAGGGAGACAAATATTTGACGGTGACATGGTGTGTTGACAGGTGTAAGATTCAAACGCGTACTCATTATATCAGGCTTCAATTCTTTCATTTTAATATAAAATATAGAAATATTTCTTACATGTATCAGGATAAACAGGAGAAAATATACGTATATGGTCTAAAATGGAAGAGAATTTGGTTGACAAAATATATGATATAACATCATTGCATGACTTTTTTTGGATTTTGTAGTATTTTATGATAATTTAAATTATTATTTTGCGTTGGATTTTGTACAAATAACATCTTGAAAGTTACATGTTCTTCTTTGACTTATTTTATAGGCACGAACGACTTGTTTGATCACCTTATACAATTTAGGGGTTGTTTATTTATATTTGACTGATGTTATTTAAAATTTAACTTTGGTAAATTTTTAGTAACCTTTCAATCATTTCAAACATATCTGAAGACAAATATATTATTCAGAGACGTTTTATTTCCACAGTTATCCTCGTCTCACCCCATCTCATCTCCTACAATCGCGTACAAAAAGCATTTGTTTTCACTTATCTACTCTGCTGCTCATCAAAATCAGGTTACTTTTTTTGATTTGTTTGTCATTAGTTACCATCGAATTTGATTTGGATACATCTGATACAATTTTCATGAGCATAATTCACATCAATCTTTAAACCCATAACCAGTCGTCTACTTATCGCTATTTCTGATTTAGGTTCAATTGGATGGTTTTTTTATCAACTTTGTTTTTTCGAGATTCATATACCACTTGTTTGATAAAAAGCTTAAAAGAAATTGTAAAATACATAGTTTAGTTAAATTATTTTTTAATATTGTAAAGCATTTGATTAAATCTATACTATATTAATTCTAGTGAAAATAGAGCAAATTATAGATGATATTATGGATTTCCCTTTATAAATTAATGATGTTATGAATTTCCCTTTATAGCATTTTTTTTATAATTATAAATGTAGATTTTTATTTATAAAGCTATGTTATTGACTTATTGTTTCTACTTTCTAGTAAAAAAAAGTAAATTAGAAAGAAAAATTAAATAAGATAATATGTTGACGAATTATAATATAAATATGATTTATTTAAAAATAAAATAATACAATTTACAGTTAATTGATAATAACGAATTGCACTAATTTTTTAGTGAAGAATTGTATTAGTTTTTTATTTTTAATTTATGATATAAAAATTTATATTCCGTTACGATGTATGTTGGTCTAACTAGTCAATCAAACTACATAAAAAATTTATCAGAATATTTATTATACAAAACACATATCTTAACAAACAAAATACTTTTTTTTTTCAAAATCGCTCTTATCATATAATCGAAAATGACGATTTCTTATAGCAAGTATAAACACGTCATGAAATATAAATTTTCATAACTATCTATCCAATTTTATTGTATGAATATTATCTATACTCTAATATTTATTTCAACATGTCGAAATCAATATCAAAAAAATGTGTCTTCGTATGACCATCTCCTAAATTAACATGGATTAAGAGTATATAAGAGTATATTATTGGCCTTACATGAAATAAAAATATATAAGAGTATATTATTGGCCTTAAGGATCAGAGATCGAGCTTAACATAATCTTGTCTTAGACCTGTCTTATAATCAAGCTGGAGTCCAACCGGGTTTTTCAAATATGTTACAAGAAGTAGGACCAAGATAAGTATCAAAGTATGTTGGGTTTAATCGATCTAGAGGCCTTGCCCTTTTCGGGCTGAGACTCATGACTGGTTACGGGGCCATGACTAATTATGCCTATATAATACAGTAAAATATACATAATTAGATAATAATTATTGAATTATAAAAAGTAAAAAAATACACACAAATGTATTCCTTTTCTAGAATAGAAACATGGCTAAATAAAATAGCATACACAGATACACTTTTAAGATTGAGTTTTAGTTTCATAATTACTTTGTTGAAATATACTATCGTTCATCAATTAGATAACATCTATTGATTAGTAGATGCTCGAAAACAACTCTAAGCCTAGTTCAACCAAATGAAAGCAATAAGAATAAAGTCTTGCTTGCCTTTTAAACCATGAGAATCATAATCGAGCATATATTAAATACAGAAACAACTTCTCATTAAATATAAATAATTGTTGTAAATATGTACTTAACGATTACGAAAATAGATCAATTACGACACTGATGGAAAACACTAATCAACTAATGCATATCGACTGATAATCAATCGGTAGGGAACCATTAGTTGATGACTATCAGTTGATAACCCATCAACATGACCATTACCAGAGTCACTACCCCTAGAACCCCATAAGGGCCCATCTGAACTCCAGAATACAACGTCGTTTCAGTGTTTTCAGTTTATAAAACTCTTTCTTGACAAGAAGATCAACGATTTCCTTTGTGCAAGTTCCACTTACCATGCAAGGGGATGTTTTTTTTACAATTGGTCGTCTTTTGCTACTAAAAGTGTTGGTTCGAATCCAGTTCATTACAACTGCAAAGCCTTTAATCATAGAATATTTTTTAGCTCGTGTTATAGCTTGACTAAATACCTATATTTCTTGTGAATCCAATTACATAAAACAGACCGATAACTTCACTAAAATCACTAACAAATTATACTTTAAAAACTAATTATTTTAAACTATTTAAATAAGAATAAAAAAACACATATTATACTTTCAAGAGATAATAAGGCTTCGACGTTTGATATTTTTTCTCAGATATCATCAGTTCGAGTCCTACAAAATCAGTGATTCTTAGACCATTTTCAATGTTACTAATCAAGATACATACAAATTGGCCCTACATGATTAAAAATAGTTAAAGTAACTTTCAATTATAAAAAAGAGTTGAATTAACTTTCGTAATATTAAAAGGTTGAACTTCTCAAAAGCCATACAATTAAATATTTTGCATCACATTATCTTTACGTTGTCAATAAAGTTTGTGGGTCCTAAAATCGAATCTTCACCATGCAGAAATTATTGATCTGATTGGATGATTTTACATTTTCACCCCTATATTTTTATGAAACGATCAAAAAAGCCCTTGAAAGTTTACTACCCAAAAAATTTCGATAAAGTTGCAATGTACTTTACTTAGTTTTCAATTTTGCCCCTAAATTTTAAAAATATTACTCAAACAGTGCAACTTTCTACTTTTTTTATGACCGTTACGAAAAGTCGAAAACTATTCAACCTTCTAAAATCTATATTATATGATATTTAGATAAAAAGTTGATTACTGACAATTATAATTGAACCTGCTTGTAAGGATACAAATGTAAGGGAACATTTTCTAACTCACCCAAGACTTGTCTTTTATTTAGACAAAGTTACCACACACCTTTACAAACCGAGCTACACGCAAGTCGCCAGATGCCACATGCTATGATATTATATATTAATTTGTTTTGTTTTGCTCTAAGTTATATTGTTTTTTTTATAAAATATATATCATATAAATATAAATAGTTAATTAATGTAAAATGAATATATAATTAAAACGGGTCTATTAATTGTGTATAAATTGATTTACATAAATAACAACACAAATGCTTTAAATTAAAATGATGGAATTCTAAAAAGTTTAAAAAAACTTAATATTGTTTTTAATTGCAAAGAGTATCTTCAAGAGTTTCTTTAAATTTTCTCTAAAATAGAGAATGTAAAGTCAAAATCATCTTTCAACTTCAATAGCTTCTCTATTTTAGAGAATCTATTAAAAATTTATATTATTAAAATATTCAATAAATTTATTATTTAAAAAATCTCTAAAATTATATTGATTGTTTTTTGTGGTAAATCATTAAAATAATATTTATCTCTCATTCTTTTAGATATATAGAGAAATATCTATTTTAGATAATGATATAGAGATGCTGTTGAAGAAGTTTAGAGAAGAAAAAATGAGTTTTTCTCTATTTTAGAGAAGCTGTAATGCACACAACTATGGATTCTCTAATCCAAAGAACAAATGAGATAATAATCTGATGATTGTAATTGTAACTAAA
The DNA here is from genome assembly GCA_036898165.1 of Silybum marianum. Taxonomy (NCBI): domain Eukaryota; kingdom Viridiplantae; phylum Streptophyta; class Magnoliopsida; order Asterales; family Asteraceae; genus Silybum; species Silybum marianum. The sequence continues at coordinate 4,689,181 of CM072536.1, read as the reverse complement.
TAAGGTATTGTTTGTTATTCATTAAGTCTTGTGTGGATCAAATTATCTATATAGGTTAAGTTAAATTGTTGTTTATTTGTTGTGTCATGTGATTCAACAACGAAGGAAGGATTACGATAATTCAAATTTGCTCATTCATAAATAGTAGGACTCCCCAGGAATTTCAATTGCGCTCATATTCATCCGACCAGATCCATCCATATAAGTGTTGCGTAGTCGTAGTTGCGACTGTAGATGATGCCGTGAAATATCCGTATAATAAAAAAAAAAATGTTTTTATTAACATAATCATCAAACACCAGAACAATTAACATTATTCAATTGAATGTCATAATTGTTTATCATCCCATTATTTTTTTTCTTATCACCAATTTGTTACAAAAGAATTTTCAGTTTTTTGTCACACTTTGAACCTTCTGTAACATTCCAAACATCTTTCCCTGCCTTATTGAATTCGATTTTTCCTAATCCTGGATGACAATACAATCTTCTGCAAGTAAAGATTAGTAGAAAAGCAAAAGGAATTTCGAAAAAAAAAAACAAGTGAAACCAAAAAATGCATTTTTTTTTATCTCAGTAATATAGGTATATAACAAACATATGAGAAAATTTTGTAAAAATATCAAAATATCATGCAATATTAAAGCCAATAATCTTCCACTTTTTTTTCAAACATCCATCTCTCTTATCAATATTGTCTTATCGAGTCCAGTTTAATCTTATCCATATACCAAACACATAAGAACAAACACCTTGTTATACATCAAACAGTTTTATTAAAGAAAATATACAAGCATCTCACATGTAGCTCAGTTAGAAAAGAGATGGAGTGACTTTGTTCAAGTACGAGACATGTACTCGCTTAGAGCCCATATCTTTCGCTAACCTCAGTCTTTGAATGAGTCAAAATTAATACCAGTTATAATTGTAGATACTCTACTTTTAAAAAAAAAATTGACACCTAATTTAAAAAAGGGCTGGGTTCCGGTGTGAAAGATAATTAAGATGACAAAAACAAGAAGAGATCTTTACCATTGGATGTATATTAGGATGAGATTTACCAAGATGAGGTGCATTGAGATACACTAGATCAACTCCTTTGTAAAGCAATTCATCAGTGGGTATGAGATTAAAAATGATAAAAAATTCAAATCTTTTTTTACAGTTCTCATCTTAACATTTATTCTCACACGAAGACACTGGCCGTTAAAGAAATATATAAAAATTTAACATTATTTTATTTTATCTTTTATTTATTATTGAAATAAAAAAATGGAGATAATATGCTTCACGATTACGGCATGTTACACAGGTAAAACACGCGAAAATGAAAATGAAAATGAAAAGATAACGATATGTTCGTTATAATCGTTTCTTCCAATCTCCCCTTTCTTCCCCAATTATCCAAACCCTAACCCTAGATGATTCTTTCAATTCCTCTTCAATGGAACAAGAATCTTCTCAATTGATCTTCCCAGACGATACTAGCAAGGTAACCGGAAGTCAGAAATCGGAATTCCACAACCCCCTTGAAGAATTCCCTTTTGTCGATGCTTCAAATTCCTTCGAATCCGAACTATCGGTTTTAAGTTCCGACCTCGATAGCAATAAACACGTGGAAACTGCGGTTTCGGTGTTATCTGAGCACTCGCCGGACTCGCCGTCATCTCCTTCCTCTGCCGGCCTCCGTCATCGTCGACTTGTTTCCCAGCGGAGTGACAAAGGATTCTCCCAGTCTCAGTTCTTCAAAAATAATCCCGATGGGTTAATAGATTTTGATCCTCATGGTGCTATTGTTTCTCCCCGGAAGAAGTACGAACGGTCCACGAGTTTGAAGGATGATGATGAGAAATCAAACGGAAAATTGAACTCCGGTACGGTTGATTCGACTTCCGGCAGTGATGGTGGTCAGTTAAACGAAGAGACAGATGAGAGTTCAGTGATTACTAGTGTTAATAGCAGTGAAAGAATCGACGATGAGTATATTACATCTGATTCGCCAATTTCTGTTCCATATCTTCTTTTTACCTTAGCTGAATTGGTGATTAAAGCTGTTGGATTTCAATCCAAATTCTTAGCTACCTCTGTCACATTTCCGGTATGGTTAATGCATTCTTCATACATGTTTGTGACCGATCCCTTTGCGATAATGACATATGTCCAAAAGCACACCGTGGCGAGTATTTCATGGATTATAAACCTATGGACTGAAAAGAATGATTCTAGATGGAAGCTGTTTTTTCATGTGGGATGGGGCTTATTGTGGTTGGCTTATTGTGGTTTCATTTTGATCTGTTTATTAGTTCCGGCTTTGCTTCTTAGTGGCTTAATAATGAAATGGATAGTGCAGGAGCCGATTCGGATAACAGAGCAGTTAACTTTTGATTTTTCAAGAGATGCTCCCATGGCTTTTGTGCCTATAATTTCTTGTCCAGATTCTTCTTCTATGGAGCTCAGCCAAAAGAGCAAGATTTGGAGTAGGGCTGAATCACGAGTTATACCTTTTGGTCATGAACTACAAGCGACTGTCTTCTTAACGTTACCAGAATCGGACTACAACAGAAATCTCGGGATTTTCCAGGTATAAGATTTGCATTAGCTCGTAATTTATAGTTTGATTATGCATTAAGCCGTGGTCTGATAGGTATAAATCTAAATATAGAAATATTATATAGATATAAATTAATCTTTATCCTGTAATCAAAGAAAGGGAACTTTCTTCTTATCTTGTGATATAGAATAAAGGGCTAAACGCGTTAAAATGCAATAAAGTTTGGTTTAGTTTCTATTTTTATTGTAACGAATAAATTTTATGCTCAATTGATAAAACAAAGTTTCAAATTTTCCTATTTTGTTCCCATTTTCACCGGTAACTTGCTATTTTGTAACAATTGATGATGTGGATACCTGTTATTTGACGTTCACGTCGTTAGATGATACATGATCAGGGTAAAGAATAGGAAAATTTTCAACTTTGTTACATGAAATAGGAAATTTTGAAACTTTATTACGTTAAATAGGAAAATTTGAAACTTCTTCAAAGAAAAATTATTTGTTGCGCTAATTAGAAACTAAGTCAAACTTTCATAACATTGTGATGTCTTTTGCCAATTTATTTCCTATAGAACATCTAGGAACAAGATGATTGAATTAGAAAATGGTGATCAAGTTCTTAAACAAGTGTTAATTGATTTTTCATTGAAGGTGAGGGTAGACTTTCTTTCTAGTGACGGAAAACCCCTTGCAAGTATAAGACAACCCTCTATGTTACAATTTAAAAGCGAACCAATCCGCCTTTTATCGACTTTCTTGAAGCTAGCTCCTCTTCTCACCGGCTATTCATCAGAAACACAAACTTTGGATATAAAATTTAATGGTTTTATCGAAAAAGATATCCCTACTTCCTGCTCGAGGGTTGTTCTTGAAAAACGAGCCGAGTTTGGAAAAGGGGGCGGGATTCCTGAATTATATGGTGCATCTTTAAAGTTAGAATCTCGACTTCCTTTTCTGAAAAGGATGTTATGGCATTGGAAGATTATGATATATTTGTGGATTAGCATGATGATGTTTACAATGGAGTTGCTATTTATGCTGCTATTTTGTACACCGATCGTTTTTCCGTGGCTACGTTCTTCGAATAATAACGCTTATCGTTGATGGCAATTGGAGTTCCATATGCTCTCATCTTTCTTCCTGGTATGTAAACAATCTCTTTTACTCAACTATTTGTATTTGATGATTAAAAGAATGAAAATATGCAAATGGGTGTCAAAGTTGAATCTTTTTTTAATGTAGTTTTTATAGATCAAGATTTTATTAAGTTATCATGTATATATATGGGATAAATTTTGATTTTCTTGATTTTCAACTTATAGTTGATGGTAAGTGGATTTATATATTGTTTAATTGGTTATTAGAATTTGTTGATTTGGAGTGAAATTGAATTTCATTTTTTATAGATCTTTTATTAATTGATAATTACAAAACAAATGTTTTTTTAAACATTATTAAAACCAATCAAATGAAATCTTGTCAAATTGGTATTTCTACATTCATTATTTGTGGGATTTTTTAAATTCCAGACTTTCTTTTAAACCAGACGTGAGATTGAAATGAAATCTAATTACAAATTCAACAAAATCCGGCTCTTTTAGCGTTTTAGGTTTGACTTTAAGATACGACAATCCGGAGTATTTGTTTTGTTTTGGAGGACGGAATATATCATACATGGATATGGGTTTTGCTTGTTGTGGCTTATTTTCGAGTTGGTGTCATATGCATCATGGATGGACCCATAATTTTTTTTATACGATGGGAGCAGATATAAAATAATTACAAAAAGCACGGTTTTTATCAACGTGTCTTCATGTTTTTACTAACATTCAATAATTGTTTGATATGTTTTTAGTCTAATTCCAAAGTTTCGAAGGATTTTAAAGTTTTTTATTTTTATTTTGAGGGATTTTTAAGTTTTTTTTTATCGATCTAGATGGACCTTTTCGTTTTTTTTGTTCATTTCAGGAGTTTTTTTTATGTTTTTTTGTTGAAGAGTTTTTTTGGTTGATTACGAGGTACAGTTGCATCTTCTTGAACTTCTGAGTATCATATGTTGACATCTAAAACGATACAGTTGCACCTTTCATAAATGTAAGATTTTTTAATCTTTCGACGGGGAAATAATACGGTGGCCCGTGTCACCATGTCCTCTATAGTAGGTCCATCCATTATATGCATGCAACCAACATCAAACATCCCCTTTTCTCCTTATAAAACAGGATGGAATGATGTAAAACTTTATGTTATAAGGATGTCTACTTCTTCATGCATGCCTACTTAAGGGTTGTTTAACAGTTGCTGAATGATTTGGTGCAGAATGATTAAGTGGTTAGAATGTTTTATGATGTAATGTAAAATGGAATATAATTGTTTGGTAACTGTTCAAAAATGAAATAAAATGACTCTGAACGGTCAAGGGAGGTTCATGATACAAAATGAATCAGAGGATTTTGGAACCATTAAGAGGCAGACTTTTATTTTTTGTCAAACAAGATTCATCTCTTATAGCGATTCAGAGACCACCTCTTAATGGAACTGCCAAGGAGTAAACAAATAGCCCCTTAATGAATAAATTCAATAGTATTGAATTGCCAAGGAGTAAACAAATAGCCCCTTAATGAATAAATTCAATAGTATTGAACTGCAATAGATCAATTCGTTTAAGAAAAGAAAAGTATAATCATACATGCATAAAGTATGAATACAAAAAATCATATGGGGTTGGTACGTCGAAGAAAAGATGCACTCTTGACAATCTCATTTAACGGCTTAGTAGTGAACCTTATGATGTTGTACGCCCATGCCCCAGCTACAGCTCCTGCAATCGGTCCCAACATGTAAACCCATAAGCCTCTGTATTGGCTTGACACAATAGCCGGACCTAGGGTTCTAGCTGGGTTCATCGAAGCCCCCGATATTGGCCTTCACACCCCAGCCAACAAAAAAACATTTTAATGGTCAGCTTTACGATTAAAATTATAGAAATCATCTTAAAACATGTCAAACTGATCGAAAATACTTTTTAAATATTATTAATCATAAAATTAGACAATGAATTTAATAAATAGTTTTTATAATAATAATAATAATAAAAACATTATAATTTGGATAAGGATGAAAAGATATATCATACCCGGCAAACATGGCGTTAAGTAGAATGGTTGATCCAATAGCAAGTCCTGCTAGTTCGCCTATCTGTATCAAATTATTAAAAATATAATTAAATAAATATTTTAATTAAAAATCACAATTGGTTTTAAAAAATATATATAATTGGTTTTATTTATTAAACAAAAAAGTCAACCCGAATTAGAATGATATGATAAGCGTTATTAATTCTAAAATAAGTAAACTCTAATTATAATAATTATAATAAGACTTTATTAATTTAATGTTTTAAAAATTATATAAAAGTTTTTGTAACCGTCAATCTCCGAGTCAACGCATATTGTTCATGTTAGAAGCAAATGAGATATACAACGCTTAATTTAGTGGATGACATGTCCATAAAGATCCCGATCCTTAAAGGAATGCAACTTGCAACAAACTATAAACTGCCGGGCTCAAACTTTCGTCTGTTTATACAAGTATAACGTCTTAGGAACCAATAATTCTACACGTTTTAAAAGTTGATACGTATCTAAAGTCATAAGAAGGGGAAAGCAAAATATGATACTAACTGCTCGATTATCAGTTGCAACGCCCGCAATAACAAACATGAGATAGAATGTTATGACGAATTCCAGCACCAAAGATTGGACGTCGGATCCAGAGGGAACTGTAGCTCCTAAATTGTTGTGTTTCCAGTTGAATACTAATCGTAGGGTTACGCTTGCTAGGATTGATCCCAACATTTGAGCTAATACATATGCAGGTACCTGAAAGAATATAATAAAGTTATGATGGGAAAAAACGTAATTTTAAATTTAATGATTGTTAAAATCAGTAATCACGTTTTTTAAAGGGAATCTTTTGCAAGAAGCAAAAGCAATGGTGACGGCAGGGTTGAAATGGGCACCGGAGATGTGGCCAACGGAATAAATCATGACCATCACCACCAACCCCCATACGATAGATATCCCGGTCTGACCAATCACGTTGTCCTTCTCGACATCAACCACCACCACGCCACACCCTGCAAATACCATGAAGTATGTTCCCAAAACCTCTGCTACTAACTGTCCGAAAATACAAACCGTAATTAAGTCATTAAAACTAAATCACAAATAGATATAATGTTACAATTAATCATCATTTTATGGTAAATAATAACTTTATTGATATATTATGGGAAATTCTTAAGAGCACACATGTATATGTATATATAAAGGTAACATCAAATGAGAAGGCGGTCCGTTTGCGATAAGTTTCAAGATTACAGGTGATTACAGAATAAAATCACGATACAACATGTCCAAAATGATACATTCAACTTGGTCAACTCGATCAAGGGTCGAGATAAAGGTCGTCCATTATATGGCCTATATGGCTCGGTCAATGATATATGTTTGAATCACATGTGATTACGTGTTATGTATCATATGTGATTACATATGATATTGGAACTTCTCACTTTCGCCTTAAAATTGACCATCTTCTTGTTGTCTAATCATGCCCTTCTTTGTATATGTGTATGTAGGGTCAGGTTTAGAAACCTTAGAAAAAACAGAAGAACACTATGTGAGCCCTCCATTTGGACGGCAACTCCAGTCGTTTGTATGCGTTTGTGCATACTGCCTATGCACAAGTGCATATCATTCGATGGAGGGTTTTGAGGGTGCTCTTCAGTTTTTTTTGGAGGTTTTTCCTGAACCTCCGTCTGTATATGTATATGTATATGTATATGTATATGTATATGTATATGTAGAGGGGTGTTCAATTTTTAAATACAAACCCTCTAAATCTTACAACCCATGCAACTCACTTATCCACCATTCATTATATGTATATGTATATGTATATGTATATATATATGTATATGTATATGTATATGATGATGAATTAAAGAAGAAATGAAGTAATAACCTTTTGGAGAAATGGAAGAGTGAAAATGGAGGTTTGATGGTGTGAGGAAAAGGTTTCGTCTTTAATATCAAGTGTTTGACCATGGTGTCTATTAATGGCTTCCCCTCCTCCGCCTATCTCCGCCATACACACAACCACTCTATATAATTTCAGAGAGAAAGAGACAGAACTCAGCTATGGAGCCATATTTAATAATGATGGAAATGGACGTGAGTTTCTCAAGAGAATGACACCTATTTATCTTATTAGAAGATGTGTATATATTATATATATATATATACACACATACATGGGCGGGTTCAAATGAGAACTCAAATTTAGTTGTGAACGTGAGGACAAATGAGAGTGCAACACGTGTCGCATTCAAATAAATATTATAGTATATATTCAGTCTGAATATACAAAGGAATATTCAGTCTGAATATACCTTTGTATATTCAGACTGAATATTCTTTTGTATATTCAAACTTAATATATATATTCAGTCTGAATATTCTTTTGTATATTCAGTCTGAATATTGCTTATTTTGACACGTGTCACACTATCATTTGTTCTCATCTTAATATCTTATACCGATTATAATTCTCTCATCAACAATAAATTAAAGTGGTCAATTTTACTTTTATTTTAAAATCATACCTATATTTGGGATTGGAAATAAAATCCGACATCATCACTTACGCATACACATACGTACGTGCACAATTATATTAGGCCATATAAATCTTATTTATTTATTTAATTATTCAAAATAATATATAGTAAATATAAATACACAACTCATGTCTAGTTTAGTTGGTTTTCTTAAGGGCGGAAACATCCTGGAGGGGATTGTGGATGGTATCCTAATCTACCCGGGTTCGAATCCATAGGGGGTCAATTTGAGGGCATGAAGAGTACCCAATCCTTGGGCTAGTCCAGTCTTTGATTGGGCTTCCCCCCAGCCCAGTCATAGACTGTGGTTGGGCTCTAGGTCCAACGTAAGTTGGGTCGGGACAACGGCGGATTAGTGGGTTTCCCTTGGATGCCCGATACCGCCGTAAAGGCATGCGTGTGTGTATTCATGATAGTCGTTCGCGGGTTCGATGCCGCTATGCCTTTCACAAAAAAAGTTTTGTACAAGTATACATTCATTTGTTCGATTGTCATTTCACAACATGTGGATGATAAGTCTTAATTCAATGATCAACGCTAATGATTTATTACAAAAAAAACAGATTTGGGATAATTTTTTAACGACTGAAAAACACGGCATGATAGACTCAGTTAGGGTAGAACATTGACAAGCGCCTAATATAGGATCATGAACACTTATGTTGCTATGACGATTTTTGCAAAAATGTTACAGTAATTTTTATGCTACATAATGTTGTAACATTGTTGAAAATGTAACATGACATACTTACCTATGATAGAACACTAACAAGCGCTCTATATAGGATCATGAACACTTATGTTGGCATGTCATCAAAACATGTCTAGCCCAGTGTTAAGATAACATCCTGGGGGGTCAGTGGATGGTATCTCTGACTACCCGGGTTCGAACCCACAGTACGCATGTGGCGATATCCAGATCATGGGTCTGCCACTTAATGATACCCTTAATTTGGCTGGGCCGTGATCGATGGGGATTAGTCGGGTGGCACCCTTAAGTGGGAGCCCGGAATACCCAGGAAAAATGTGTGTGTGTGCGTGTGTTAGCTTGTCTTTCAAAAAACACTTATGTTGGCATGTCGAATTTGCGAAATGTTGCAGTGATTTTTGTGGTACAGAATGTTGCGGCATTGTTGGCAACTCCGGTTAGGACAACAATCCATAGAGAACTCTTCTGAGATATAGGAAGAGAATAAGGTAGCGTTTGTTTTTTAAGAGGTGCTGAAGTCTGAAGTCTTATTTCAGTTCTGAAATGGTTATGAAACGTCTAAACGAATCAGATATAAGTGGTGATTAAGAGCTTAAAATAAAAAAAAACAAACAAGTCCTAAGTAAAAACCTACATTTAAATAAGTGTCGACTAAGTGGTTAATGTGTAGTTGGCGAACATACAAAGAAATTATATGCCTATGTAATTACAAAGAGTACTAAACTTATCTTTGATTTGTCAAGCAAGTGTCTCTATGCTACTTGAGCCCGTTCTTTAACCCTAATTTGTGTGATGGAATTCAAACAGTACGTGTTTTTTTGTTCGACTGAATGCTGCTTGAACAAACGGAATTGATGTTACATTGATATGGGACCATTTTCTTGTCATTCATTAGAACAAAGGTGGCTTTATATAGGATGCATAGATTGTCTATGCATCCTAATAGAATATTTAATAGAACTTAGGTCTATAAGACCAAAATATAAAGTGTCATATCTAAAAGCGTTGCAATAGGTTTATATGACGTTTTAGGCGTTTTAACATGTTTATAGGATATTTTAAAATTAAGATGTTCTATTAGCTATTTTATAGGACATTTTTGAGAAGTGTATTATAAAGTATAAACTCATCTTTTATAGGACACTTGTATTTATATGATAGTTTTTCAAATAATATCGTATAAAATTAGTTAATACGGCACTTTATATGCATTCTAAAAAACTTGCTACAACGTTTAAAAACGTTCTATAAACCTATTGTAACACTTTTAGATATGAAGTTTTTTGGTTTGGTCCTATAAATCTAAGTCCTAACTGTAAAGTACTTTTTTAACACGTTTCTACATATTAGACAAGCTATAAAATTAATTTTATTATAGTAATTGGCTGCTACACCCAATGAGTTTGTGATATCCCTTCAGCATAAACCCTCAATTGTTTACTTCTGAATGATACCATTCAGAGGAAAATGTCTGATTCGGTCAGACATTATCTTGTTTGGCAAAAAAGATTAACAGGTGTGAATGGTTAAATATGTCTGATTGGCTCCACCAACAATCCATCCCCAAAACCATTCAGATCCCTCTTTTGCCCACGTTTGCCCTCCATTTCTTGCTTCTTTGTTCTCTCAAATCGCACCAGCAACAATCAATCCTTTTCATCATTGATTTCTCCAAGTTCCACCAACAATCAATTCTCTTCATTCTCTCGTTTTTTTCCCAACTTCCACATGCTCTGAATTTATTTTGAGGTTCGTCTGCCAAGTGTTCGATGAAATGCTTAAGAGAAATTGATGTTCCCATGTTGGTTATTTCCTTGGCTGGCTAGGTCAGATATGGTGCGCTTGTACACATGTTCAAGGAACTATTAAGCATGACTTGTGTCTATTACGGGTGTTGTAAACGATGATAAAAAGTGCCAAACCGTGTTACAAATACAACACATTATGGACATGATAAATGGGGATTTTGGCATGCTCTTTTCCTACCAAGTATGCTACTTTTAGTCCTACCTAGCTTGTTGCTCGGTTCATGTCCATTTGCAGAAGCAAGAAAGCTTACATTTGGATATTTATCATATACGCTGCAATTTTGTGGTGCTTTCAAATTAGGGTTGAGTTCCAGTGAGAAGTGAAGTTATGGTGAGAAAGGTAAAAAGGGATATCCACCCTTGGATGCATATTAGGATGAGATGCACCAAGATAAGATACATCGAGATGCACTAGATCAATCCCCGTATGAAACGCAATTCATGGGTATGTATGGTATGAGATTAAAAGTGATTAATGGTCAAGATCCCTTATTACGTTTCTCACCTAAACTTCACTTCTCACGCGATCCTATGCCTTCAAATTAATGGTATTATTATTTGATGAACTCCTTAAATCTGATCTGTTAAATTTGTGTTGGAATCTCTCTTGATTGCTTTGGTTGGAGGTTAATCTGATAACTTTTTTGAAGACTTTATGCCTAATGCTTATACCTCAATTATTTTGGTTTTGTTCAAATTGGTGATAATGGAAAGAATTTTTGATTGGCTAATGCTTATATCTGGAAATGGTAAATTTATCAGAAATTCAACTACCATAGGCCTATTGTGATTTTGGAAGGAAGTTTTGATGTAAAATTTGATCTTGACAGTGGTCAATTTAACATTGGTTGATCTTCTTGGCCTCATAAAAAGTTGCAATTTATGTCAACCTTACATTCATCTAATGTAATTTTTTTATTATGTCCAAGGTGCTCTGTTATCGAGGAAGGCGGGAAAGAAGAGATGGATGTAACGCCTTATGTTTGAACTTGTATATTTCATGTAAGGTTTTGTTAGGCAAAAACTTAAACAACTGTTGTTATGTTTGTTTGGATTGATATGATATTATATATTGTCCTGGACCAATAATTATTTTTTATTTTCTTTTGGAAATTTCATTAAGAAGTTTTGTCAAACATTAATTTTCATTTCACACAAGACTGAGGGTAAAATAGTAATTTTACGTCATTCAGACTGTTGATTCAGATGAGTTTCCAAACACTCATTTTCTATCCAGCACTAAATCATACATAGGCTCTTAATCATTCTGCACTAAATGATATTGAAGCTGCCAAACAGCCCCAGATAAGAAACATAAACTATTTTAACCAAAAGGATATTGGCTCAATGGTATCAGGTTTATTGATAAAATCCAGTTTTGTATGAAGTCAATGGTTCAAGCCTTAGGCATTGTTTGGCAAAAATAAGGTGACTTATAAGTCACCTTATAAGCTACCTTATTTTTTAGGTACGTGTTTGACAAACTAACTTATGACTTATAAGTTAACTTATAAGCTAGCTTATTGATAAGTTAAGTCACTTATTGAACTTTTTATCATTTTTTTTCCGATTATATCCCTGATTAATAATAATTATTAGTAATTAATATTATTTTAAAGCTACTTTTTGGTCATTTTACATGTTTATAAGCTACTTTTGCCAAACGTGACTTATTCATCAGCTACCTTATAAGTCATCAGCTACCTTATACACTTTGACTTGGGATCACGTGAGATCAGCCTATTTTCATGAGACCCGTGAGACAACCTTTTTACACTTGAAACTTCACAACAAAAACACTATGAAGGTAAAAAAAATATGAATCTTTACAATGTTTTTGCTATGAAGGTAACCTACATAATTTTTTTGTTGTGAAGGTAACCTTCACAGTGTTTTTCCTGTGAAGGTTCAGATTTTTTTTTATCTTCACAGTGTTTTTGTTGTCAAGTTTCAAGTGTAAAAATGTGGTTTCACGGGTTTTCGACGGGTCTCACGGAAACAGGCTGGTATCACGTGAACCCATCAGATTTTTTTTACCTTCACATTGTTTTTGCTGTGAAGTTTCAAGAGTAAAAAGGTTGTCTTACGGTCTCACGAAAACAGGCTGTTCTCATGTGAACCCAACCGATACACTTTATTTTAAAATAATAGATCAAATGTGTTGTCATTGCGTTGGATAAACTTTTTATATTCTTATTTGGCCACAAAATGAGTGAATATATATATATATATATATATATATATATATATATAACGTTTCAAAATACACATTTGGACCACATAAATCTAATAAGTTACAATTTTAGTCCTTCAAACTCAAAATTATCCAAAGTTTACAATCTTAATTCAACGATTGTCCAATGTTTCAAAAGCTACATTTCCAGCACTTGAACATTAGCATATATTACTTTAAAGTTTTAAAAGAACAAAAATGGCATAAGATTTAAATTTGATCGCCAACTCGATGAATTCTTACGATATATGATACTGAAGTCCAAATATGTGTTGTAAATATTTTAAGAATATTGGAATCAACTATTTATGTTTTATTAATAATGAATGTTATAATAATTATTTATGATGAAAATTATTCATAAGGAAGATACATGCTTATTTATAATAAAGATGCATTATATCCTGAATAATAAAAATACATGATATTCATGATTATTTACGGTTATATATTCATCATAAATAATACATTTTAAAATAGTTGGTTCCCTAATTTTTAAAATATTTTTGGTTCTCATTTGAAATTTCAAAACATATAATGAAAGAGGATCTAAGAAGGTGTGGTTGTTCCCCTCTCCTACAAATTCTAAATTGTTTTTTGAACTATTAAAAAACAAGCGTTGAGAAATATTCATGTATTTGCTCACTTGTAAGATGTGGTGAATCTATGTATGACAAGAGGTTAAAGACTTAAAGTGCGATCATACAAAACCCCTTTACATAGAAATTTGTGTAATTATAAGCAGATAATATATATTACATTATATGTATATCGACTTTATTTTTTGTACATGTACTCCTTTGCAAAAAGACCGTGAAATCAAACAATTGTCAAGAAATCATCGTTGAGATCGGTTCCGACGGAGGAAAGATGCACGCTTGGTTATCTCAGACAGCGGCTTATCTGTAAACCGTATGGTGTTGTATGCCCATGCACCACCTATGGCTCCAACCATCGGTCCCAACACATAAACCCATAACCCTTTGTATTGGTTCCACACAAGTGCTGGCCCTATGCTTCTTGCTGGGTTCATTGATGCCCCTGATATTGGCCTGTAGATATAAAAAAATGGATGTCTTAAAACACAATTTAAATAGTTATGTACCTATGAAATAATGTATAATGGTACCTGTAAACTATAAAAAAGAGTCTTTTAGGACGCTCAACCGTCATTGAGATATTCTAATTAATAAAGTACCTAACGAGAATACAAGTTTACAGGACTAATAATTGTGCGTTGTATACACCAGTGTTGCAATAAGTTTTTGAGACAAGGTTAGGCGACCCAACAAGTTATATCGACAAAGTTGGCAACTTAATAGAACACAAAAAAAAATATCATTTTATTAGTTTTTTTTTATATTACACTGTTGAAAAGTGTCATGTAAGCCTTTTTTTACTATTATTTTATCAAACATGTTATATAAGACAATTTTCAAAAGTGTTAAAAATGACAAATATAAGTATTTAATTCTTATCTCCTATTAGGTTGTCAAACTAAATCGATATAATTTATTATAATGTTATTATTATGATGCACAATCATATTCCTATTAACTTAAAGTCCCGTGCATTTAGGATGCCCAATGACGGTTGGACGTCCTAAAAGGCTAATTTTGTTGTAGTGTCATGTATTAATGAATCTCAAAAGTATATGTAGATTGTACCCTGCGAACATCGCGTTGAGTAGAACAGTTGCTCCGATGGCAAGTCCTGCTAGTTCTCCTGTCTGTCTCACGTGAAGAAAAGGCGTAGTTGTGATTAAATGGATGAAATACAATGTTATAAACTTATAATATAACAAATTTAAGAAAACAATACTTACAGCTCGGTTATCGGTGGCAACGGCGGTGATGACAAACATGAGGTAGAAAGTGATGATGATTTCCATCATGAAGGATCGGAGATAGGGCCCGATTGGGGCGTTTCCCACAAAATGATCATGCGTTCCACTGAATATTAATCGTAGGGTTCCGCTTGCCAAGGTTGATGCCAGGATTTGAGCCACAATGTATCCGGGGACCTAAATCGACATTTATAACGAATTGATGGGAAATAATTGAATGTTTTCAATCAAATTGAACGCCGAAATCAAAATCATACTTCATTTGTCTCAGAACAAGTGTTTACTTTAAAAATAAACGTTTATTATCCGATCCTACATTTGTTTATGAGATGAAGAAATCCGTTACTTATGTTATTAAGGGTAATATTGTCATTTAGTTAATTAAAAACTATAATAAGTATTTATTTTCATAACTCTATACCTTTTTTCAATATGAATATTTATTTTGAGGCGGAAAGAATATCAAAATCATCACCTCTTTCCAAGGGAACCTCTTACAAGAGGCAAAAGCAATGGTGACCGCAGGGTTGATATGGGCACCGGAGATGTGGCCGACGCTGTAAACCATCACCATCACCGCCGCTCCCCATACGGCGGCTACTCCCGGCTGACCCACCATGTTGTTCTTGTCGATATTCACCGTAATCACACCACAACCTGCAAATACTAGGAAGTATGTCGCCAGCAATTCGGCTATCAACTGCCCACAAAAGCGAACAAGTTAAATATATGTCTTATATTAAAATGTAATGAAGTTTGTGTTAAGAGGTACTTGGTTAGGAGTAGTAAATAATAATGAAGAATCTTGTTTGGTAATATTATAAAATATAATGGGTCCATCATCCAAAACTCTATTAATCCTCATTTCTGACTATATTAAAAAGAAAGAGAAAATCATGCCCATTCTCGTACCTAAAAATGAACTAAACGTCCTTTTATTTTATATATATATATATATATATATATATATATATATATATATATATATATGTATATGGAAAAAAAACTCCAAAAAGTAAAATTGAATAACACCTTAATTAGTAACCATTTATATGTATGATACGTACATATAAATACAAGTAATTGTATCACATATAAATACTATACAGATAAATAGTTACTAAGATGTTCCTAATTTTTTATTTTTTTATGGTTTTCCCCTAATCCTATATATAAGATTAGAACCCCAAAAAAATGGATAACATAGGAACCCTCCGTTAACCGGTTGGATCTAAAAACTAGACGATTCATATTCAAATGCAAGTGCCCATTTATGGACTAAAAATGATGAAGATTGATGTTTATATATATATATATATATATATATAGAGAGAGAGAGAGAGAGAGAGAGAGAGGGGAGATCAAACAAAACCATGATTCAAATAAATAAAAATACGACAACAACCAAATCATGAAATTATGAAACATTGTCAAATTTACGGGTGTGTGGGCAACGAAGCCCCTGACCTAGGTTGCAGAGAAGATTATGTGTAATCACATATGATTTTAAACCTGAATTTAGTATAAAATTACATATAATTTGGCCGTCTTTTATTTGATCACTATTTTTATTTAAACCAGACTCTATCTCTCTCTCTCTCTCTCTATATATATGTATTTGGAGAAAAAGAAAAAGAAGAAACCTTTTGGGAGAATTGAAGAGTAAAAGTGGCGGGAGAAGGTGGTGTTTCGTCTTTTGGTATGGCCAAGGTCACCCCATGGTGCACGTCGGTATCTCCACCACCAACCTCCACCATCGCCATCGACCACTAGCTTGGTGTTTTAGAGAGAGAGTGAGAGTATGAGTTCTAGAGAGAGAGAGTGAGACAGAGACAGAGTAAGAAAGAACCACAAAGAGTGTATATATATATATATATAGATATAGAAGTATATATGTATAGAAGATTCATGAAGATGAAATTGAAAACCTTGGAATCCATGTGAAATTAGCATAGTAGAAGTTATTTGTTTGAAATGAAGACGGACAAAGCCGGAGATCGATGTAATGGAGGAATATTATCGATCCAAAATATGATTCCAACTTTCAAAATATTTGTAATAGATTTAATTTTATTTAAATTTAAGACAAAATGTGTTAAATTATGGTGACAATTATCAATTCAATACCTGTACCAATCATACACCAATTAAAGTCGATCGGTATTACCGTATCATATATGTAAACTTGGTTGGTACACAATATTAAAAGATACATATCACGATAGTAGTAAGATATTGACTTATTTAATTATTTATTGGTTTTGTATTTTTTATGTATTGAATCTTAAATAGGAAAAACCACAAGGCTTGTGGCGTACTGGTTAAGACTTGTGGGGGATGAGGCTAGTAACTCATCTACCCCATGATCGAATCTAGGCGCAAACAACTTGTGGCCACTGAGGAATTATCTCAGGGTTGCATGCTTTAACAGTTAAAATTGATAGAGATTAGTCTAGGCAAATGCATAGGATACCCTTTCCAAGAAATATTAAATAGGAAAATTGACCAAAATGACAAATCTTGTCAACCAAATTCACTTTTAGCCACTTTTGACATTGAATTCTCATTTCAGCCAAAGTTTATGCAAATTTCTTATCCAGATTGGAAAAACCGAAGAAGTTTTTTTTCTCTAAGCATTGTTTTGTGAGTTAAATGTTTATTACACTGAGGTATTGTTTGGCAAATATAAGTTATCTTAGTTTTTTAAACGCTAGTTCGCGTAGCGTTTTTGTAGCTTATTATCATTTTTATTAAGAGTAAAGTTCACTTTTGGTCCCTGTGTGATGTCCATTTCAACGGTTTTCGTCCATAAAGTTCATTTTCTCAATTTTAACCCGCACGTTTGACACTTTCCCCCAATTTCAGTCCCTCCCCCTAACGGCTGTTAACTTTTTCTGTTAAATGAGGGGTATTTCGGTCATTTTACTTGTTTTCTTAATTTTCTCATTTTTACAAAAAAATCAAACCTCAGGGACCTGTTATGTAATTAGTACATATTATATATATATATATATACATACACTCATATGCAGGGACCAAATAGTAGCTTCACACCTCCTTCCTCACCTCCACCACCACCACTACCACTGTCGCCGCCACCACCACTACCGCCACCACCACCACCGTCGCCACCACCACCGCCGCCGCCACCACAACCACCGCCACCACCACCGCCACCACCACCGCCACCACCACCACCATCAACACCGCCACCACCATCACCACCACTACCACCATCACCACCAAAATGTTTATACACACAGGGACCAATCCAAAATGATTTTTTATCCGACAAAAATCTTGAATGGCGCCATCGATTTACACAGACAGGGACCATGGGAAGGTGGTGCCGGAAAAAAGGGAGGGGGAGGGAGGCGGTGTCGGGATAAATGGAGGGATCGATACACAGCGGTCCATAAATACCTTGACTGTGAAATCATGAACTAATACCCATTTTTGGAATTTTGAAGAAGAAATGGATGATCGATCATTTCTGAGAAGGAGAATTTTTCTGGAAAAAATTTCTTTTGGTGGTGATGGCGGTGGTGGTGGGGGTGATGGCGATGGTGGTGGTGGTGGTGGTGGTGGTGTATGTGTATATATATAATATGTTATAGCTAATTACATAACAGGTCCCTGAGTTTGATTTTTTTGTAAAAATGAGAAAATTAAGAAAACAAGTAAAATGACTAAAATACCCCTCATTTAATTGGACTTAACAGAAAAAGTTAACAGCCGTTAGTGCGAGGGACTGAAATTGGGGGAAAGTGTCAAACGTGAGGGTTAAAATTGAGAAAACGAACTTTAGGGACGAAAACCGTTGAAATGGACATCACACAGGGACCAAAAGTGAACTTTACTCTTTTAATTAATTATGACTCTTATTAATAGTAATTGTTATTTTATTACTATTAGTTTTAAATAAATGTCAACTAGTAATACGTATTATTTATTAATAAATATTACTAAAAGTTAATTTTTTAATTAATATTATCTGAAAATTATTATTTGATTTTATTTATACATTAGTATTAATATTATTTGAAAATCAAATATAACAATTTAAAAAATGCCTATGTAAGTTATATATATATAGAACTTAAAGTTATATTTAATTATTCATCTTATATATATATAAAATATTGAGGGTGGTGTATTTCCGTATATGAAACAATTGGTTGCACCTCTAAATAACAATGTTTATTGTACAAAATATTTGGTTACACCTCTGAAAAAAAGATTTTATATACGAAACATTTGATCAAGGTTGAGAGTGTATTTTCATATTTGAAATACTTGGTTGCACTTATGAATAAAGAGGTTTCATATATGAAACATATGTTTACACCTCTAAATAAGTGGTTTCATATATGTAGATGGAGACGATATGTAAAGAGATGTTGGGATCCGATCACGTATGGCGTTCATTGAGCGTAGATTGGGAGTTGTCGGTTTTGAAAGGTGATTAACGGTGTTGCTCAAATTTTGAACGACCACATTGCTCGTGGTAGAACGGCATGAAGAGAGAGAGAGAGAGAGAGAGAGAGAGAGAGAGAGAGAGAGAGAGAGAGAGAGAGAGAGAGAGAGAGAGAGAGAGACTTATGAAGTATATAGCTAATCATGTAACTAATTAATGATTAATATTCAAATTCAACATATATAAAAGTCATTCAAATATTATACTTTCTTTTGATATTTAATCAATTTAAATTCAAAATTCTCTCATTTCTATATTTTTTATGATAATCGTTGATCAAAAAATAGACGGTGAAGACTGGTTAGTAGAGTTTGTAACAATGAGATGATTATATATATATAGAAGAAATCAAATTTGAACTCAATAAATGTTATTGACCTCCAAACTGGTTTTCACGAAACACGTAGTGCTCATACAATGTTATTTCATATATTAAACGTTGCATATGGAAAAGATACATAAAAATATGTTTATATATGAAGCACATACACAAGAACAAAAACATATGAGACTAATATAAATCATAACTTAAAATCAAATTCAATATATATATATATAGAGAGAGAGAGAGGAAGGTTCAAATAAGAGCTTTGCATTTTTAAAGAAACAAAGGGACATTTGTGGATCACATATGATGTGGGTCCTACATAAGTCATTTATGATTTAATATGATTTAATATTAAATCATAAATGATTTAATATTATGTGGGACCCATATCATATGTGGTCCACAATTTGTTCCTTTGTTCCTGTAAGGAGGGGTGATTCTCGTTTGATCCCTCCCCTATATATACACACACACATACATATATGGAGGTTCAAACGAGAACACCTTAATTTCAAGAAATATTATCATACGTGTATACGTGAGGGATTTGATGGTGTGCATGCGACTGGACTCCCAATCTAGGCCGCCCCAAAGGTTGTTCACATATCTCGGTAACTATCACATTTGACATAATATAATATTACATGTAATTGACTATAGTAAAAATGTGCTTTCGACGTAATACACATTTGGATATACGGATGCCCGATGCATGGATTTTTTATTTACAAAACTATTTATAGTAACTTTAATAAAAGCAAAACAAATTATGAAAAGAATTAAATAATAAAATAGGTTGGTAAAATTTTAATTATAACTTTTTTTTAAATTGGAAAGGTATAATATGCTGCTTATTTAATTTTTTAACAAGAGATATAATTTTACTATTATATAGAATTAGATACAAACTATTTTTTCAGTAACTAATTAAATATTATAATTGTTATATATGTTTTTAACAATATATTAATTTTAGTAATAATAATTCTAGTATAATTATTAGAAAAACAATAGAAGATAATTGATTTTTTTTTCAATTTAAGGAAAATAATAAGGGTATAATTGAAATAAAAACTTAAAGAAATGAAATGGTCTTTTTCAACAAATTTATAAAATAAGATAGTTTATGATTATTAAATATGATTCTTAATCAGATAAGACTTAGGGGCTGTTTGTTTCCCTCTGGATGATACTATCCAGAGGTACCTCTGAATCGCGCACAGGAAGTAGACTATTTGGCAAAAAAAAAATGATGCTCTGTATGGTAACTAAAGGGTCTGGATGGTAACTGACCTAATCCCTTGCAAAACCATTCAAAGTTCTATTTTTTTCCTAAAATACTCTCTTTCTTTGTTTAGCGCCTTCATTCTCTCTCCCTCACCTGCGATTCTTTCTTCTCCCCCACGGGGTTCTCTTCCACGACGAACGACTGCAATTATCTCCGGCCAGCAAAACACTCTACGCCCACGACTCAGACGCCTCCGGCCACGACGAACGACTGCAATTATCTCCGGCCAGCAAAACAGTCTCCGACCATGACTTAGACGCCTCCGGCCACGACGAACGACTCAGATATCGATTTCTTACCTGTTTATCGAGTTTTTTCTCGATTTCTTGCCTTGTTTATTAAATGCTCTCTCGATGTTGGTTGATTCTTGATGTTGCTCTCGATTTCTTGCTCTAATGTTGCTCTCGATGTTGCTCGATTTCTGATCTTGCTCTCGATTTCTGATCTTGCTCTAATGTTGCTCTCGATTTCTGATCTTGCTCTAATGTTGCTCGATTTCTGTTGTTATCTCGATTTGCTCTGATTTGCTCTCGATTTATGGCACTGGTTTAAGAAAATATGCATCTGGTGCATCTATCATTTCTTTTTATTAATGTTGCTGGTTTATAGATGGATATAGTTGATTTTCAAAATTATATAAAACGAATTTTGGATTTTAAAATTTCTTTGAAGTCTCATCAAAATGAACAAAGAACCTGGAATCAGCTGTCTTGTAAACTAGTCTCTAGCCCCTTTCTTGAAAATATTGGTTAAAATACAGAGGGTTAAAATGGTAATTTGTTCTTATTCTGACTGTCCATTCAGAGCAACTACCAAACAACCATTTTTCATTATGCACTATATCATACAGAGCCTCTATACCATCCAGACATCTATACCATCCAATTATATACCATCCAGCAACTACCAAACAGCCCCTTATATTGTAAGTCGTACCATTGATGATAATTTATAATTTAAAGGAAAATTAATATAAAGAACTTTGTTTATGCATCTATGATTTAGAACAAATAAAGAAGTTAATCAAAACGTTAATGATTCAGTTAAAACACGACAAATGCATATAAATTTTAATACGAGATGAGTCACTTAGCATTTAGAAAGGTTTACGTCTATTTTCTCTAAATTTTAAGATTTTTCCGATTGTCGTTAAATAATAGTTTAAAGTTAATATACATTTATTTTAATATTTTATGTATTTATTTGAAATTTTTTGTCATACCTACCAAAAGTAGCAACTTATATAAGTGACCATTTTATAAATCTAGACAGTATTTTATATAAGTGACCATTTTATAAATCTAGACAATATTTTGAATGGCTAATTTACAAAAGTGAATGTATTTTTGTTTAATTTATATCTTATGTAAGTTATGTTTGACAAACTAGTTGATAAGGTAGCTGATAGCTGATGAGTGATAAGGTAGTTGATGAATAAATCGTGTTTAACAAAAACTAGCTGATAAACATGTAAAACGACAAAAAATGACATCTTGAAATATTATTCCATTATAATATAATTAAAATAAGTATTTAATAAAATAATATATTAATTCAAACACGATAGTAAAATATAACTAATTTATAATGTGTTTATTTAAAAAATTAAATTTATTATCATATATATCATAAAATTTGGATTTTGGATTTTTTAAAATAAGCTTTAGAATTTTTTTTTATATTAGTTCATGATTTTAAGTAATTATTACATATAATATATGAATAATTAGTCAACCACATCTTAATTAGCTAGTAATTTTTAAAAAAGTATAACTAATAATTCTAAATAATAATTAATTAATATTATTGAATAATTTAAAATAATGAATTACCAATTAATATTAATTAATGATTAATAATTAATTAATAAAATAAAAGTAATAATAATAATAATTTATAATTACAATTAAAATTAATTAATAAAATTTCAAAATAATATTAATTAATAATAATTAGTATTAATCAGAGGTATAATCGAAAAAAAATGATAAAAAAGCTTCATAATGTACTATCAACTAATTTTTCAATAAACTATCTTATAAGTTAACTTATAAATTTTAAGTTAGTTTGTCAAACATGTATTTAGAAAATAAGGTAGCTTATAAGTTGACTTATAAACTACTTTATTTTTGCCAAACAATGTTGTAACCAGGGACGGACTATTAGAAGCTGAGCGGGCTCCATGCATCCGGTTAGTCAACAAGATAAAAAAAATTGACATATTTTTTTGAAACCGAATCTATAATTAATAGTCTAATAGAAGGGAAAATTTCAAAAACCCCCAACAAACTATTCCGTTTTAAATGGTTAAGTCCTAAACTATTTTTTTGAATAAAAAAATCATTAAACTTTTTCATTTTGAATGATTAAGTCCGCAAACTATTGTTTTGAATGAAAAAACCATTAAACTTTTCTTATTTTGAATGATTAAGTCCCTAAAAAAATTTCGAATAAATAAAATATCGAACTTCTAATAATTGGTTATCTACATTTTTTTTAAATAAGCTATCTGTAATTCACTAGAAACATTTTAAAGTAAAAAGCCATTCCTCATTACCTCAATGTTGTCCATTCTTCATTTCGCCTAACACGCTATCGGCTCCTGTTATCGATCTCCCTTTTTTCAATCTATTTTTTATCCATCATAAGAGGGAAAATCAAAAGATAAACTGTTACAAATAGTTTATTTGAGTTTAAAAATGTAAGTAACCAATTTTTATAAATTCGATAGTTTAGTTTAGTTTTTATAAATGTTCAGGAACTTAATTATTAAAAATAAAAAAGTTTAATTGTTTTTTCATTCAAAATGAGAAAATTTGATGGTTTTTTCATTCAAAAAATAGTTTAAAGACTTAGGCCCTGTTTGGTTTTTCAATTTTACCTCTTAATGACCACTTATCACTTATTCGTTCAGACATTTTTAAATTCAGGACCGTTTGTTTTTTTTTATGTTTTCTTTCAGACCCTCTTAAGTCTAAAAATCATCTGGAAAAGAAGTGGTAACCTCACCACTTAATTCCTCTAATTCGCGTACACCCACATTGTTAGGGATTCATAAATCAATGATTTCAGACGTAAAAACAAACAGTCTAACTAATTCAGATTTCAGACTTCAACACAACCTCTTATAAATCAGAAGTGAATTAAGACTTCAGACTTCAGCATCTCTTAAAAAACAAACGCTACCTTAATCATTCAAAATGATAAAGTTTAATGATTTTTTCATTCAAAAAAATAGTTTAAGGAATTAAACATTCAAAATATAATAGTTTGTTTTGGTGGGTTTTTTTGAACTTTTCCCTTAACAGAAATTAAACATTTATGGGATGCTTGGGTTAACACTTAACACCCACATAGAAGAGGTTATACATTTTAATCTTACTTCGAGTAAAAACTTAATTTTGTCTATTTTAATTATAAGTTCCAAGCCCGGGAGCATTACTTAGGACCCACAATGTGATTTTTGATAATATTAACAGTAAAAACATAATTAGAATGATCGAACTCACATTCTTATGTACAATTATAAGTATTACTATCAAAAAAAAATTATGAAATTTCTCCCATTTTGATTTTTTTAATTATTTTTCATGATTTATTTTCCTTCTCAATATCAATTCATCTTAGAATTATTGTTTTTATCTCATTTTTAAATAAACATATATTTAATTTAAAGATCAAAGTTGAGTTCATTTAGAAAAAATATATTTTATTTTCTAAATTGACATAAATAACTTTTCCAATGTTGACTTTTTTTCCAAGTCAAACTATGATTTTATGAATTTTTGATCCATCTATACACTCAGGATTGTCAAATTTCTTGGATCCATATTTGCAAGTTTATTTTAAAAAAATCTTTTAAGAAACATACTTTCAAAAATTGTCAAATTTCTTGTATTTTTCAATCTATAGTTTCTTAAATATATATTTTTAAATATCTTTGTTTGAATCGATGAAATTACAATTTTTTTAGTATAAATTATGATATTCTTAGCTATAATATTTTCTTCCCCAAAAAAAACTTGTGTTTAATTTTTTTAGTACAATTTACGAAGCTATCCTTTTATTTTTTGCATATTTACACAAGGAACTATTCAACATTTCACGATTAAAACCGCAAATGTTGATCAGATGAAAGATCGTGGTTACTTCTTTACTTCTCAAATATTTATCATTACTCAAATAAACTTTTTCTTATATATAAACATTTTCTTATATATATATATAAGGAAAAGTTTATTTACTTCTCAAATACTTATCATTACTCAAATAATTTTTTCCTTATATATATAGGGGCGAGTTCAAATGAAAATTCAAATTTGGTTGTGAACGTGAGAACAAATGAGAGCGTGACGCGTGTCGTATTCAGAATGAATAATCAAGGAAATATTAAGACTGAATAAGCATTATTCAGAGTGAATAATCAAAGAAATATTCAGACTGAGTATATATTTATTCAACCTGAATAATGATTATTCGGTATTATTATTTCTTTGATTATTCACTCTGAATATGATGTGCCGTGCTATCATTTGTCCTCACATTCACAATCAAATTTGAGTTCTCATTTGAACTTTTCTCTCTCTCTCTCTCTCTCTCTATATATATATATATATATATATATAGGAAGAGGTTCAAATGAGAACTTTGTAAATTTAAAGGAACAAAGAGACTCATTTGGCGCCACATATGATGTGGGTCCCATCAATAAAAAATCATATCTGATTTTCAATGGTGGGCCCCATTGAATCAGATATGATTTTTTATTGGTGGGACCCACATCATATGTGGTCCTAAATGAGTCACTTTGTTTCTTTAAATTGGGGATGTTCTCATTTGAACCATCCCCTATATATATATATATATAAAGAGGTTCATGCGAGGACGATAACAATTTTCTCAACCAATCATTTTGTACATGAAATTATATATATATATATATATATAGAAAGAGGTTCATGCGAGGACGATAACAATTTCCTCAACCAATCATTTTGTACATGAAATTTTTCACGTATAAAATCACATATGATTTATGTACAAAATCACATATGATTCAAATGCAAAATCATATATGATTAGCCGAGACTTTTTCCGCAGCAAATCTCGCGTGTGCCATTTTTTATGCTAGTACAAAATCACATATGATTTTATACATGAAAAAATTTTCATGTACAAAATGATTGACTGAGGATTGTCCTCGCATTCTCTTAAATTGTTACCGTTCTCGCATGAACCTGCCTATATATAATATAGATATATATATATATATAGGGGAGGGATCATACGAGAACCACCCATTTTTAAATGAATAAAAGAACATTTTGTGGACCACATATGATGTCGGTCTCATATAATATTAAATCAGAAATGATTTAATATTATATGGGACCCACATCATATGTGGTCCACAAGATGTTCCTTTATTCCTTTAAATTTACAAAGTTCTCATTTGAACCTTCCTCTATATATATATATATAGGGGTGGGTTCAAATGTGAACCTATCTTTGATTGTGAACATGAGGACGAATCACAACCATCCATTTTAAATCAGATCAAAATACAAGGGAGAAAATTCGCGGTGGCATTTTTGTAAATAAGTGGAAAACTCAGGTCATGGCTTAAATCCTAAATATAACCTGACGATTTAAATAAGAACCAGGCATCATCTTCTTCTCCAAATTTCTTCATAATCTTCCTCAAATTTCTTCATCATCTTCACCAAATTTCTTCATCATCTTCCCCAAATTTCTTCATCATCTTCCCCAAAAGAAATTTTACTTCCGCCCCAAATTTCTTCATCGTCTTCCCCAAAATAAATTTCGCACAAGTTTGTTTTTGTTTTGTGTTCCTCCTTTGAATCACAAGTCTTTTCATTTTCAGATCCAGATTCTTTTTCTTGATAAAGTGTAAGAATGTTATTCAAATGTTTTTTTCCTTTTAATATGATTGTTCATCATTTTATCACAGGAAGTTTCTGAATATAAGCTACAATTATGGGTTTGTATAATTGTAGCTTATATTCAGTTTGAATATAAACTAAAATTATGTGTTTGAATAATTGTAGCTTATATTCAGTCTGAATATAAGCTAAAATATGTGTTTGTATAATTGTAGCTTATATTCAGTCTGAATATAAGCATAAAATGTTATGCTTATATTCAGACTGAATATAAGCTAAAATTATGTGTTTGAATAATTGTAGTTTATATTCAGTCTGAATATAAGCATAAAATGTTATGCTTATATTCAGACTGAATATAAGCTAAAATTATGTGTTTGAATAATTTTAGTTTATATTCAGTCTGAATATAAGCATAACATTTTATGTTTATATTCAGAATGAATATAAGCTACAATTATGAGTTTGTATAATTGTAGCTTATATTCAGTCTGAATATAAGCTAAAATTATGTGTTTGTATAATTGTAGTTTATATTCAGTCTGAATATAAGCATAAAATATTATGCTTATATTCAGTCTGAATATAAGTATAAAATGTTATGTTTATATTCAGACTGAATATAAGCTAAAATTATGTGTTTGAATAATTGTAGTTTATATTCAGTCTGAATATAAGCATAACATTTTATGTTTATATTCAGACTGAATATAAGCTACAATTATGATATAATTGTAGCTTATATTCAGTCTGAATATAAACTAAAATTTGAAGTTTGATAATCGTAGCTTATATTCAGTCTGAATATAAGCTACCACTAGTTGTTTGTATAATTGTAGCTTATATTCAGTCTGAATATAAAGACTCTTAGTGCTTATATTCAGTCTGAATATAAGCTACGATTTTACAAACTTCAAAATTTAGCTTATATTCAGTCTGAATATAAGCTATGATTTTACAAACTTCAAAATTTAGCTTATATTCAGTCTGAATATTTGTATGATTATACAAACTTCAATTTTTAACTTATATTCAGACTGAATATATACTACAATATGGTGTTTTTATAATTTATGTTTATAGATCCAGTCTGAATATAAGATATAGATCGACGCATCTTCAACATTGAAACCAAATTCTAGGTCTGTATTTTTGAAACATGTAACATAATCGCAATCAACAAAAAAAGTAGAATTTTCAACTGGATCACAATCGATTTAATTTCAGAAATCGCAAATCCAATTAATAAAGTTCTTCACAGCAATGAATCTGATTAATAGAGAAGAAGACGATTAACAGAGAAGAAAACGATTAACAGAGAAGAAGACGATTAACAGAGAAGAAGACGATTAACAGAGAAGGAAGAAATAAGCGGGAGTGATATCAAAGAGCAGCTTGATTTTTTTTTTCCAGAATTACCCCTCAAGCCACATTTAAGGAGGAGCTTGAATATGGCTTAGATCAAGGGTTGAGATCTGTCCTCATGTTCACAATCAAAGATAGGTTCACATTTGAACTTTCCTCTCTCTCTCTCTCTCTATATATATATATATATATAGGGGAGGGATCATGCAAGAACACTATCAATCTAAAGGAACAAATGAACTAATTTGGGACCACATATGATGTGGGGCCCACAAATAAAAAATCATTTATGATTTTATGATTTTTTTCTAAAAAATCATAAATAATTTTTTATTTGTGGGCCCCACATCATATGTGGTCCAAAATGGGTCATTTGTTTTTTTAAAAACCCAAAGTTCTCATTTGAACCTCTCCCTATATATATATATATTACAGTGTACCAGATTATAAAAAAAGGAAAAACCCCCAAAACTATATCATCTCTTTGTCAAATAGGCATCAAAGCATGTTTGGTCCAGTGGTAAGGTAACATCCTGGGGGTCAGTGGATGG
This sequence comes from Silybum marianum, assembly GCA_036898165.1. Taxonomy (NCBI): domain Eukaryota; kingdom Viridiplantae; phylum Streptophyta; class Magnoliopsida; order Asterales; family Asteraceae; genus Silybum; species Silybum marianum. The sequence continues at coordinate 4,660,437 of CM072536.1, read as the reverse complement.
TATGCCTGACTATCGGGGTTCGAATCCTCGCGGCTGCATGTGGCGATATCCAGACCTTGGCCTACCATTCTGTGGTGGGTCCTGGTCGTCGGGGATTAATCGGGTGTCCGAATGGATCCCAGATATCCTGAAAACATATGTGTTATTGCCGTTTAAAAAAAACTAACAAATTGGTTTTTTCTTGTACACATTCTAAAAAGTTATATTGTCTTATACATCGAATACTATAGTTTGAAGAAAGAAAAAAAAAACGGATTGCAAACTACCTATGACGATTTCCCATGTCATTTTCCTTGAGATATCAATGTTATATGGAAATTATTAATAAATAACATTCGTTATCTTAACTCGGAAAATACCTGAACCGAAAATTGAAACTTTCATTTTTGTTTTTCAACTCGAATTGAATTTCTTTTTAATAACAAAGCACCAATATTTTTTTTTTTTTTTTTTTTTTGAAAAGTATATCAAAATCAGAAATTAAAAAAAAAATACTAACTTTAAAAAAAGGATTTTTAGACGGTTGGAATATATATAAATTGGATTGTTTATTTATTTATTACTAAGTGGAAAACGACGTTACGGCAAAAACTATAATCTAAAAAAACAAGATTGAAACGCATCATAATCCAAAATATTTTCACAAAAATACAAATTTTCTAAAAGATATGTATAAAACAAAAATATTCTTATTTTTGGAGATTGATGAAAATTGTTAAATTTTTGGAAAAAAAAAATTGATTATCGTCAACCCTAACTAGCCACACATAAAACCTATCTATAAGGATATCGATATGAGGAGGTATATTTTGCATCATTCTGGTTATCTCCAATAAAGGTTCTTATATATGAAAACCTTTTGTTGGCATATCTATACTATATTATAAAATATTTAGTCAAAAACTCTTAAAAACAATTTTTTAAGCTTTAGTTACTGCTATTTAATGTTATTTACTTAATTTTTAAGATTACAAGTAAATTATGCTTAAGTACAACCTATTAAAGCTTCATCTCTAATTTTTTGTAACTAACTACAGATAACTATGATCAACTAGAGGATATACATCTAATTTTAAATATAAAAAATCTAAAATATGATTAAGATAATCATTGATTTATAACCAATAAAATTATTATATTATTAAACCAAAAATAAATTATTTGATTATTAAACTAAAATTAAATTATAATAAAAATTTGAATTAAATAAATTAAATAGAAAAAGAGAACTTTTAATTGAAATACTAAAATCTTTTCTCAAAACCATGTAAAACCATTATAACATCGATAGAAACAAAAATTAAAATGAAACTAAAAATCGAAATGTATCTCGCTGCATTGCACGAGTACCCCTTCTAGTCAATTATAACTCATCAAATTAAAAACTCTTATAAAAGTTCACGCATTGGCAGACCTAGTTAAAGAAAAGCAGGGTGAAGAGGCCCCATTAAAAAAATTAAAATAAAAAATTACAGAGGTTAAGGGTGCGTTTAGTTACAGAAGAAAATTTCCTGTTTTCTAGGAAATTTTTCCAGAGAAAATGAAAATTTGGAAAACAAGTGTAGTTCGCTCGGTTTTCAAAAATTTCTGAGAAAATAAAAAAAAAATTATTTTTAAAAATCCTATGTAAATTAGAAAGCTAGTTTTAGTAGATTTCGAAATTTTTGTTTTCTAAAAACTTTTACACTCACAAACACACACACGGACACACTTTCACACACACACACGCACACACTTTCACACACACACACACACACTTTCACATACACACACGCACACACACACCTACACTTCACACACACACCCACTTTCACACACACGCACACACACACACACACACACTTTTACACGCACGCACAGACACGCTTACACTTTCACACACACACACACACACACATACACACACTTACACTTTCACACACACACACACACACACAAACATACACACTTTCTAATTTGAAAAAGATGGAAAATGAAAAGTGATAGAAAATACACAACAAAACGCGTTTTCTGATTTTCTAAAAATCAAAAATGAAAACTCCACCATTTCAACTAAATGCGTTTTATAAAATTTTCATAGAAAACTGAGAATGAAAACTCAACTCCGTTTTCTGAAAACGTTTTCTATAAAAATGAAAACAGTTTTCCACAACTAAACGCACTCTAAAAGTTTTTTTTTTAACTTCTCACTTAATTCTCCAACTAAAATTTTGCAACAGACCCCACAACCTTGGACAACCATCTTCAATTCGGAAAAAGCCACTTGAAATCAACCAAAAAATGAAAAAAGTCTCTTGAAATCGATAAAAAAAAAACCCCAAAAAATTCTTTCGAAATCGACAAAAACACTATAAAAATCCCTCGAAATCAACCAAATTTTTTTAAAAATCTCTCGAAACAGTTTAATTAGGCTAAAAACATGTCGGACGACTTTACGCACCTTTAGTCTACCTTAAAGGGAACACACTAGACAAAAAATTTGAATCCGCCACTGAGTCCATGATGTTAGTTCTTATAAGAACCTTTTTTTGTGGATTTTATTAATTTTTTCAACATCAATAATAATTATAAAGCCAAGAAAATAAAATTCGGCTTCTAAAATCTAAACCCATTTTTATTTCTGTTTATTTCGTTTACGTGAATGTTCTGTGTAGTAAACAAGCCCTTGTTTTCCATTTTTTGTATTATATGTTTATTTGTTTACTGTTTGTCCATAAAATTGATATATTTATCTAATTTTTTTATCGTCCCTTTTTTTCTTTGTTTATTTATTAATTTGTTTATAAGAAAGTGTTTTCTTTTATCTTTATGTTTTCGTAATTTGTTTGTTTTCTTAATTTCCAAAAATAAATAAAAAAAGGTATTTTATTTCCTTTTTATTTTTTAAGAATGTAATTTTTTAAAACAATGGTTTTAAATAACTTGTTATGGTACGTTATGGCGTCAAGACTTGGGTTCGCCGTCACGTTAACCCACATGACTCTATTCTGAGGCTTGGTTTGTATTATAACGCGTTATGGTTCGCCGCCACGTGTAGCTAGGGGAGAGCATCAGTCGGGTTCGGACGGGTCGGGGACCGAAACCCCAAATACGATCTGGTATCGGGTGGTGAAACGGACCCCCAAAACCGGCGACTGACTTTATTCGGGGATTTCGGGTATTCGGGTTTCTGGTTTATTCGGATCGGGTTTGGCGAGTTTCGGGTTTAGCCCATATATATATTTTTTAAATTAAAAGTATTTTATATATATATATATATATTATTCGGGTATTCGGTTCGGATCGGGGAGCATAAGACAAACCCAAACCGAACCTACTATGTCCGATTTGTATTTCAAGGTCGGATATTCGGGTATTCGATTTTGGTTCTTAATCGGCTTGGGTTCGGGTCGGGTATTCGGGTTTGGCAGGTTTTGCTCACCCCTACGTGCTGGCTCCACTCTAAAGTTTCGCTTGCACTGTAACGTATTATGCGTGTTACCACACGTTATGTCATGTTACGAAGGCCTTACTTTGTAAGATGTGGGGCTACTTTGATTTATAATTTGAGTGATAGATGATAATTATGTATGAGACATATGACTTAAATAAACATAAAAAGGAAAACTTAAAAATTAAAACCTTAAATATGTAAATATTTACTCACAATTCCGTATATGAAAAGTCGAACATGAATTATTTGAAAACTGAAAAAAATAGTGAGTAGAGATTCAAGAAATTTATTTTGCAATATTGATATCATTTTCTATAAACTCTATATATTTTGTATCAATGGTTCTTCTTCTTCCTTTTTACTTTTATTACTTTATATGAATTTGATTTATTCGAAAATATTATTCAAAACACTAACACATACAACTGTGTGTGTGTGTGTGTGCTTCTTTTGCCTTAGGACACGCCTTGAAAACGTTTTGACTTCAACGTAACTCGTAAGACTTGAGGCTTGACGTGCGAGGAATGCAGTTGATGAACCAAATGTAATCTCTGCTGCAAATATTGTGGCTCCGCTGTAGGTGTCGAGTTCCGGTGTCCCCACAATATTTGCAGTGGGGGTTATACCTGGTTCATCAACCATATTCCTCTATCGCTGACTTTGGCGTTAATGTTTTGGCCGACTAGTTGATGCCATATTGCAAAGAAAGTGTGTAAAGTGATCGAATGTGCAAAGACAACCTATGTCCGCATATTAATGGCGGCCTAATCTTATAAAGCATAAACTAACAACACACCGATCTTTCAACAATAAAGTACAAAAGAAACACAATAAAGTCAATAAAGTCTACGATATAAAAATAAAAAATGACCCTTGTTTTATAAGGTCTAAGATATCTACGTCAATAAAGTCAAAGGTCAACTTTGTGTTTTTTCTTTGTAAATCATGTCGAAATCAAGATTTGCATTTCAGAACATTTTCAATCGATTTTTCTAAAATGGTGAAAATTAAGATTCTTGAAAACTTTTTCCCCAAAACAAAGTGTGTGAATTTCGTTAATTTTAAAGCACTCTTGAAAAATGAATACTATGATTGAGAAATATTTTTATTAAGAAACCATGATATTGAATATTTAGAAAGAAAATAGAAATCCTATTAAATGTATAGAACTTTTTAATGATATAAAAAATGTTGTAATATTTAAAATGCAGATGTTAAAGTTGAAACAGTTAAAATCGATGTCGAACAACAACATAATGATGGATTTGAAGCATAATGAACTCGAAGTAATTAATTCGATTAATAATAGATAATTAGCATCCAAGTGAAGATTATTATAAAGTTTGGTTAGAGATAAATGATTACAAAGTTATTTTTTAGGTAAATAATCTTGAAAAGTATTATTAATTTAAAATTAGATATCGAAGGGAAATATATAAAAGGCCTATTAGCTCAGTTGGTTAGAGCGTCGTGCTAATAACGCGAAGGTCGCAGGTTTGAGACCTGCATGGGCCAATTTTAATATTTTTTTCGAAATTCATTTCCGACCCTTTTGTTTAGTATTTAATCATTTTTAGTCCCTTATATTATACATAGATAAACCAAACCCCCCCTCATCTTTTCATGAAACCTGACCAGGTCCCTGTATTTCCCTTTCTTCTACTTTTGATTTGTTTATAGTAATTAATAAATTAATATCCTAATTTTGTTAAATTTCACTTTCAACCCCTTTGTTTTTGTATTAAAACATTATTAGTCCCTAATATTACACAAAATCAAAACCTGAATCTTATCATGAAACCTGAGTAGGTCTTAGTTTTCTCTCGTTGATTTATAAAAACTTGTTTATATATTTGTTTGGAATTTATAAAAGTTGATCGTGGATCGTATAAGAAAGATACTAAAAGAACTCGTTGGTTTAGGATCTCTGAAGATTCAATCCTGGTCAGTAATTTTATTGCTCAAACTTACTGAGCTCGTTATTTCTCTTAATTTTTATATGTGTTTAGGATCTTTTATCAACCTGTCTATACAAGACTGTCTATTATCATGTTAAATCTTGGTTTTTGAACAGGGTCTCAAAACTTTGGGGCTCCATTTACTTGCACATGGGGTCCAGATTTATATAGTCCAACGTGTGAACTCACACCACTGAAGGCTTTTTTAATATTTTTCAAAATCAAAAACGGATATTTAATTTAGGGCTATTTGGTTAAGGTTGATGAATGAAAATGAAAATGACAAGGAATGAAAATGTGAATGATTTTTCATTTTTTCCAGTTTAATCAGGAATGAAAATTTGGGCTTCTGAGGGAATGAACTCATTATATTATATAAAATCTAACAGTTTCTTTTATTATCATTCTCATTGATTTCTGCTTAATACATCCAACCAAACACCCCCTTAAAATTTGCTGATCAAAAACGAAAACGATTATTTGGTATTCTTTTCACTTTGTTATTTTAATTTGTAAGATTCTCAATATGATATGATACACAATTTTATATTTTAATACGGGTGTAGCAACTCCTCCAAAAAGAATGGGACGAGCCTGTGTCTAGATTCACATCCATTTCGGTTTCTATCTAATTTCTATTAGAAGACAAAAATATATGCATCATCCTTGTCTCTCTAATTTTTCTTTCCCGTTTCAATCAAAGGCTCAAAAACAAAATTTCTTTGAACCTTGGTTCTAAATACTCAACAAATTCATATTTTCATTCGGATAGATCTTGTCTCCTCTTGTACTTCTAATCGTCATATTTGAGCTTCATAAGTAGTCCTAAATTCGATTTTTATGTTTACTCTCAAATTTACTTGAATAATCGTCATCGAATTGTTTGCAATTTCTTTAAAGGTTGTTTTTTTTTTTATGTAAATTAGGTGTAGGTTGTCCAGGTTTACTCATGTTCTATGTTTGTTTATTATATATGTATCTTTGTTATCTCATATTATAAGCAAGTTTCAAGTGTAACAGGCCTCAAAAAAGGTTGGAAGGTCATTTGATCGTAATTATTAACGGACCCATAATTTATGCCAAGCAAATGCATCTTTAAAAGTTAATCAGAAGGAATTCTACAGTTTTAAGATTTCTAAGTTTTTTAATTGATTTCGAAAAACTTTTTTCCAAATTTTTTTGTTGATGTTCCTGGCATTTATTAATACCCCGAACATCCCTCAAACTTTAGGAGGTTTACATTTCATACTCCAAATAAAATTCTACTTGCATGGACCCCATTAAGGGGCTGTTTGTTTACCTCTTAACAGTTCCATTAAGAGGCATCCTTGAATCACTAAGGCCTTGTTTGTTATTTCATTTTAAGTTCTTAATCACCACTTATATCTTATTCGTTTAGACGTTTCATAATTATTTCAGAACTGAAATCAGATTTCAGACTTCAACACCTCTTAAAAAACAAACGCCACCTAAGAGTTGAATCATGTTTGACAAAAAATAAGTCTACCTCTTAGTTGTTCCAAAATGCGCTAAATCATTTTGTATCATGCACCTCCCTAACAGTTAAGAACCATAATTACATCCTAAACAATTATATTTTATTTTATACTATATCATAAAAACATCTTAATCATTCTACACCAAACCATTCAGCAACTGTAAAAATAAAAATAAAAATAAAAAAAAACCCTAATAAATGTCTCATAAGTCGTAACGAATTAAATAGAATACAACACACAACATAAAAAAGTGGAAGTTATTGTCAACTCATGATATTCGTATACTGGAAAAAAGAAATAATTCCATCCACAATTTTGGAAATAGAAAATCTGATTTCATACATGAAAATGAAAATGAAAATTAAATTTTGTATTTAATTCGGTGGTCAATGGGAACAAAAATACGTAGAAAAAAAATATTCTTGAATACAGAAGCCATCATACATCAACTATCACTATAATTTAATTTACTTACTATGCATTTCTCTCCTTTTTTCTGGAAAAATAAAAAAAAAACAAAAACAAAAACAAATAAACTTTTTAAGAAACAAAATCAACTCATCATATCTAATTTAACCAACAATAATAAATACCTTTCGTGTTACAACCATCACCAAAAGCAGAAGCCATTGCATTTACTCTGCACTGCTCTTATCTGCAATACAGATAACCAAAATATATATATATATTATATTTCTTTTACAATGGCAACAGATGTTTTTTTGTGTTTATAAAGATATAGGTGACTAATTACTAAAAATTTGATTGTTTATTTATTCAAAGAAAAATTCAAGGACTGTTTATTAGTAGCTTAATGAACTTAATGGGACTCACAACTCCTTCAGTCAGCTATACATGACTATGACTGATTGGTAGTAGCTTGATGATATAAAAAGTGGCTTATTCAGTATGTTAATGTTTTTAGAGAGAAGCTTTATATCTTTTTCCAAACTTACCCCTCAATTAAAAAACATGATTCATATGTATATATATATATAGAGAGAGAGAGGAAAGTTCAAATGCAAATCAAATTTGGTTGCGGATGTAAGGACAAATGAGAGTGCGACACGTGTCATATTCAGACTGAACAATATAGAAAAATATTCAGACTGAATGTAGTATTATTCAGTCTGAACATAATGTAGTATTATTCAGTCATCTGAATGTAATGTAGCATTGTTTGGTCTGAATAACACTATATTTTCCTTTCGGTATTCAGACTGAATATGGCACCTTCAGTATTCGGTCTGAATATGGCACCTTCAGTATTCGGACAAATGAGAGCGCGACATGTGTCATATTTAGACTGAATAATAAAGGAAATATTCAGACCGAATAATAGTATTATTCGGTCTAAATATTTCCTTTATTATTCGGTATGAATAATACTACATCCAGACTCGTGTCGCGCTCTCATTCGTCCTTATGTTCACAACCAAAATTGAGTTCGCATTTGAACTTTCCTCTCTCTCTCTCTCTCTCTCTCTCTCTCTCTCTATATATATATATATATATATATTCTTTTTTGAGATTTAAACTTTTACTTCTGAATTTAGAAGAATTACAGATAATCCATTGAAGATATTAATTACCTCGTGCTAGGGTTGCCGAGGGTGAGCTCAAGATCATCAGAAACACATTCTTCATGTATCCTCTCGCCTTCCCACGGTTTCACCAAACCTTTCATATGACTCCCAAAAGCAAACTCCGACGAAATCGCATCAGACATAGGAACATCAGCCGTTTGATCAAACCCAGCCGTAATAGCCGGAGAACACGTACCACTTTGACCCGGGGTCCACATTCTCGAACCAGTACCCGAAACCGCAAACGGGTTCGATGCAACTAAGCTAAACGTAGGTGATGACGGCCCTTCTATGGGGGTCTGAACCCCCGAGATCCACCCTGAATCGGTTGGTGTTTGATGGCTAGGACTTTGAGGGGTTGAAGAAAGTAAAAAAGGGTAGTGCTGACCAGCCCAGGCTGGGACCGTGGTGGTGGTTTGATGGTCATCGATATCGGTCATTCTAGGGGTTCGGCAAGTGGGTGAGCTTAATGGAGGTGTGACGGGTGCACTTATGGAGCCACCGGGTATGTAAAGATGGTGAGGGAAGTTGGATGAAGATGAAGAACCAGATGAAAGATTCTTTAGCCATGGTATAAGAGAATTAGGATCGGGATTTCCGTTAGTGGCATAAAGGGATGAGATGGAGCTTGGAAAAGAGGATGAACTAGGGTTCAAATTGTAGGAACCGTTTGGACTTTGTTGGTATGATGAGCATGGACTAGCCGAAGCTGATCCACCACCCGTAGCCTCCACACGAGCAGCGGGTTTACAACCCTATACAAGTACCAAAATTAGCAACTCTTTTCAATATGTGTGTGTGTGTGTGTATATATATATATATATATATCTTTTTTGCCCAATAAAAGCACGGCCAAAAAACCTCCAAAAACAATTTAAAGCCGTAATGGAAGTTATTGGTAGCCTACAACTTTGTAAGAAGTTCACAAATCTAACTCTTAAAAGAGTCTTAGGAATATAAGTACAAATCCCATTAATCATATTCTCTAATATCGTTATAATCTAAGAAAACAAGAACACACTCCTAATTCCTCTTACTCAATCCATCATCAGTAAAGGGAATACAAGAGTATTGAAGTTATCATCAACATTTTCTTCAATGGCTGCCTCAAAAACCAATTATTTCTAATCTATGAACAAGTTTCATTACAGTTCATAAAAAGTAAGGGGATATAATTGCATATGGAATGTTAGTAACAGCTTAAAATTCAATAAAACAGTGATATCATTGATTTTGCTTCATTTACAGGCTTTATTTGAAGTCAATCATGGAATTTTAGAGTTTGGGACTGAATATTGATGATCTGCTTAGCCTACTTTGAATATTGATGATCTTGAGACATGCCGATGGAAAGTTGTCTATCGTACGCTTGGGGAGGAGAGGGTTAAATATTTAACGAAAAAGAAAGAAAGTTTTAACCTCCATCGTTGACGATCTTTAGTGAGAGAAAGAGAAAGTGCACACAGAAAGAGATGTAAAAAACAGGTCAGTTGAGTGGTACACCATCGTGATAGCATGCGCCATATGCTCAGCAAGCACGTTACCTTGTCTCCAATAACGACAACTCTCCAGATCCATAAGCGAACTTGTGACCTAAAAACTAGTCAAAATTCATCATCGCCGTTCGTTTTTGTCTCCTTTCTTCAAATATCATCCCCCCCCCCCTCCCCATGCGCACAAATTTCAGCTTGATTGATTCCGAATTTGAACAGAATTCAACACCAGAAACACCAATCGGAATTCGGATTTCTTCTTTCGTACTAGATCGATAATCAGATTGACTAAAAAGCTAAAACTCATAATCCAAAAATTAGATCTAAAAAAACCATTAGCACATCCAAATCAAGCAGCTTAGAAATTTCGAGATCTTATTATCGACAGAAATCAAAAGTAGTCTAAGCAGATAATTCGATTCCAAACATTAATTCCACGATTAAACTCGCAAGCTAACAATACACAAAAAAAATTCATTCAATTAACATCAACAAAAGAGCTAGAAAAAACAATAGAAAGTATATTTTCAGATTACCTTACGATAAGTGGTTCCATCTTCTTCAACGATCCAACCAGCTTCATTACAAAGGGCTTTTAACACCTCGTTATTATCACAGTGCTTAGGCAGCTTATAGTTTCCATAAACTCTAAGACCGGCGAATATCTTAGCGGCGATTGCACGCCGCCGCCTCTCTCTACGCTTATTGTTCTCTCTTTCCTTCCAAGTCGGCAGTCTAGTCCCCGACGTCATATATATATATATATAACAACAATAATCCTTCTTCAACTAATCGGAAAACAGTCAGATTCAGGCGAAGGAGTAGTGGATGATCGGAAAATGAGAAGTCGCCGGCAGACGGCGGTGGAGAAGGGGGAGTGGTTGAAGGGAATAACAGAAAGAAGAGGGTTGTGTGTTTGTGTGAGGGAGAAGGAAAAAAGCGTAGACTGCCTAAATGGATTTTAGATTAAACTGATTGCCATTGGAGTTGAATTTAATTACGGAAAATGCCACTGATGGTTTTAAATAGGAGTTCCATAAAATGCGGATGGTGCACGTGTTTAGGGGGAAGAGTTATTCCTAATTACATTTTTAGTCCTTCAAGTTTTATTAATGTAAATTTACTTCCTTATGTTTGTAAAAATTGTTTGGGTCCCTCCACTCACAAGTCACAAGTCATAGTTGTTGACCTCGTAGAGCTGTTTATAGACGAGATGGTACGCTAAAAAAAAATGGGTTTAAATTATCATTTTTGACAAAATAAACAGGTTTAAACTGATTTGTTAAAATTAATGGATGACGGGTGATGTAAAAAAATTAATTAATTTTAATAATTAAAGGGGAGTACTAATGGCACCCTTTTAATATGGTGTGTACGGAATTTTATGTACTATAATAAGGTTTTGATGTAGACAACTGTAAAAATGAATTCACTTCTTAGGGGTGCTATTAGCAATAACTATAGGTGTCATTAGAGCAGCTCAATAAGTTTTTCTAAAATGGAGAATTAAAAATCTAAAAGATATTACATTCAACTCCAACAGTATCTCTATTTTGGAGATTACAAAATTCATTATATTATTAAAATATTTTATATTTCTAATAAAATATTATTTATATCATCTAAACATTTCATTTCAGATTTTTTCATTGGATGAACATAATAAAAAAAAGTTTCTCTCTCATGCTAATCATTTTTGAAATTGTCTTCAAATTTGAAGATTTTTGTAGTCTCTTTCATGTTTTCTCCATTTTGGAGATGTTATTGGAGCAAAAAAGTGCTCAAAATCTCCAAAATCCTTATTTTCTTCATTTTGGAGATGCTCTTAGAAATCTTCTTAGTCTTCCCCTAATTAAAACATGTAAATAAAATTGATTTTTTTTAAACTTACCAATTTCTATTTTTAATTATGATCCATTATATAAAGCTATCTGGAAATCTAAAAAGTAAAACATAATTATCCTAATTGATTATTTTATATTATCTCATTTGGTCATTTCCTTTATCGATTAGTTCATATTTTAGGAAACAATCTTTTTTTCTAAATTCTATAAATTGTTATGTATTTTGAATTATTTTTAAATAACTTGTGATTTATATATTATGTTTTCTTAAAAAACGAAAAAATGATCTTTAGATCCGTTATCCCTTGAGCAAGTTCGGCCCGCTTATATGACAGATAGTAAGAGCAAATTCTCAAGCCTGTAAAAAGGGTATAGACCTATTGTATTAGCCCTGTTGAAAAAGAAAAATAGATTAGGCCTAGTCCAATCCCACAAATGTAATGTATCAATAGTTGCGGCCATTAAGTCCTATTAGATAAAAGCAATTTAGCCATTTATCTTTAAAAATGTAAGTATCAGTAGTTGATGATATGGGTTATTTGAACAAGGAGTTAATTAACAGCAATTCAAACTGAACTCACACGGAACTGGCCACCAAGAACACCAATATGATGGCGCATTTTTTGGCTCTCCCAGTTGAAGCTAATCGGAGAGTAGGTCGAAACAAACCGGGATTTTTCTTGAATTTGGACAATAACACCTGACCTATTTGCCAACCTAACTACACGAACAAAAAAATGGAACCGAAAGAAAAATTATTTAGGATTCATAGTCACGTATTCGCTTAATACCAAATAAATGGAACCAAAAGAAGAAAAAAATCAGCAAAATAGAGCCGAGAAGCCCATAAGTGTTCTTGAATGTTGAGGAACACATGTGAATAACGATAGAAAACTTCAACTTTTCGGCAATGTTCTAAATAGCGTGAAGCGTAGCATGAGATGAGATCAAACCTTAAGCCTTAGAAACCACAGAAAGCCATGAGGTTTTTTAAGGCGACATTTATGACTACAAAATTGTATATTATATCCATAAACCATTGTTTTTTTTTACTATTACTCAATAGTTAATGATATTAAGCATTTTAAATTAGATTATATATTAAATACAAAAAAAAGTAAAACACTAAAAGGGAAGAAAAAAAACCAAATAAGATGTTACAAAAATCACGCAATAGCCCATTGCATGCCACAAACATAACGTGACATCAGATACAAGTCTTAAACCATGACACATCACGATGGCCATCATGGCAGACTTTTTAGAACACTGCTTTTCGGTAGTTCACCTTCATCGACGACGCCAATAACGACTATAAAAGAAAACAAGTTATAGTTTATATATAATTAAGAATGTCTATATCATTTAGTTTCGAACTTGTTTTTTTTTTAAATAAAACCAAGAAAAACCATAATAATGCTATATAAACAAAATCTTTAAAGTTACTCTTTTTTTATTAAAAAAAATATGTTAATTAAATTATAACATAAAAGGGTATAAATGTAATTAGGCATTATATCATATTCACTAGGATGGTGGGACAGAATAAATTATCATCACCCACGGGATAACAAAAAAGTCTGCACGTGGATTGCAACAGTATAACGCGTTTATTATTTTGTTTTCATACTATATTCATTTTAATTAATTTTTAAAACAAATAAAATAAAATAAAAACTTTTATAAATTTCATGATACATTAATTAATTTAATAGCCCTTTATTAAAGATGAATAAGAACCGGTCATCGATTCGATGTTTTACGGACCCGATTTCATTGATGCCAAAAAAATACAGGTTCTTTAAGGACTGATCCAATATACAGAAAACATGATTATAACTGATTTTAGATCCGACAATCTTAATTAGTCCTTAATCGAACTTAATTTGGTTTTCTGTTATTAAAGCCCACTAATGCTTTGGTGAAAGCAAATTTAGACCCTTTTTTTTTGTAAGTGTGGGTTTCCATTCCAGCTTACACGTACTGACTAATTCTCGGACGATCATGAATGGCTTGAAGTCATCGCAGATGAATGTCCATAGTCACAACGGCTTTGGTAGCGCCTGAACTCGAATGTAATGTTTTTTCACTACGTTCCACTCTACTTAAACAATGTGCCACAACCCAACTGGTTGGCAATTCAGACGTTGGAACCTTAAAAAATCGGTTTTTCATCTTGCTTTGACCTAACTTACTTTTATCGAAAACCCGAATTTTAGTTTCGGACTTTGGATTGCTTTGGGTTCGGGTTGGTGGGTTTCAGGTTGAGGTCGGTCGTGTTTTGGTATAGTTATAATGCAAAAAGTGTTTATATAAATTCGATTGATTGTGAGGTTGAATTTAATCGATTGAGAGATTGACGAAATCGATAGTAAGTTTAGGAATCAGAAACATATCGACCGACAAGAATTTAGTATTTTCAAAAAATAACCAGATAAATAAATATGTTTATATAATATTTAAATTAAATTATATATGTACATATATATATTTCGGGTTTTCAGACGGGTCAGGTGGCCAAAGGTGAAACCCAGCACGAACCAAAATATTTCCCAAAGGTCGGTTTTCGGATTTCGGGTTTTGAACAAACGTCTTATTTTCGATTCGGGTTCGGGATACTTCCAAAAACATAATCCACTCTTATTTTAATTATAGATTTTATAATAGTATATAAGTATCGTAATTATTTATGAAATAAAAGAAATAAGATATTAATAGGTCAATCTAACATGTTCTGACCCAGAATAATTTATTATTCAACATGTTTCTATTGTAACTTTTATTCAAAATATAATTTTAAGAAAAATATTAATGAATAAAATACCAAATATATACATATATATGGCATGAGAAATAACACCAAAATGGAGAAGTTGGGTGAGATGTGGTATCACCCATTTGGCAAATTCTAAAGACCCCAAATAATATTGGACCACTCATGTGCCATGTTATAATTATTTTATTAGGTTTTACTTATTCTTTAACTTATATATATATATAGAGAGAGAGAGGAGGGATCATACAAGAACACCCCTCATTTAAAGGAACAAAGGAACACATTTAGGACCACATATGATGTGGGTCCCACACAATATAAAATCATTTTTGATTCAATGGGTCCCACAATTGAATCAGATATGATTTTATATTGTGTGCGACCCACATCATATGTGGTCCTAAGGATGTTCCTTTGTTTCTTTAAAAATGCAAAGTTCTTATTTGAATCTCCCTCTATATATATATATGTGTGTGTGTGTGTGTGTGAGAGAGAGAGAGAGAGAGATATGAGGTTGGTTTATTTACAAACTGGATCAATCGTACAAACTCGTATAAACCAAGTTAAAAATAATTTTTTCATTATTTTTTTTCATCAAATGCTATGACTTAAGATGTTATTACATATATGTTTGTTTCATAACGTAAAAGTTTCACATGTATTTGTTTTCATAAATTAAAAGTTTCACATGCATTTGTTTCATAATGTATTTTTTTCACAAGGTGAAACAAACATATATGTAATAACATTTTAAATCATAGCATTTGATTAAAAAAAACATGAAAAAATTATTTTAACTTGGTTTGTACGATTGATCCAGTTTGTAAATGAACCAACATCTAAACCAAATATTGTATTTAAACTATGATTTAAAGATTGAAAACAATTGGATTTAAAGATTTTAATAAGCTTAATTTTTTTTTATCAATAATACAGTTATTTAAAAAATCAGCATTAATTTATTGAACACGGATTAAAAGAAGAAGAAGCCATTATATCATAGTGACAATTCATAACGACCTATGATAGGTCACTTAATTTAGTGTATATTATGTCATATATCATAGACTTTGATATCTTCCACTCAATGTCGTTCATGATTAAGTTTTAACTGAAGAAATACTGATGTATTATTAAAAATTATATGGAAGATAGACTACATGATGATTCAAGTTATTGTCAAGTTATTGTTACTTGTGAGATTCATTCTCAAAATGACTGTTAGCACAAAAGTAAGTATTGGGAATTTGGGATTTTGCAATATCGTCTTTTGACAAATAATAAAGTTGTAAAATTCAGTTGTCATGATTCATGATGATTGGATATTACATCTCAAAATATTAAGCAGAGGAAAATACCGATTTCAAGTAATAAAAAGAATAATATTTGTGATTGTATTGATCAGTGAAAAATTAAAAACTTGTCAACTAAAACTAAATAAAAACTTTTACAAACTTATAAAATAAAATAAAGACTAAACTTAAAATTTGGTCCTCGTGGTTTGTTGAAAATATCACATTACGTATTTTTAGTTTCGAAATTACATGTTGGTCGTTATGGTTTGCAAAAACGGCTGGATTTTATTTGTTTTTTTAAGGGTCGTTGAAAAATTGTATTACATGAAGGATATTTTCGTTCGTTTATCTTTTGTCTTTTACCCAATCAAAAACCAGAAGGATCAAAATCATAGAATCAATTTTGATCGGTTACAATACAAAAAAATGAACAAACTAAGGAAAATGCCCTTCATGTAGCTGATTATTTTTTAACGGCCGTTAAAGAACGAATCAAATTTGAATGTTTTTACAAACCGTGAATACTATCTTTTAAATTTAAGGTTGCAAGGACGAAAAATATTATTTTCGACTGTCAACAGAGGCTAAATACTAAGTCATTGTTTGGGAAAAATACGGTAGCTTATAAGTCAACTTATAAGTTACCTTATTTTCAATGTACATATTTGTCAAACTAGCTTATGACTTATAAGTTAACTTATAATAAGTTAATTTATAAGGTAACTTATTGAGCTTTTCGTCATTTTATTCAAATTATACCCCTAATTAATATTACTTATTGCTAATTATTATTATTCTGATTTTTATTAATTAATTTTAATTGTAATTATGAATCAATATTAATTTTATTTTATTGTTAATTTTAATTTTAATTTTAATTTTTAATTATTAATTAATTATTAATCATTAATTAATATCAATTAATTATTCATTTTAATTTTAAAGTATTCACTAATATTAATTAATTATTATTTAGAATTATTACTTATACTTTCTAAAAAATTACTAATTAATTAGAATGTTGTTGACTATTTATTTATATATTATATGTAATGGTTACTTAAAATTATAACCTAATGTAATTTTTTTTCTAAATTTTATTTTATCAAATCCAAAATCCAAACTTTATAATATATATGATAATCAATTTAAAATTTTTAAATAAACATTTATTTATTACTATCTAGTTTGAATTAACATATTATTTTATTAAATATTTATTTTAGTTATATTATAAGTGATTAATATTTTAAGATGTTCTTTTTGGTCATTTTACATGTTTATTCGCTAGTTTTTGTCAAACATGACTTGTTCATCAGCTACCTTATAAGTCATCAATTTACTTATCAGTTATAAAGTACCTTATCAGCTAGTTTGATAAACGAGCCTAACACAAAAATATTCGTATCCAACTCATATATCCAATGTCTCTAGTGGGTCTTATTTAACCAAAGTTGTCAATACAAAATTATTTGGGCCTGATCCATCGACCCAAGCCCAAAAATACATATGTGTCACATGACATGTATATGGCCCAATTTGGGTGGACAACAATTTAAGGTATAATGGACTTTATGGACCATTAAAAACATGTGTTTCAAATACAATTTGAAATAATGGTATAAATGTGCATAATAATTGTACGTACGTATATATGTATAAATGTGCATAATAATTGTACGTACGTATATATGTATAAATGTGCATAATAATTGTACGTACGCATATATATGTATAAATGTGCATAATAATTGTACGTACGTATATATGTATAAATGTGCATAATAATTGTACGTACGCATATATATGTATAAATGTGCATAATAATTGTACGTACGCATATATGTAACACCCCTAAGTTCAAAATAATATGTTGACTTCATAACTTATAATTTAATTTAAAATTATAATAAAAGTTATTGGTAACTCACAACTTAATGTTTGTAAGGAGTTTACAGATATCATATATAGACGGGTCAAATGAAAACCGAGTTTCGGTTGTGAGAACCGAGAGGACAAAAGATAGTGTGACATGTGCTCTTGCGTCCACGAGTTATTCATAATGAATAATGAGCAGTTTAACATGAATTATAATTGTGTATTGTTTATATCAATGTTGTATCATTTTTCATGAATAGTTCATCAAATTCACGTTCATTATTCATACCGAATGTGGACGTAATGGACACGTGTAGCGCTTTCCTTTGTCCCCTGGTTTAAAACCGAAAATCAGTTCACAATTGAACTTCTCTCTCTCTCTCTCCCTTTGTGTGTGTGTATATATATATATATATGTGTGTGTGTGTGTGTGTGTGTAGGGACATAATATAATGAGAACTATAAAAAGGTTGAGAGACGTAAGAACCACTGATCATGTGTTATTTTACATTATAAAACAATGCATGTGAATGTACAATGTTGTTTCACAATATAAAACCAAAAAAAAAACACTAAAAAGATACATTAAAAATAAAAAAACCACTGCAGTTTCATATGCATTATTTTACAATATGAAACGACACATAAAAACAAACTCTCACGTGTCTCAACCTTTTTGTGGTTCTAATTGGATTAGTCCCTTTCATATGTATGTGTAATTCCAATAAAAATTGCCGTCCCTTTTAACTGTTATACTGACGGATCAAGGATTTTTATCTACTGTGATCCTATTAAGGTAGACTAAAAACGCGTAAAGTCACCCCACGTGTTTCGGGAAATTTTGTAAGTGTTTCAGTTGATTTCAAGAGATTTTCTTTAGTGTTTTTGTCGATTTTAAAGTATTTTCTTAATATTTTTGTCGATTTCGAAGGATTTTTTTCATTTTTTTATTATTTCAAGAGACCTTTTAGTGTTTTTGTCAATCGCCGCCAAGATGAAGTCCCCTTCAAAAACTTTACTGGGACAAACTAAGACTAAAACTTAGTATTTTTTTTTCTAGCCTGTATAATTTTTTTAACAATTAACTGAGGTCCTTGGAAACAAACCCCTTTATTTTTTTATATGCATGTATTCTCAAATGTCGAAAAATGTCATTTGGTTTCAATAAAAAAACAAAAAGCAAGATTTGGAGCATATATAGGTGGTGGGATACATTGTACCAAATGGCATTGAAATGAGCATCTATTCATAATTGAGGTGGTTTTACAAACATTCATTGTATCGTTCCCAATTTCATTTGATTTCTTTTATAAATATTCAAAAGGTTTTTTTTAATTAAACTGAATATCCAACCCTTTATGCAAGCCGACTAATTCCAGGATGACTATCCGCTTCACAGATAGCCCGAAGTCACCGCATTTGAACCTCCGTGGCTACAAAGGGATTTTTTTACCTCTTCCTGGATTTGAACTTGGGATCTCCTGATACTGTTGACCTTTGGAGTCCAAGCTCAAACCATTGAGGCACCACCCTTATGGTTCAAAAGTTTAATGTTGTAGTCAAATGTTATTTTCAAGAACTTGATAAAAATAGAAGAATAATTAACAATATCATATACGATGTTATACATAGTCATAAACACAGTATTTCAACAATTTATGTTTAATAATATATATACATATTAAACATAATAATCATTTGTAATATCACGTGTGATTTTATGGAAATTTTTTTATTAAAATACTATTACCCATAAAATCTTTCCTTCGAATATGCTCCAACAGATTATTCAAAGTGGAGAAAATTTGAGATTTTGGACAAGTATTTTGTTCTAACAGATTCTTCAAAATGGAGAAACTAAGATACATAATGTCAAATTTCTTCACGTGAACTTTCTGAATATGATTACCATGAGAGATAACTATTTTTTAAACATATTTCCGCCAATAAATAACTTTGAAAATGATTTTTTTAGAAAATATATAATTTTTATTATATGTAGAATATATTTTAATAATATAATCAATTCGAAATGATAATTTTGTTCGAGTTGAAAATACTTTTGTGTTAGAGTTTTCGAATTTTCATTCTTCATTTTAAGGAAATTTTGAAGAATAGGTCTAAAATGCTCTCATGCAATACATAGAAATTCTGAAATTTGTTGAAGATTTACCACCTAATAATAGCATCTCCAACAGCTTCTTTAAAATGAAGAAAATGGGGATTTTGAGCCAACATTTTGCTCCAACAGATTCCCCAAAACTATCTCCAAAATGGAGAAAGTAAGAGAGAAAATATGTTTTTCTTCGAATATGGAGATCACTACAAAAATGATTACCATATGAAATCACCAATGAAAATCTTTGAAAATAAATATAAAGAAAGAGAAATAACATTTTAATAGATGATTGTAATATTTTAATATTATTATCAATGTTTAGTTTTCAAAATAGGGAATTTGTTGGAGATGGATGGAATTTCTTTTAAGATTTTATCTTTTGTTTCTTTATTTTAGAGAAATTTTAAAAAAAAATTTAAAAATCTTTTACGATAGCAAAACAAAAGAACATGAAAAATGTCTTATAAATCATATATGATTTACATGTGATTTTGATGTAAAATTATATGATTCAATCAAGAAACTTGGAGAAAATGGTGAAATGTAGACCATGCAAATCCCCTCTCAACAAAGTCATAAATGTCGCAATTAATTATGGATCTTTAGAGCATCTCCAACAGCTATGCTAAAATGAAAAAGTGTAATTTTAGCATTTTAGTTGCTCCAACAGCTATTCTATCCTATATGCTAAAATAGAAAAAAGATGAGAGAAGTTGTAAAACTCTTTAAATTTAGAGAAATCTCTAAAACTTATTAGAAGAGAGAGAAAATAATATTTTAATTATATCAACCAATAAGAGTATTGAGATAAAAATGTGTAGGAGAGAGAAATATTATTTTATTAGATGTATTGAATATTTTATTAATATAATTAATGGTAGAATTGCTAATATAGAGTATCTGTTGGAGATGAATGTAAAATTTTATAGAGATTTTGACTTTTTTACTCTATTATAGAATTTTTTTAGCATATCTGTTGGAGATGCTCTTAGAGCATCTCCAACAGCTATTGTAAAATAGAAAAATGGAGAAATTTAGCAATTTAAGTGCTCCAACAGCTATGGTATATCAATTGCTAAAATAGAAAAATGGGAAAAAAGAGAAGGAAAATCTCTAAATTTAGAGAATCTCTAAAAATATATATAAGAGAGAGAAACAATATTTTAATTATATTCAACCAATCAAAATAATTGAAGTTAAGTGTGTAGAAGAGATAAATAATATTTTATTAAATGATGGAATATTTTATTAAATAATTATAAAAGTATGATTTTTATCGACGTATCTTCATGTTTTTATTAATATTTAATATCGTTTAATGTGTTTTTAGTCTAATTCCACCGTTTCGAATGATTTTTAAAGTTTTTTACTTGATTTCAAGAAATTTTTAAGTATTTCTTTATCGATTTCGAGGGATTTTTTTAATTTTTTCGGTTGATTACAAGAGTTCTTTTCCCTTTTTTGGTTTAGTTCAACAGTTTTTTTTGTTGATTACGAGGTACGGTTGCATTTTCTTAAACTTCTGAATATCATACAATGACATATTCTAAAACGATACAGTTGCGCATTTCATAAACTTAGTAATTTTAACCTTACGGCGGAGAAATAGTACGGTGGCACGTGCCACGGTATTCCCTTCGTTAGGTCCGTCCATGTTATAAGAAACAAATGGAGATAAATTATTTCAAATGTTTGCACCATTTGACTAAGAAAATGACACTAACAGTATTCGAACTCGGGTCTAGGATGAAAGAAAAGTCTTGCATACTGATTTTACCAAAAAAACTTGTTCTTAAATGCGACTTTAGTTGCACACCTTGAAGTTTCTAAAATAATACGGTTGCATCTTCAGAAACGATACAGTTACATATTTCACGAGCCTAAGGGGTATTGTTTGGTTAAGGTCGAAGAATGAAAATAATAATGACAAGAATGAGAATGGAAATGACTGTTCATTTTCCCTAGTTTAATCATAAATGAAAATTTGGAATTATTGGGAATGAGCTCATTATATTATATAAAACCAAACAAATTCTTTTATTATCATTCACATCGATTATTGGTTAATACCGTCAAACAAACATCCCCTAATTTTTTTTTACCCTTCTACGGAGAATGATACGATGGCACAAAGGTGGGTTTGTCCCTGTTTTGAGAGAGCGAGAAAGTTTTCAGATGATTATCAGTTTTATAGAGTATTTTGTCGTATTAATAAGACTTTGCGCTTATCTTGATTTGAATGTGTTAGTGATAATATTTAAGAGTTCAAATGTAGAGGTAGTTATACATATGCATCAATAAGTTGTAAGCTTGAAATATATATTTTTTTAAATATATTTTTTAAAATTTTAAAACCCAATTAAAAAGAAATGAGAAAAATATATCGACATGAATATCAATGTAAAGAAACTATCGAACTTGTATTTATTAATACAATTGCTTACTTAAGGGTTTAATTATATTTTAGATTACTTTAGATTTTTAAAGAAAATAAGGTAAATCGATAGTTATCAATTTATTTTATATAGACGAAAATCGTAATTTCAAAAACATGATGACACATAATCTCTTTAACAAAATCATATTTATATTATGGAAAAAAAATGATTGCATTTCAGCTAAATTGACTGCATTTATTAATTATTATGATACTGTTAATTGGACCGCATTATTTCAGTATAAAACAAGAACATTGATAGTGATAGTTTTTTTCTCTTCTAAAAGAAAAGCTAAAAACTATAGATATGGATTATAGCATTTGGAACACGGGTTGAATTCTAGAAGCTGATATCATAACGTAGGTCCAAAAGGGATTTTCTCGTTTGAAAAGTACAATCTCTGATATATGTGGACTTTAATGGTATTTATTATTATCTGTTTTAAAATATAAGGTTTTAGAATTGCCAATAATTAACAATGTTAATACTTAATACTAATAATTGGTCCACCATTAGTAACCACCTTATCACTCATCACAGTTTCTACCCCAACCACCACCACCTCCTTCAAACACTGTTGTATCCACCATTGTCGCTATAACAATCTTCACCGTCGTTCTCACTTAATTCATATGGATCTTCTACCTAATAAAGCATGGGTTTCCTTTGTACAAATTGAGTTTTCTTTCTTTCCTAACGACCTTCAATTATATATAGCTCTTCATTCAAATTTGGTACTATTATATGTGTATTATTTATGTATATAAAAATCGTTTTGAAATGTTTATAAGTTAGATGATTAAATAACTTACTTGATTCATTTCAACTATAATTATCTAATGGTATATAAAATCATCAAACAACTTTTCAGGGCAACTTGTTCACAATCCTAATTTTATCAACACCACACAAACAATTTGTCATGTCCAATCTTATCCATCCAATCCTACTACCTTGTCATGTCAAATTTTGTCATATCCAGTCTACTCCAATCATCTCTGCATACCGAATTTTACACGAAAACCAAACTGATAGGGCCTTGAAAGGCTGTGTTGGATGGTCTTAAAGCTTCCAATATCATGGTTTTAGTCGGGGTTGAAAGCAGATATGTGTTGTCACTTATTAGCCATGAGCGATCAACAAACTGCTTCGATGGTTGAAAACAAAAAAAAAAGATTATGCTCGAAGGGTTTCTTTATTTATAAAATTGCATATAAACAAAATGATTTTTGAGAAACCGTTTCTTTTTTGTAGTTGTGTAGTGAAACGCATTATTTTTAGGGGCTGTTTGGTAGAGAGAGTTGGAGGTAGAGAAAGAGAATTGAAACCTTTTCATAAGATTGGGGTAAAAGTTGTAATTATCCATAACCAAAAGGGTGAAGTTATAAATTCCTCCCACAATGACCCAAAAAAACTTCTAGAATATAGAGTCAATAGGCCACCGAAGCCCATACGTCACTCAATCAAGATTTCTACAGAAAATCATTAATAAATAACCCACGTAGTTAAAAAAATAAAATTAAGACATGATACGTAAAGAAGATCAACCCTCCAACTTCAATTCCTGCAAATAATCACATATTTGTATTAGAAACTACTTTAATTGATGAACCCAGATTGGAATTTTCGGATTTTGTTCATTTTTGTCTCTCAGGTAAATCATCGAACACTTGGTGTTCACAGTTTGTTTCGCTTAATTTAGTTGATCCTATGGGTATACGTGTGTGTGTGTGTGTCTATTTATATATCATGGATTGCTTTCGCTTTAAGCTTCTTAAAATGGGTTGCTGTTTATAACGACTTTGATGTTTCCTTTTTACGAAGCAAATAATCACTTAAAAGTGAGCTGTTCTTATCTCTGATTCGTCTTTTTTTTTGTGTGTGTTTTTGGTAGGAAGTACACATAGAGTGGCTTTAGCTTGGTGGGCTTTGCTTCTTTTGGGGGAACAAGAAGTTTTTCATTAAGCTCTGATGCTTAATTTGGAAGTAATTTGCTTTTTCTTGAATCTTGAATCTTGATGATCGATCATATCTTATGAGCTTAATTCATAGAAATTTCTTACGAGATCTTGTTTGAATCTTGATTTTTGTTAAGTGGGTAGGAAGAGTTCTAATTCAATTCAGAATTTCAGAATAAAAAAAATAGCTAATTTTGATTGATCTTGATAGAAAACTAGAAAATTTGGTTAGTAATAGTTCAAGATTTTGAGTTTTTGGGGTGCATTTTGTTTGTTTATTCATAATGAATGATACCCAAAATAGTGCCAATAGTTTGCCTCCATTCATTGTGAAAACCTACGAAATGGTCGACGATCCTTTAACCGATTCCATTGTATCATGGAGCCACAATAACCGAAGCTTTGTCGTGTGGAACCCGCCCGAATTCTCCGGTGAATTGCTTCCAAGATTCTTCAAACACAATAATTTCTCGAGCTTTATTCGACAACTCAACACATACGTAAGTTTTTTCTATCTTATTTCCTTCAATGGGTTTCGGTTTTCTTTAAATTTTTAGCTTTTTTTGTTTGTAATCCAGAGTCAGTCGTTCCAATCTTTTTGGAGGCCCTGTTACATCAGAATCTTTTGATTATAGTACATAAATGAGATAACATAGATATATGTTAAACACAAAAACGTACAAAATCTAAACGATTAACAATACGGGGGAAATTCGAGGAAGGCCTGATTAGTTTGTAGAAATTGTAAGAACCAATATTAACCGCAAAACAACTTTAAATTCGGAAATTTAATAATTTGGTATTTTTGATTAAATTTTTAATGAAAGAGCATTTTAGGTAGGGCAAAATGCAAGAAATAGCAACCTACTTTCATAAATTTTCTTATTATAGCATTGTACTTTAAGTTTTTTTTATTACATCAATGTACTTTTAAATTATTTTTTATTATAACATTGTACTTTGAAAAATCTACCCATTATAGCATTGGGTAACCTTCTCTTTTAAATTTACCCACTATAGTAGGTTTCCATGCCACCTCATTGTCTACGTAGTGTCATTCACATACGTAATATATTGCTGATGTGACATTTTTTTATTACAACAATGTACTTTCAAAACATTAATTTTACATAGTATTTAATAAATATAGTAGATTAATTTACTGAAACTAAATTATTCATAAATATAACAATATTAAGAAAGTTTGTAGATTACAATTTATTTTCTCTATATTCCAAAAAATATTTAAAAAATATTTTTTAACTAAGAAAATAAGAGTTGTTACGTTTTATTACAAATAAATTATTTATATTGAAAAAATTATATCGACTTGGTTTTAAAAAAATGAATTGATATATCATTCAATAAACATATTTAATTAATTAGATTATTTCTAAAATATTCATTAAAATATAACAATATTAAAAAGATTTGTAAAACACATTTTATATCGTTAAATTTTCTTTAAAAAGTACAAAATAAATATTTTCCGAATTAGAAAAATTAAATAACAGGTGTTATTTTTTCTTATAAAAAAATATTTATCTTGAAAAAAAAATCCTATTTGTTAAAAATGTTGCTCTAAATTATTTAATTTGTACAATTTAAAAAGAGTGCTTTTTTTTAAAGAGTGACGACGTAAGAAAATTACTAAAAATTTGAGAAAATTAAGAAAAAAAAAATAAACCCGGTAAAGTGAGAAATTTTTAAAAAAAAATTGCAAGAGATTTTTTTAATAATGTCATGTAATCAAAATGACATGGCATCCATGTAAGCAAAGAAAAATGGAGGTTAACTTGTTTAAAAGGTAACAAGTTACCCATTGCTATTTTGGATAAATTTTTCAAAGTACAATGCCTTAATAAAAAATAATTTGAAAGTACATTGCTGTAATAAGTAAAACTGAAAGTACAATGCTATAATAAGGAAATTTATGAAAGTAGGTTGCTATTTCTTGCATTTTGCCCTTTTAGGTATTTTAAACTATTCTCTCTCCTCCCTTCGTCCACAGTTCAGCGTGATACAATTATGTGATACACACTGTGATACCAATTTGATACCCTCAGTGTGATACACAAATATATATATATATAGGAAAGTTCAAATGTGAACTCATTTTTGGTTGTGAACGTGAGGACGAATCTCAGCCACTTATCCGGTCAATAAAGGCGGCTTTGACCTGTT
The DNA here is from genome assembly GCA_036898165.1 of Silybum marianum. Classification (NCBI taxonomy): domain Eukaryota; kingdom Viridiplantae; phylum Streptophyta; class Magnoliopsida; order Asterales; family Asteraceae; genus Silybum; species Silybum marianum. The sequence continues at coordinate 4,633,976 of CM072536.1, read as the reverse complement.
CCCCTCCTTTAATAATCTCCACCCTCCCATGAATCGCGTCAATCCTCCGTGATCGCGTCCACCATAACCGAAGATGTGTGGCTGAGATTCGTCCTCATGTTCACAACCAAAATTGAGTTCACATTTGAACCTAACCCTATATATATATATATATATATATATATATATATATAAAAGATGCATTGTGATAATCACTATGATACCCATTGTATTACCCACCTTGATACCCAATTTTACTAATTTACCCTTTATGCTACTTTAGTAAATATTAGTTATTTAAAATGATTGGTTCACATTGGTTCTTACAATTTTCATAAATTAATCGGTTCTTATTTGATTAGATCCCTAACAATATGAACCTAAACTTAAATTATTAATAATTTGAACCTAAACCCAAATAATTAATAATCTAAACTTAAACAATTTCAGTTATAACTTTACACTGGTCAATGAAACACCTAAACACATGTAAAAGTGGGCCCCAAAATTTTAAGGCCCTGTTCAAAATCTCACATTTAACATGCTAAAGGACGGTCCTGTTGTGATCTTTCAGGGTTTTCGGAAAATCGATCCAGAACAATGGGAATTCGCAAATGAAGACTTCATTAGAGGCCAACCGCATCTTTTAAAAAACATTCATAGAAGAAAACCGGTTCATAGTCATTCGATGCAAAACCTCCATATCCATGGAGCTTCTTCTTCTTCTTCTTCTTTATCATCTTCTCCATTGACTGAATCGGAAAGAAATCGATATAAAGACGAGATTTACCGACTCCGATACGAAAAAGAATCGTTATTTCTCGAGTTTCAAACCCACCAACAAGAACAACAAGAGATCGAATCCGCAACTCGTTTATTAACCGACCGTTTAAAGATTGCGTTAAGACGGCAAAACGACATCTTTCGTACCTTGGATACGACTCAGATATTGGAGACGAATGATCGAAAAAGACGGCTTTCGGCTGAATCGAAGAACGATAAACCGAGCTATCCGTTTAATTTCCATTTCCCGATCTCCGAAACGCGAAATACCGATAATACCCTTTTGGCGTTAGATTTGGAAATGGCGGAACAATTGGAGTCTTCTCTAGTGTTTTGGGAGGATTTATCGGCGGACGTCCGTGAAGGTGTTGTTCAGCCAAAATGGGCGTCTGAATCGGTTCAGACACCGGGAAGTTGTGCTGAAAGTCCGGTTATTTGTTACCCAACGGTAAATCTTGAAATGGGTTCGGATGAATGTGAGATCGCGATGGATTCGGAAGTGGTAAAAGGTGTTTTTACGGACGAAGAGGAGGTTGGTCGGAAAAGTGTTAACGATGGGTTTTGGGAGCAGTTTATGACGGAGAATCCTGGTGGTTCGACGGCGGATAACGACGGTAAAGGGTGGGGGCAATTTGGGAAGTTTTGGTGGAATATGAAGAGTGTAAATAATCTTGCAACTCAAATGGGACAACTTGAAAGAACTTAGAGGTTTTATAGATTTTTGTTAGTTTGGATTTTTGAATTGAGTTATATTTATATGATGTTTGTGAATATAATGATGTTAGGATTTTAAAATAATTTTTTTTATTGTTTTTGTAAGTTTTTTGGTTTTGTTTATTTTATCAGACGATTTGTGTAAAAAATGTTTTTTAAGTTATAACTTTAGACGGGGAGATTTAAAGCATCTCGAACAGATATGCTAATTTTTTTCTTTCTTAAATAGCATATGAAAAGTCAAAATCTTTAAAAAAAATATCACGTTCATATCCATCAGCTAATTTATTTTAGCAATTATATCATAATATATTTAATATCCCAAGAAAAAGAAGAATATGATTGGTGAGAAACTATTAAATAATTATTTCTCTCTCCGTTTAGAGATTTTCTAAATTTGGAGATTTTTTTTCTATTTTACCCATTTCTCTATTATAGCATAAGGTATAAGAGCATCTCCAACAGCTATGCTAAAATGAAAAAAAATGTAATTTAGCATTTTAGTTGCTCCAACAACTATTCTATCCTATATGCTAAAATAGAAAAAAGATGAGAGAAGTTGTAAAATTCTCTAAATTTAGAGAAATCCCTAAAACTTATTAGAAAAAAGAGAAAATAATATTTTAATTATATCAACCAATTAGAGTATTGAGATACAAATGTGTAAGAGAGAGAAATATTATTTTATTGGATGTATTGAATATTTTATTAATATAATTAATGGTAGAATTGCTAAAATAGAGTAGCTGTTGGAGACGGATGTAAATTTTTATAGAGATTTTGACTTTTTTTACTCTATTATAGAAATTTTTTAGCATATCTGTTGGAGATGCTCTAACATAGCTGTTGGAGAGTAAAATTGTTAAAATTCTTATTTTTTCTAGTTTAGCATAGCTGTTGGAGATGCTCTTATATTCTAACATATGTGATAGATAAATCAGGTATATGGCTAAGCTGGCAAACTAGAATTATCGTTAATTTGTGTAAGTATATTATTCTGGAATCAATTGTGCTACGTTCCGGAGTTATTTTTATTTGACGATTTATAGAAAGACAACCATCTTGTTTGGGGCGGAACACAAGCCTTCTAATTAAGGGGGCCGAACCCAACAAAACATCTTCATTGATAAGCTCAATTCATTATATAAAAAATTATGTGACAAGAGAATAGAACCTATGACCACATATACATGGGCCATATACACATAACCACCTGAGTTAAGCGTAATTCATTGATAATATTTCTAATATCTAGTATTTAACGGATAAAACGCAGGGGCCATGGCCCCCCTAGGCCCCTACTGTGTTCCGCCTCTGTCTTGTATCATACTCACCAATGAATTGCGCCTTAGAAGGGAGTTGATTCAGTGCATCTGGGTACACCTAATCTCGGTGTATCTTATTCTAATGTGCATCCAAAGGTGAAGATCCCTTCTTACACTTCTCACCATAACTTTTCTTCTCACCGAAACCCAATCATTCAGAAAAATATATAATTTTTTTGTAACGTTTAAGGTTATTCTTCTTATCGGTAGTCATTACAAAACATTGGTAGTATTTTATTTCACAAGCTTCTTTTATTTATTGTGTTTTTATTAATGCGTTCATATGGGAAACCACTCATATGGATTAAAAAAAACTACACAAAAGTTAGAGGTTGCAAAATGACATTGAATAAAGAATCAAAATAAATATTCCTTCCTTTAAAAATAAGTATTCACATTCCTTTTTAAACTTGATCTAAAATAAGTGTCTATTTTTATAAATAAACAGTCATAATTAGTTTATTAAATTTCGAATCATATTCTTACTTAGTTGCTTACGATAATATGATTTATGAATATTAAAAAGTTGACGAGTTGAAGAAATCTTTTGGTAGAATAATTATATATTTATAAAATTATTTGTTTTTTTTAAGTAAAATTATAGTTTAGTTGTTATATTTTTAAAATTAGATAATTTTTTGTTATTATAGAACATATATTTTAAGATAAATAAAATAATAATTATAAAATCTTAAAATAATTACCTACCTTTTTATTAGAACCTGTAAACTCTTGAATATATTTCATATGACTGTTAAACCGTTTGATCCGTTTTATTTTCAGCTAATTTTCTAATTTTATACATTTAACCCATTGCTATAATATAAAATTATTTTATTTTTATATGAATGAATTAAATTTAGGAAAATTATTATAGTATCAATTTTGAAAAAACAAATACCTAAAATATCTAAAATCTCTTTAAATATACTAAAATGACCAAAAGTTCCGTAGACCATATAGTGACTCACGGAATGCGTTACTATATACAGGGTCAGACCTAGAAAAATTTTCAAACGATTGCACCGTTTACCTATAATTAAGAAAAAAATGTCGAAATATTTTTTACAACATCATAATTGAGCTATTGGTTAGTTCATTGATTTTCATACGTGAGGTCTTGGGTTTCAAGTCTTTTATAGCGCATTCTTTTAGAAACATAATAAATTTGAAATTAAAAGCAAAAAGCTAAGAAATTGATACTAGGAAAAGTCTTGTAAACCAACTCTACCAAGGAAAATTTATGTTCATATTATAGTTTTAAAATATATATGGTGGCACACTGCAAAACGATACGGTTGCACCTTTCAGAAACCTAATTTTTTTACCCTTTGCTGGAGAAATAATACGGTGGCCCGTGCCACCGTTGGCTACACTACAGGTCCGCCCCTAACTATATATGCATTTCGTGAGTCACTATATGGGTCACTATATGCATTCCGAAAGATATCATTCTATGAGTCTACGTACCTTTTGGTTATTTTTATAATTTAAAAGAGATTTTAAATATTTTGAGTATGAATTTTTAAAATAAATATTATAATAATTTTCCTTTAAATCTCTCTCTTAAAAAATAATAAAATTAAATGATGGATGGGTGGTTCAAATGGGTCAATCACGGGCCCATCGATCCGAACCATATTTGTTGAAAGTTATCCGTAAATGATGAGACCCGTCGACTCAACTAAGTCAAAGGTTGACTCATTTTTTTTTTCCTTTTTCTTCAAGCAAGTAACATCATTTAATCATAAAAGAGAAAGATATAAATATAAATATAAATATTTTAAGGAAAATTGATTCACATGATCAAAGTTCTTGTTTAAATTGTTCTTTTAACTATTTTTTTTTAACTTTATTCAAATATCATCAAATCTCCAATACTCAGGTTTGTAATAATTACACTCAGTAAACGATAAAAAAATCGAGTTGTTTTGACCTAGGTCTGTAATGACAAATCCACAATTAACTTGCAAAATTTGCGCATTTAGTCTTAGGGACGGAGCCAGTATAGAGCCAGAGGAGGCCTGAACACCCCCTGAAATTTTAAAAAAAAATATTGATATAGATATAATTTAATAAATTATCCTACAATATCATTTAATTTAATACACAAACAGTCCTTTGGATCAATTGACTAGCGTGCCTTATATGTAGGTAGGTGGTTCAGGGTTCTAATCCCCTTCGATATATTTTAATATAAAATGTATTTTAATTTAATTTATAATTGGACCTTCTTACTTTGGACCCATCCAACCTCCTAAAATCTGATTTTTACCCTAGCCACACGTCGTCAAAATCAGAATCCAATCATATTTACCTCCCAAAGTTGATAATGAAAATGACGTTTTTACCAAGATTGATAATGAAAATATCATAAATAGGTTTCAGAAAATGAAAACTCGATAAGGTCATTGTTAATTTTGTAAAGGTCTGAATATTATGAATATAATATAATTATTTTGTTATTTATACGGCCACTGAGTTTATCAAAAGCTGATTTTTTTACAATTATAATTTACCGGAATTAGTCTAGGACCCTCGGCTGTGACACCCTTTAACAACAAAAAAATAAAATTTAAATTTAAAATTACAATTCATACAAATAGTTTTAAAATTTTATAAAACTAATGGGTAACTAACCGATAAACTTTATATATTTATCTATTTTTCTAACATTTAAAATTATCTTAAATATAACTATCTTTTATGAAGCATATTATTCTTTTTGGTTTGATCTATATCCATATATTATTTTCCCAATTTCTTTAACACGATTTCCAAAATTTCGACCAAAGATATATTCACATTGAAGTATATTCATACTAATATATAACATCTCTAGCGTGTAGTTTAATTAGTAAAAAAGTGAGAAAGTAACTAAAATTGTGTAATTATTAAAAAATTTAATGAATAAGAGGACAATTTAACTTTAAGTATATATAGAAAAGTTTTCTTTTATCACATAATTAACGATAAAACAAGGAAATAAATATTTACTTTTAAAAATAAACACTTATGTTAAGACAAATTAGAATAGTAATGTATGTCAGGTCGGGAAAAACGGTAAAAAATAAAAAACTAAGGGATAATCTAATAACTGTTTATCTGGACGGTATACATACGTACCGCTATGTTCTCGAGTTTTTTTTACGAATGAAAGGAAGGGAAATGGAAGGAAAGTAGGGGGAAAGAAAAAAATGTTGTGTTCTCGAGTCTTTTTAACGAGGGAAAGAAAAAGAAAAGGATGAAAAATTATGTTGATTTTCCTTCTGAAACTTTCTTCCCAAACGTGGGAGGAAAGGGAAGGAAAGAAAATAATTTTTTTTACAACAATTAAAAATATTTATAAAATTACGCATCTATCCATCAATTACCTTCTACCGCAAAATAAATAGAGGTATATCTGTAAAAATGACATATTTACTTTGTTTTCCCTTCCTGCTCAAGAACATGGACATTTATTTTCTTTTTTCCCTTTTCTTTCCTTTCTTTTCACTCTCAAGGACACAGATAAAAAAATTATTTCTCCTCATTTCTTTTCTTTCCTTCTAAAACTCGAGAACATAGCGTACATGCCAATAATGTATGCATATATACATAAAAATAAAAATAAAAACATCTTCAATTACTTATATATACTCATATTCACACACGGTTACTCGGTCTTAATTTAGAGCATCTCCAACAGCTTTTATATAATTTTTTTAAAATAGAGAATGAAAAGTTAAAATCTTTAAAAATATTTTCTTTCAACTCTAACATCTTTTCTATTTTAGAGAATCTATCATTACCTATATTATTAAAATATTATTTCTCTCTTTTACATATTTAATTTCAATAATTTTGATTGGTTGTATATATTAAAATAATGTTTAAATCTCTAAACCCCAAATCTTTAAAATAGCAAACCATATAGCAATGCTGTTGGAGCATTTTAGAGAAAAAAACTCAATTTTTTCAATTATAGTAAAGCTGTTGGAGATGGTATTAGGGGTCGTTTACCAAATGTTTACCCGGGTAAGCGCTTACCAAGTCATTTTACCTTATCGAAGTAATACGAAAAGTGCCAAAAATCTTAACCGGTAAGAGCAAAGACAAGGAAAACAAGGACCAAAAATCTTACCCGGGTAAGTGATTGCGACGACTTTTACCACGGTAAGCGCTTACCGGGTAAATTGTTGCATACGATATTATTTTGATGGACTAAAACCTTACGTGATAAGTAACTGATAGTAATTTTGTCGATAAACACTTACCCAGTAAACTACCCCTTAGGTTTTTCTATTATTTTGGGTTTCTAAAACTCTAGTAATGTAATACAAAGGGAGGGAGCATTTTTGAAGGCAGATAAGATTTTTACGAAATTTTGGGTAAGATTGATATGCTCTCAGAATTCCACAAAAATGGCAGCCATCATCTTCCCTCCACCACCAGCAATCCTTTCATTCACAGAGATGGCTACCTCCATCTCCGAACTCCATCAATCCCATGCTCATATGCTCAAAACTGGTCTTATTCACGACCCCTTTTCCGCCGCTCGCCTCATTTCCTCTGCCGTTTCCATCTCACCGATCTCTTCTCACAGCCTCTTATACCCTCACTCCATTTTCAACTACATTCACAACCCAAATTCTTATTCATATAACACATTAATACGAGCCTACGCAAATAGCTCCACCCCCGAGACCTCATTCACTCTCTTCATGAACATGTTGTTTGATGATGGTGTTTTGCCAGATAAGTATACTTTTACGTTTGTACTGAAAGCTTGTTCGGTTCTTAATAGTTTCAATGTCGGAAAACAGGTTCATGGACATGTAATTAAGTTTGGTATTGATCGTGATGTGTATATTTGTAATACTTTGATTCATATGTATGCAAAAGGTGGATTTTTTGAGATTGCACGTAACCTGCTTGATAAAATGTCTCAGAGAGATGTTATATCATGGAACGCGATTTTGAGTGCTTATGTGGATATGGGTATGATGGGTTTAGCTCAAGAGTTGTTTGATGAAATGCCTGAGAGAAATGCAGAGTCTTGGAACTTTATGATTTCAGGGTTTGTTAAAGATGGATTGATCATAGAAGCAAGACGTATTTTCGATGAAATGCCAATGAAAGATGTTGTTTCTTGGAACGTAATTATAACCGGATATGCTCATGAGGGTAGTTTTGAAGAAGTATTTCTTCTTTTCGAAGAGATGCAAAATGCAGGGATGACACCCGATGATTACACACTCGTTAACGTGTTATCTTCTTGTGCCCGTGTGAGTGCTTTAAGCCAAGGTGAATGGATCCATGCCTACATTGATAAAAACAGGATCGAAATCCATGGGTTTTTAGCCACTGCTCTTGTGGATATGTACGCAAAATGTGGATATCTCGAGAAGGCATTGGAAGTGTTTCATAAAACTATAAAAAAAGATATTAGTACATGGAATTCAATGATTTCTGGATTAAGCCTCCATGGTTCAGGTGAAAGTGCCATTAAGCTATTCCACGAATTACTAGCAGAAGGTTTCAACCCTAATGAGGTCACATTTGTTAGCGTTTTATCAGCTTGTAGTCGTTCTGGTTTACTAGACGAAGGTCACAAAATGTTCGAACTTATGGTAAATGGTCATGGAATTAAGCCAAAAATAGAGCATTATGGCTGTATGGTAGACTTACTTGGTCGATTTGGACTGTTGGAATCAGCTGAAAAACTTGCTTCAGAAGTTCCGTTTAAAGAATCTCAAGTTCTGTGGGAATCACTTTTGAGTGCTTGCAGAAATCATAACAATCTTGAAATGGCAGAGCATGTTACCAAGAAACTTCTTGAATTGGATCCGCAAGATAGTGCTGGATACGTTCAGCTGTCAAATGTTCATGCTTCTAAAGGTAGATTTATCGATGCCACTGAGTTAAGGAGGAAGATGAAGGCAGAAGGTGTATCTAAAGATCCGGGTTGTAGTATTATTGAAGTCGATGGTGTTGTTCATGAGTTCTTGGCCGGTGAAGGATTGGTTTTGTAGCGATTTTCTTGGCTTATTGCTGGCAAGATTTCTGTCTATTTCTGGATGGAAAAGAGGTAATCATCAACTCATATTAGCATGCAATTTGGATTTGAATATGTTATGCTGTTAATGGATGCTTATATCATTATTAAGTTCTTTTCCTTTAGCTTTAGGATGGCCAAATCCTTTAAAAGCATTCTATATGATGTATATTATGCATTAAAAGTTGTACTTGTATCTAGTTCTTGATTTGATCATTCAAGTTAATTAGAGTCCCACATTGGTTAGACTTGAACCATTTTATCTCTATAGATGTTGGAACCTTCCGTCTCTCCTTAGGAGTTAGGACAGGAAGGAATAACTGTTCAGCATTTGGTAAGACATAACTGGACATGACAGAACATATAAAATGACTAATTTAGCCCTAATGAGTTGTTTATATATTTTATATTTTTGATTAATTATGTAATTTATTAAATTATAATAAACTAACTATTTTTTATAACAAAATATATCACTAGAAATTTTTCGTCAATACGATTAAAATGATGTCAAAATAAAAAGTTTTGAAGTTTTCAATTTCTATTTTACACCTCTTCTATATTATTTTTTATTATTAGTATTTAACAAATTACATAAATTAATCAAAATATAGAAACCGGATAGAAATAATATTTTGAGGAGGATAATGTGAACGTTTAAAGAGCATAAAATACGATAAATAAAATTTAAAAAATGAATAAAATGTCAAAAAACTTATTCAATGTTTTAGAAAAGATTGAGTTTATTTTGAGGTTATATTGGTAAAACACAAGTCTTTTCCAGCTTGTTCCATGTGGTTGGGGTGGAACACACCTGTTCCACTTAATTCCGGTCTGTTCTACATAAAAGTCCTGCTAAAGGTGGAACATTGATCATTGTTTTGTTCTGTTCTGTCCTATCCTGTGTACCAAACGTACCCTAAGAGCTTTTTTGGAGAGTAATTCAGTAGGGTTCTACTTATTCTCACATGGTATCACAGTCAAGATCTACCTTTCTAAAGACTCGTCCTTTTGGGGTAATTTGTACCCGTCTAGCCTCCTCACCCGTGTAGCCTCAGTTGGAGAGAGCGGGGGGTGTCAGAGACCCACATCGGCTCTTTTGGTGAGTATTTAAATGGGATTCACATATCGAAAAAAAAGAATACCCTTTTTCTTTAAGCAATTCTAGACATTCTTGGACTTGGGAAACTTTTAATTAACATTTTATATATTACTTCCTTGTTCTAATGAAAATCTCAACGAATAACTACACACATAGTTTAATAAAGTGTTTGATCATCATCCAAATATATTAACTACCATTTTCAATAAAAGTATATATGGGATCTTGCAAACCAAAAGGAATATATTCAATATCTTATGATGATGATGATGATGATAGAGAAAAGATAAGGTTTTTTGACATGCATGTTTATGTGGGGATGATGATGATGATGATGACTATCTTACATAGAAAAAGATAATGTTTTTTAGGACATGGAAGTTTATATATGTGGGGACTGCCCAAAAATGCATATATTTAAACATATTGTGTAACTGTGGACCAGATTTTTGGCAGAGATTGCTGATAGTTTACAAACTTGTGGGTTTTATATGCAACATTTAGGTTGAAAGTTTGCAATAAAGGGGAAGTCTTACAATTTTGATGAGACATCCCAAATTAAAGCTATTATTGTCATTAGATAAGAGGGAGGGAGCACTGTTTAAAACCAGAAAGATGCTAAAAAGGAAAAAAAGAAAAGAAAAAAAGATATATATATATATATATATATAAAGAAAGAAAGAAAGAAAAAGCTTGTCAGATGCCATGCCATAGAGGTTTGATCCACTCTTCATGTTGTTTGAAATTATAAATACAAGAAAAATATCCCATCTGCCTAGGGTTCGATTCCAGGTGTACATAACAATTGTGGCCACTGAGTTTATCAGGACTAATTTCTTGCGGTCCGAGTTAGTCTAGGCATAGTCTAGGACACCCTTCCAGGGAAAAAAAGATCCACTTTCTTCATATGGTGGATAGGGTTTACGGGATGATAAAATCAACTCGGGTTCGAATCCTGCTATCTACATATACGCTTGTGGCCATAAGGAGATTTATTAGGGGCTGTTTGTTTTACCTCTTAATATTTTCATTAAGAGGTAGCCTCTGAATCGCTAAGAGGTGAATCTTGTTTAGCAAAAAATAAGTCTGCCTCTTAACGGTTCCAAAACCCTTTGAATCATTTTGTATCCTGGACCTCTCTTAACCATAAGAGCCCTAATTACATCCTGAATAATTACCAAATAATTATATTTTATTTTGCACTATATCGTAAGAGCCTCTTAATCATTCTGCACCAAACCATTCAGCAACTTCCCAACATCCCTTTAGAGGCTGTTTGGCAGTTGCTGAATGGTCTGGTGCAGTATGATTAAGTGGCTCTAATGATATAATGCAAAATGAAATATAATTGGTTGGTAATTGTTCAGTATGTAATTAGAGCTCTTAATGGTTAAGGGAGGTCCATGATACAAAATGATCCAAAGGGTTTTGGAACCGTTAAGAGACAGTGCCAAACAAGATTCACCTTTTAGCGATTCAGAGACTACCTCTTAATGGAACCGTTAGGAGGTAAACAAACAGCCAATTAATCTGGGTGAAGGACCCATTTCCAAAAAAGAACAAAAAAACAGATAGAAATTTACAAATTCATTAGAAGTCAGCCAATTAATGGTTTACAATAATAATTCTCAAAACTTAGAATATAGATCAAAATGGTTCAATTCTAACCATACCTGTTGGAAGACCTTAATAATAAGATGATGGTATTCATCACAATTTAATATCAGATAACAAGCCAAGAGCTCCTCGAGCTCGGCTCGTTTTCTGATATCTTTCTCGATGATCATCTCGATCATCGAGTCTCGGAAATCCCGTTGCGGATCATACGAACTTTTCACGATAGCAAAGCTATTCAGACCAGTTCTGAATGCATCCTTAACGGGTTTCTCCTTATTCAGCTCCTTCGTCTTAATCCGTGTTCTCTTCATCTCTTCAAGAGCTCTGATTCTGCATTCAGCCCTCGTGACCGTTCTTGGTGAAAAACTGTTGACTTTTTTACGACGCTGGTTTGACTTTTTTCTACGCGTTTCTTTGCTTAAATCAACGGTTTTCCGTTGTTTTTCGCTCTTTAACTTGATCTCGTTAATTTTCATGTTTTTTCTCAGCGACTTTTCGAACCCACCTTGGTCACCGGTGAACTCTCTCATCGTTCTTCCGTTGGAAGCCACCGCCGTTTTCTTGAAACTTCTAGAACTTACCGGAGAAACATTGATCTTTCGATAATCGGAATTCTCCAAAACCACTTCGTTTTCATACTTTTTGTTATCAAACGAGATCCGCCAGTAAAACCCGTCATCCATTGGAGAAACCGACACCGGATTCTTATTCCGTTTTGCAGAATCTTTCATCTTCTTGAACCTTAAAAAACATGTCTTTCTTCCCCAAATCATCATTTTTCTTTTTTTCTTGGATTCTTGTTGTTGGATTTTTCAAAAATTTATGAGAATTTTTGGATGGTTTTTATTGGGAAAAAAAGGACTTATTATATGGGAGTATTTTGAGTACTACTAATAAATACTACTGTAGTTGTTAAATTTTGAAGTTTTAAAAGAAAGGCCCGCCATAGATCTTGTGACCACTTTTCTTTCACTTTTTGATTTTTTTTCTTTCTTGAAGGTTGTCCTTTTGCTTTTTGTAAGCCTTGTTGTTCTAAATTAAGGGGACCAATTTCGTCCTTGCCCTTTTTGTACGTGATGTATCATTTTAAAAGTTTTAAAACCATGTTTTGGTTATATTATACCTAGGGAGTGAGCATCGGAATCGGGTATCCGTCTTTGGAACCGGACCGTTTCGGAACTGTCGGTTCCGGTTCCTAAAATACGGAACTGATCAGGACCGGTTCTGGTTCGGGTTCTCATTTTTTTGGAACCGTTACTCGTTGGGTACCTGCTATCTGCCACTTTTAAATAAAAAGTATTTTATATATTTATAAATAATAAATAAAAACTCAAACTTTCTAATGTGTTTATGTAATAATTAGTTTTTATCGGATTAGTTTTAAACATTTGTTGTATTTATTATTTTAAAGTCGGTATTTTGTAGTTTATAATTATATTTTTATTGTATGTAATGTAAAAATTTTAAAAAAAAAGTTGAAACTGGGTACCCGGTTTCGGAACCGGTTCCCATTGGTTCCGGTTCCGGTTCCAAAATATAAGGAATCGGTGTTAACGGATCCGGTTCCGAATTTTCAGGAACCGGTTCCATGGGAAATGGTCGGGTACCCGATTATGCTCACCTCTAATATTTTGGTTATATTATATCTGGTACTTGAGCTTATTGAAAAAGCCCCGGTTTGTTAGGCATAAGTTAGCTTTTTGAAATGTTGTTTCAAGTAGTGTTTTAATAAAATGTAGGGGTTTTTTTTACCACTTTTTTCCGTTTATACCCCTTGTCCTTTTTTTTCTCTTTCTAGTTTCTAAGCTAGTTTTATTATTATTATTATTATCAAATAGGATTAGTTTATCAGCTAGTTTGTTTAATGTAGTCTTTATCTCATTTCAATTGGTGCTTACTCTTTTGTTATAGGCATATATTTTTGTTAAAATCCCGTTGTAATTGTTGTTCTTTAGATCAATTATGTCGAGTTTGAAAGGACGAGATCTGATATCACCATTGTTTCTGTGATGTCCAAATGAATCTAAGATTGTGTTTGGTACATTGGATTTGATAGGACCAGACAAAACTCATTATCTCATTTTTGGCACAATATGGGACATGACAAAAATTCAGTGTTCCACGTTTGGCACAACACAGTTAAGGACAAGGATTTGGGTGGGACTGGATGGGACAAAATGACTTTTTTTGTTCCATCAAAATAAGTGAAACAAGATGGGACAAAGGATGTGACAAAAATTAAAAAAAAAATATTAATCTTTGAGTAAACTACAATTTTCGTCCCTGTGGTTTAAAAATTGCTTTTTTCGTCCTTATGGTTTGTATTTCATAACGTTTTTCGTCCTTCATCCTAATAAAGTTAAAAAATTCTGTTAAATAAGGAACATCTTGCTTTTTTTAATAATAAACGAAGATAGAGAACTAATTATATAAAAATTGACATATCAAAGGATCAGATCTGTATCATTATATAATATATAATAAATATATTATTTTTCTTTAAATCTTCATCTTCTCCGATTAAAAACCCTAAAATCAAGAACAACAACCCTACCTCAAAAGTAAAATCAATTACAAGTCCGAACTCAAAATCAAATCAATTCTATTTATCCTAAACCTAACTCAAAATCAAGAACAATAAAAAAAACCCTCAATCAAATGTTGTTATTACAAATTAGTAGTTCCATCAATTTCTTCCTCTAACTCAAAATCAAGAACAATAGAAAACCCTAACTTCATCCCCATCTAAGGATTAACCCTAGATGCAGAACCCATCAAATGAAGAATCCACAGATCCATCTGATAAACTTTTAACCCTAAAAAACGCAAACTCAAGTGAAGAACAATAGAAAGCCTTAGAAAACGAAAACTCAAAATCAAGAACAATAGAAAACCCTAACTTTAACAACTTTGATAAACCCATCTGATAAACCTTTAACCCTGGAAAACGAAAACTCAAATGAAAGAATCCATAGATCCATTCTATTAGACAAAGAAAACGAAGATCAAAGATGAAGATGGAACCAAATGTTGGGTGGTTGCGTCTGTCGTCAATGGAGGCTGCCGGAGATGGAGACGGAGTTGCAGGTGCCGGCAAGTGGTGGTAGCTGTCAACGAGAGGTGGCCGGAGTTCGAGTTGTGGGTACCGGCGAATGGTGGTCGGAGTTGTGGGTGCCGGCAAGTTGGAGGTCGCTGTCGGCGGAGCATGGCCGCTGCCGGAGAGGGTTGGCCGCTGCCGGAGAGGGATGGCCTGAGTTGCAGCCATGGCCCGTGGGGTTCCTTCCTTCCTGCATAGATCTCTCTCTCTCTCTCTCTACGTATAAAAGGAATTGATTTTTTTTAAGTGGTAACTAAAAGTTTCAAAAATAGAAAATTGTTAACTAATTGGAATATTACATAGTTGGTCCCTGTGGTTTGAAAAATGATAACAATAAAACATGGGAAAAGACCATTATTGATTTAATGGATCTTTTTAACAGAGTTAGCTTAAGGGACGAAAAAAGCAACAAAATCTAAACCACAAGGACAAAAAAAGCAGTTTTTAAACCACATGGACGAAAATCATTATAAACACCAAACCACAGGGACGAAAATCGTAGTTTACTCTTAATCTTTTAAGCTTATTTAAAAAGCCCTGTTTGGTTTGGTATAAGTTAACTTTTTGAAACGATGCTTTTAAGTAGCGTTTCAATAAATTCCAGAGTTTTTTTCTAATTTTTTACTGCTTTTCCCCCAATTATGGCTCTTACTTTTTTTGATTAATTATTAGCATGTTTTAAAGTAATTTTATATTATCATATAACGTATCTGAGAAATAATTTTTACCAAACATGATTAATTTATCAGCTAGTTTTTGTTGTATATGTACTACTGTGTCATAATCCCTTTGTAATAGTTGTGTGTTACATTGATTATTTGTCGTCTTTGAAAGGAGAAATTTAATATCATATCATATCGTCTATGGGTTTGTTTGGTTTAAGAGAATGTTTTTCTTGAAGGATTTGAATTTTGTAGAAAAATTTGAAGGAGAGTTTTTGAATCATTGATGTGTTTGTTTTACAGGATTTGGGATGAAATTGAATTTTATTCTTTATAGCTAATTTACATGATGAAATATATGGCTTCTGCTGTTTATTGTGTCCGATAAAATTAAAGAGTTTTTGCAACTTCATACTACCCAAGTTTGTTTGACGGCCCACCCGTAACCCACCCACCACAACACAAGTGTTTTAATATATTTTAAAACATTATTAAAAAAAAAACAATTATAATAATGTTTTAAAATTACAATAATTTTAAAACATTGTTATAATTGTATTTTTTGTGAATTTGTGTGAAATTACAACTACCCCATGAGATCTTTAAATCCCTTTGTTTGTAAGATTTCAAATCCAAGAAATTATTCAAACCAAATATGGGATTTGAACAAAATTAGATTCCAAATCTTATCCAATCCTGCAAACCAAACGAAGTTTACGAAGGATTTGGATTCAAAATCTTTGATGGTTTGGTTTGTTGAATTTGTAATTTTGAATTCCATTTTTTTATAAATAATATATCAGAACAAATTATAAAAGTAACTAAATTACATTTTTACTAATTGATTATTACAAAACAAATGTCTTTAACATATTTTAAAATATTGTTATATAAACAAACCCTACAAAATCCCGTGAAATACCAAGCCCCTATGTGGGATTTCAAAATCCTACATTAGGATTTCAAATCCCATAAATCTTTCAAATCAAACATGGGATTGGAATATAATTCAATTTCGAATCCTTCCAAATCTAATCCAACAAACCAAATAGGACCTCAGAGGGTGTTTGGTTCACATAATGGAATATGTAGAAATGGAATCTGTAAGCAAAATCGAAACACAGATAGTGAAATCGGTAAGCAAAATCGAAAGCTAGCAGTTGTCAAGGAAAGAAATCGAAGCTTGGAGAAGCAAAGATAGCAACTGTCAACCGAAGGGCAAAAAACGAAAATAATGGAAGAACAAAAAATCGCACCTACTTTCAATCGAAGAGTCTTTGAGGTTGCAGTTGAGATGGAGAGAAATCGCATGATTCAATCGATGGATGGAGAGCAGTATAAGAGCAAAGATAGCTACTAGGGTTTTTAAGTTATCATGAGAGTATTTTTGTCATTATAGAAGTTTTGGATGGAATGGATTTTAATTCCATCTGATTTAGGAAGGAATGGTGAAATCCTTAAATGAGGGAATGTTTGGAATTCAATTCCATTTCTTAGGTAACCAAACGTTGGAATGGAATTTGGTCAACGAAATCGACCATTCCAATTCCATTAGATTTCGGCGGATTCCGGCAAACCAAACACCCCCTAAGTATTTGAATTCTGGATGTTGGTAGGAAACTTATTAGAGAGTTTCTAGTCTTTTAAGAATCTTAAACATAAGTTCAAGGACCAAATTGAAAATTTTAACACCAAGGGTAAATGCATAAAAGGGAAGTTTTAGTTTCAGTTTTCCCATAGAGCTAAGTTCATCAAACTTTTGTATCTAGGTTTTCTTTCAAGCTTCCTATGTGCAAATGCAATTTGTACTTTCCCTAAAGCATAAGGTATCTTTAGGTGATACAAATTACAACACGAGAATATGGTCAAAATAAAAAAACACAAAAATAACCAAATCAGATGGGATTTTGCACTGAAATAACATACGATTACAGAATACAATCAACAGATGGGTTCAAGGGCGACTTATCCCACGACCTGGGTCACAAATCGATGTCTCGTGTATTCATATCTGATTTGATAGTTTTAGTATTCACTTATTTTAATCACTATTCTCGTTTAAACCCATCTCTATTTAATATATTTAAAATGATAGTTTTTATAGTTGTGATGAAATAAAACATAAAAGTAAATATTCTAGTTAAATGGCATAAAAACTATGAGATCTAAATCATTTTGAGAGTGTGATGAGCACCATGAGTGAGAGTGATGTACAACCACTTAGTTTTGCTTCCCAATCTCAATGATTTTAGACCACACAAAAAGCAATTGGTGCTTGTTTGCCATCATTTTAGATTTTGACCTTTTTGTTTTGTAATAAATGAAAACACCCCACAACAACTCCATATAAAAAAGTCAATTAGAATTAGAGGAGACAAAATATCACTATACATAGTGTCTTCATCGATTGACATTTATTGGATGTAAAAAAAACCAAACCGATCCAATTATTTATTGGATATTGGATTTTGTCAACCGAACCGAACCGAACCGATCCAATGGATGATTGGATCGGTTCGGTTCCATCCATTGGATATTTTTATTAGATATCCTATGGATGATCCAATGTGTTAATTTAATCCAGTTTTTAACAATGGAAAAAATTAATTAATCATTTTTAATATGTGTTAAAACAAACACAAGTGAAGTTAAAAATTCAATTACTAACACAAAAACAAATTTTGATTTAAGAAAATTGAAGACGAACTAACTGGATGACAGTTGGATGGATAACTGAATGGTCATCGGATGGTAATTGAATGTTGGTTCGTTTCGGTCGGTTTTGGTCGGTTCTGGACTGCCATCCAAGAACCGATCGATCCAAATTGGATGTTGAAATTTTCAATCCGATCCGATCCAATTATAATTAGATGTCCAATTATAGTCGGTCGGTTCTAATTGAATCTGTCGGTTCCAATTGGATCGGTTATTTTTTACACACCTGATGTTAATTTTGTAGGCCTTTCAAGTGAGATATATTTGATTTGGCGATTTCGTTAGTACCATCCAACCGAATCCAATTTAATTGTTTACTTATTCAATTTCAATGATCTATTAAGAGGCAGTTTCTGAATCGCTAAGAGGTGAAAAAAAAAGTCTACTGTTGGAACTACGCGGTTATAAATGAGATCGCAAAACCGATGTACAACTTTTAATGCATAAAGTACAAATCAAAGCAAAAGATAACCAAATAAGTAAATATTAATGAATGAATGTATGATATTATAAAGTAACAAATATATATATATATATAGTAACATAAAAATGAATATTACCAAACTACGAAACCGAAACCGACATCGACATCGACACCGATACGGTCTCCGCCGGAAAACCCGAATCAAGATTTCCGGTGGTCGAGTTTCCGGCAAAACCGTAACCCAACCGCAACCCGTTAAAATGCAAAGAATCATAATGACAACGTTGGAAAACCCGAGCCAACGATGCCGCTTTCCGGCGAGCCCGTTTAGTTCCGGTAAACAACAAGCTCTGAATCAAGCCCGCCAACGCCGGAGCTTTTAAAACCCGTTCCGTCGTGTGGGCCCCACCGCTCCGGCAAAGCTCGAGCAATGCCGCCACCGCGTTTTCTTTGCCACGTGGCGTCCCACACTTCATCATCCCGATCAAACCGCCAACCGCCGCCTCCTCGGCACCGACCGCCGCCGCACCCGCCGGTTGCCGCACGATCAACGCCAACGCACCGGCGGCCTCCACCGCGATTCCGTCGGATTTCATAGCCGTCACTAGAGCCTTAACGACACCCGATTCGATCATTTTTAAACAATTTCCGGTGTGTGTCGAGAGGTTAAAAACGGCCGTAATCGCGTCTTTTTTACCCCTCGGAGTGCCGGAAGTTAGTAAACCCGATAACGACTCTAAAGCACCGTTTTCATCCGCGATTAATTTCTTGTAATCGTGGACCGCCGAAAGGCTAAAAAGCGTAGCGGCCGCGTTTTCTCGGGATTCGATCGTGTGGCCGGATCGTAAAACGTCCACGATCGATCTCAAACACCCGTTTTCCTCCACGATCCGACTCTTATTCTTATCGTAAATCGATAAATTCAAAATAGCCGTAACCGCATTCTCTTGAGAAACCGCACTTTGTGAAGAAAGTAACGTTTTTAAATGCGGAATCACGCCCGATTCCGCTATAAACCCGCGGTTTTCCCTCCCGGTTTTCGCCAAAAAACGGATTTCACGGGCGGCGATCGCTTTACCGGAATCCGACCCGTTTTCGAGTTGTTGGATTAGGAGGCGGACGGTGGCTTTATTAGCCCCGACCGCCGCCCGGCTCGCCGGAGCCGCCGGAAAAGATTCCGCCGCCAGATCGGAACTTTCCGGCGGATTATACGGAATCTTGTGGGCCATACACCATTGCATTATAAGATTCCGAAGAGCTCGATTTGGAACGAGCTTTTTATGATCGAGAATTTGGCCGGTTTTCGGGCAATTCGAATGGCCTTCTTCGATCCATCTTGAAATCGACCCACGATCGAAGGTTTGACCCGTGGATATGATTACCGGATCCATCATTAAATCTAACGAAATTGGGCAACAGAAATCTTTTTGGATCGTTAGAAAAGTATTTGCGATTTCTTTAGAAATCAATCCTTTTCTTTTCATTCTTCTAAATCTTTTCCCCATTGTTAATTCAGCTTCATCTTCTTCTTCTTGAAATCCGAATAATAAAAACCTGCAATATCTAATCATGGCGATAAACCCACCAAGAATTGAAGCAGAAGGTTCGAGATCAGTCTCGTGATTCGCAATTTGTTCTTCCAAAAACTCGATTTCAACCCTACAAGCTCTCGAATCGAAAATCCCCAATTTTTGTACGAAAAATTGACGGAATTCTTCGGGATTTGGGATTTCTCCGTTCCCGATTTCGTTTAATAAACTGAAGAATTTCAATCGTAATGATTCATCGTGTTCGTCTATGAACAATTTATCCCTTCTGGATTGCTTTTGGAGTAAATTAATTTGTTCTCTAACGTCGTTAGTGATCAAAGAACTCAATTCGTTCATCGGAAAAACATCTAAAAGAGTTGAGATTTCTCGATTTAGGTCATGAAAATGGCCGGAAATTGAAGGGTTTTGAAGCAATAACCATAACTTACTCGATTGAATGCAGTAATCAAGCAGAATTTTAGACCTGTAAAGCAGAAGGTACAACTCCTTAAAGCATAAAACCAACGTCGACGGTAAATCGGACCACCACTCACCGGAATCGCGAACGGAATCCAACAAAACGACGAACAATTCGACTCGCCGGAGTAAAGATCTGGAGTTCTTCTTCTGAAACGACGGCGTCTTATCGGAAAATGATAAAATGAGGTCCGATGCGACGGCGGTTAGGGTATTTAACAATCCAACGACGTCGTTGTCTAGATCCACCGGCGATATGAACGCGTCTAACGACGGCGACCTGCTCCGCCGTAAAGATGAAAAAATGGCCGCCGACGCCATTTTTCTGTACAGTTTTTGGGTGAATTTTTTGTGGGTTTTGGATGAAATTGAAAAGGGAAATGGAATTTGAAGATGGGGTTTTGGGGAAGAATCGATTTGATTGGTTTTATTTGAGAATTGAGAGTGAGAATCCGCGTGAAGGAAGACCAAGAGAGATTAAAGAAAAGTTATGAAGTATTGAAAGAGTTATGGCTTTTGAAGTTTTCCTTATCTTTTTGCTATATTAACAAATCATCCTGTCGACCATAATCTTCTAATAAAGCTCCAATCTTATTTATTTATTTATTTATTTTATAAAATATTTAAATAAAATTATGAGAAACTTTTTAATATTATATTATAATTCATCCGTCCCAAAATAAATATCCACAATGAAAATGACACGTAGTTTTAAGAAATTGTAATTATTACACTCTTTAAATAATCAAATGACACTTTTATCCTTAATAGTAGAGAGAGAAATTTTATCCGTCTCATATTCAAGGGTAAAATGAAAAATTCAAAACTTACTTTTGAAAATGTACAGTTATTTTAGGACAAACAAAAATAGTTATGTAGACACTTAATTTGGGACGGAGGGAGTATATAGAGTTAGGTTCAAGTGAGGTCAGTTTGTTTTCATAAGACCAAGAAGATAATATTTATACACTTGAAACTTCACAACAAAACATTGTGAATGTACAAAAAATCAGAACTTTCGCAACAAAAACATTATGAAAGTTACTTTCATAGTGTTTTCCTGTGAAGTTTCAAGTATAAAAATGTCGTCACATGAAAACAGGTTGGTCTCACGTGATTCTAAGTCTATAATACTAATAATAATTTAGAAAAAGGTGAGTTGATGACACTCCTATATGTTACTAATGACACCCTTATAAAGTAAATTCCTTCTGATATACATTGAAGAAAATCTGACACAAAGGGGTGCTATTAGCATTGTCCCATTAATATGTAAGGTAATTAATAGGTTGTAGGTAGGGGTGTATTAAGTCTACAATACTAATAATAACAAGAAGTATGTTACATCATTTCTTGAAAATGTAAAAATTAGTTGATATGTGTGAAAATAAAATTAGTAGCCTATATGTTTGGCAAACTAGCTGGTAGCTGATAAGCTAGTGGATGGTAGATAAGCTAGTTGATAGGTTATAAGCTAGTTGGTAGTTGATAAGCTAGCTGATGAAAAAATCATGTTTGACAAAAGTAATGTATAAGAATGTAAAATGATCAAAAATGGCATATTGAAAAATAAAAATAAAAATTAATAATTAATATTAATAAGGATTATAATTGCAACTAAAATTACAACTCCTTCCGTTTCAAAATAAATACTATAATAAAAAAAACATACAATTTTATAATGTGTAATTATTATACTTGATAATTACTATTGAAAATATACACCTATTTTAAATGGATGAAAGTAAAATTTAGTCGTTTGTTAAAAAATTTAATCTCAAAACACGTCTCACATAATCATATACAAGAGTCAACCAAATTTATTCAAAATGTTATAAATTCAAGGACTCATTAAAGATTTTTTGATTTTTTCCCTCACTTCTATCTTTAATCTTTTACTTTTCAAATTTTTTTAAGAATCTTTTGAAGAAAAATAAATGTAGACACTTCAATGGTTGGTGTTTGTGGTGTTTTGATGATATTTGAAATTGGATTAGATTTTGGCTATGTTTGGCAAACTAACTAATAAGCTAGCGTATGACTTATAAGGTAGCTGATAACTTATAAGCTAGCTGGTAGCTGATAAGTTAGCCGATGAATAAGTTATGTTTGGTAAAAACTAGTTTATGAGCATGTGAAATAACCAAAAAAGACATGTTGAAAGTAAATAAATAATATTAGTTAGGGGTATAATTGGAAAAGTGTCAAAAAGCTCCTCATAAGCTAGCTTATAAGCTGGATTATAAGCTAGTTTATGTGCATCCAAACGATTACTCAGAAAATAAGTTAGCTTATAAGTCAGCTTATAAGCTAGCTTATTTTTGCCAAACAATACCTTTAATTATGTATTTGATGTAAAAAGGTTTAGAACAGAAATCCCATAAAATATTAGATTTATAAATCTCATAGGGTTGGATAGAATTTTATTGGATTCATAGAAATTGTTTGTATTAATGTTTTCAAAATATATTAAAAACGTTTGGTTTATAATCAATTAATTTATGATAATTTTATAGTTCGTATAATTATTTTATAATTTATTTTATAAATTATATATTAATAATGTAATTCAATTCTATTTAAAGTTATACAAATCAAACAGGCCAAAAAATTCAAATCCTTTCATGAAATCTAGGTTACAGTTGGTTTGCACGATCGGATATGATTTGGAAAGATTTAGAATTGAATTACATTTCAATCTCATGTTTGATTTGACAGATTTCTTAAATTTAAAATCTTGAGATTTCATTAAAATTCCATAAATATAGGATTTTAAAATCTCACGATGTTGGTTGATATTTCACGGAATTTCATAAGATTTATACGTAAAAACATTTTAAAATATGACAAAAATATTTGTTTTATGATAATTAAATAATAAAAAATTATTTTAATTATTTTTATTTTTATTTATAATTTGTTTTTATAAATTATTTATAAAGCTTGGAATTTAATTATATTTCAAATTCTATAAATCAAACACACTAAAGATTTAAAATTTTCGAATTCAAATTCCTCCACGAAATCCACATCCCTCAAAACATTTCCTCAAACTAAATGTCTCAAAGATCTTGTTTGGTTTATATGATTCGATAAGATTTGGAATTCAATTCAATTTCAAATACCTACTAAATTTTTTATTTTTTTTATCCATTTCATATAATCTTTTGGAGATGTTTTCACGATTGTTAAAACGATATTTTGTAATCTGATCGATTCGAAACACCGATCAAGAAATAAGTTTACATAAAAATCCAGAAAATATCACATTTCCATAATATTATTACTTATTTTGTTTATGTTTTAATATATGTTTTGTAAGTTGAATTATGACATATTTGTTAGCAGCTTAATAAACTTGATAAAACTCATAATTTATTCGGTTAGTTATAAATTATTTGATAATGGCTCAATGATATAGAAACTGCCGTATCCAATAAACTTATAGTAAAAAACTTTATATAAAAAATGAAGTTTTTTTTCAAACATTTAACTTACAATGCTCCTTTCATCTATTAATAAATTAAAATTAAATAAAAAAATATTTTTTAATTTTTATATAAACATATTAATTAATCCATATAATCTGCTTAGTTTAGAATTTAACGAAAAAGCAACAAATACCTTTATCTATTTCTTTATATTTTTTTGAGAGACTATTAAATGGTCAAGGACAAAATTATTAAGAAATAATTAAAGAGTGTGGAAAAGAAAACCAAGAAAAGGACAAATGGACCAATTAGAACATGCCACGTGGGTTAAATAAGTCAAAGATTTGGACTCTGTCAAAGACGGAGTAGTCGGCCCTTTAAAACGTCAAAACCACGCCGGTGACCGGCGTCTTCTTCTTGGTCCCATTTTCTTTACTTTTTAAAAATAATAAATCAATTAAAATCTTGATTTTTTTCTTTAATTTTTCTCTATTAAATTAATAACATTTGTTCTTTGAAATATACGTAACCCAAAAGGATCAAATTCGATTCACATTTTTCGTAAAAAATATCGTAGTAAAACCTGATAAAACGTGACTATGATATACAGTAACGGATCTAGGAATTTTGTCTATTGAGATCTCATTAAGGTAGACTAAAGGCGCGTAAAGTCACCCGACGTGGTTTAGAATTTTTTAAAAGTTTTTTAATTGATTTTAAGGGATTTTCTTAGGACGCGTTTGGTTCGCGGGATTTGGATGGATTTGGAGGGATTTGGATTTAAAATGCAATCCATTCCGGTGTTTGGTTTGTCTAATGGTAAAGATTTAAAATTCATGGATTCATTTAAAATCCCATGAACATTGGATTTTGAAATTCTCGGCGGATGCTTGGGATTTCGCGGGATTTCATAGGATTTGTATGAAATAATGTTTTAAAAATGTTAAAAATATTTGTTTTGTAATAATTGATTAATAAAAATGTAATTTAATTATTTTTATATATTTTTATATTTTTATATAAATTATTTATAAATAATAGAAATCCAATTCCATTCCAAATCCTACAAACCAAACACACCTATGGTTTTCAAATCCAATCCAATCCAAATCCCTCCAAATCCAAATCCTTCCATGAAATCCAAATCCCACAAAAACAATCCCGCAAACCAAACGCACCCTTAGTGTTTTTGTCGATTTTAATGAATTTTCTTAAGGCGCGTTTGGTTCGCGGGATTGTAATGGATTTCAAGGGATTTGGATTTAAAATCTAATGCATTCTTGTGTTTGGTTGGCATAATGGTAACGATTGAAAATCCCGTGAACAATAGATTTTAGAATTCTTCCTAAAACCTTGATATTTCAAATCCAATCATGAGGATTCTCTTTTGTCCTAATTTGAAATCCACGCGCGTCCTTCTTTCTCTAACCAAACACAATGAAGAATTTGAAATCCAATCCAATCCCTCCAAATTCAATTCCCTTGGGGTCCGTTTGGTTTGCAGGATTGTTTTTTAAGGATTTGGATTTCATGGAAGGATTTGGATTTGGAGGGAATTTTGATTGGAATAGATTTGAAAATGATAGGTGTGTTTGATTTGTAGGATTTAGAATGGAATTGGATTTCCATTATTTATAAATAATTTATATAAAAATATAAGAAATTATAAAAATAATTAAATTACATTTTTATTAATCAATTATTATAAAACAAATGTTTTAAACATTTTTGAACCATTATTTCATACAAATCCTACGACCTCCCGTAAAATCCTGAGCTTTCAGCAAGGATTTCAAAATCCTATGTTTATAGGATTTCAATTGAATCCTAGGATTTCAAATCCGGACAATCCGACAAACCAAATACCGGAATGGATTGGATTTGAAATCCAAATCCCTCCAAATCCCTCCAAATCCCTCTAAATCCCGCGAACCAAACGTGCCCTTGGTGAAATCCAATTCCCTTGAAAACAATCCGGTGAACCAAATGCGCCCTTAGTGTTTTTGTGGATTTCGAAGAATCTTTTCGGTTTTTTTAATTGATTTCAAGAGACTTTTTTTAGTGTTTTTGTTAATTACGGACAAGATGGGGTCCCTTGAAATTTTTTACTGGGGGGACGAAAAACTAAATTAAGCATTTTTGATATTTTTTACCCTATATAATATATATTTTTAATATTCAGTGACCCCCCCTTTTCTACACTACCTCCGCCACTGATGATATGTAAGTACAAAATTTAAAGTATTTGTTTGTTCTAGTGTTTGCTAGTTTTTTAATAAAATCTTGTTGTTGTTCAAAAAATAGTATAAACCAGTAATATGATCACATCTTAATCATATCCTGAAAGAGGAATAAGGATCGCCAAGGAGGAATCAGAGATTTTTTTTTATTCCGTTTATGTAAAATATTTTAAATCAAATGTGTTAAACAACAAATTTGATCTAAAATGGTCTATATTTATAAACGTTTGCTTTTATGATATACCAAATATTCATATGTTAACGAAATCACAACATCATTTGCAATTATTTGATCAAATATTTTCGGCTCTTCATATTCTTTATCCAAAAAAAAGTAAAAACAAATTAGAAAAAAAGATCAAAATAATCTTTTCTAAATCTAAAAGATATTAAATCTAACTTTTTATAATAAATACATAATATGTTCATTGATGGGGCAGTTCAGAGATCACATTACCCATCCCCATCCTTGGTCGTCACTTTTACAGGAATCCCTGACCCTGTCAGAACGGGTACATCGGGTTCCACAATAGGGCGAGTCTCATTTTCATGCCTACAAACTAATTTTTATGTGTTGTTTTATATATGAAATAACATATGTGAAAAATGCAGTGTTTGTTTTGCTATATGAATATTTTTTTTTCATGTACATTACTACAAGGCGTAGTTTAACCCGTGGGTGCAGAAAAATATCAAAATCGAACAAAATTTAGGTTAAACAATTCAGGTTATTTGGTTATTTTGGTTTGATTATAATTCTTTATAGGGTTATTTCAATTTGGTTTCTGGTCAATTTTTTATTCTGTTTCAGTTAAATCGAATAAGAAATCATATTTTTTTATCTTTTATATTTATAGATAATCTTGAAATTAGAAAAAAATTATTATTGCTCGATAAATTCCTACCTCTCTATCTATCTCTGAGATGTTTGGATTTTTCAAAACTCCATGAACAATTATTTATCAAGTTATTTTTATACGAATAAAATTATATAATCATTGTACAGATTCAGTTAAACCAAATATAGAATTATGTTATTATTTTTCTCGATTCTCCTTGTTTCTGAGCTCCAAATTTACATTAAAATATTATATCATAATAAATAATTATCTTATTTAAAAACGTTATTCAATTTATCAGATAACTGAATTGAACCAAACGGTCAAATACGTATTAAATACAAGTCCCTCTTGCTGATATGTGACATTTTGTATGATGGATATATATACTTGTCCCGTACTCCCATTACTGTAATGAGATAGTCGGAAAATAGATTTGATCCACAAGATTATCGTGAATTGTTGATGTTGAAGTGCATTTTGGTCAATTCATAATTCTCACGGGACTTATGAAGCGCATTCAAATTGATATTCATTTTTTCTACACAATCTGTTTACGTATTTATTGAGAGTTAACCCAACTTGGTGGTAATCGACATATATAACCAAAACTGTCTTGTCATCTTTTTGTATCTCAAAGACTGTCATTAAGGCTCGAAATCGATAGATATGATTTAGATAGAAGCTTCATTATCTTATAAATTTAGAATAACAGGTAATAAAATTAATAGTTATGTATGTTACAAACTTTTACTATCTATTTCAGAAATGGATAACGGATAAACCGTGAAGAAATATATAAATTTGAATTGCAAATATTAATAAAATCAAATATATAAATTCATAGACATGGTATAAATCTTCGTTTAATTTCTTTCGATAAATTAAGAATCAAAATTCAAAATCTTAAAAAAATTACATTTAAATCCTACAATTTTTCAATTTTAAAATTTATAACATTAACTATATTTGCGGGGTCACTGATGATTTGTTGATGACTCCTCAATCTTTCCTTAGTCAAAATATTTGGTCTCATTATCAAATAAGAGGAGATTGTTGGGTCCCCGATGATTTGTTGATGACTCAATCTTTCTTTAGTCAAAATATTTTGTATCTTGGGTTATTTTAGAGTTGTTCATGGGCGGTACGGCCTGCTAGACCCGGTCCGTCCGACCCGTTAGAAAAGAGGGCTTAGACTACTATTTTAAAAAATATGGACGGGCTTGGGCAATGAAAAAAGAAATATGGACAGGCCCGCCTGGCCCGATATATAATTGTAATAAGTTAAATTTCTTATATAATTAATATTTTATTAAAAAAAGTTTAGAAGTGGTTTTGTTTTGGACTCCCTTTATTGGGTATCAACCACCTCTAAAATATATATTATATGTAATATGTCATATAATATGTCTCGAATCTCAATCTGGAAATATTGGATGGTTAAATATTTGTCGTTTCAAAATCCAAATTTTATTTTAAAGGGTGATAATTTTTGGAAAGGAAAAGTCCAACTCCATATTTTATGAAAATCACTTTTTTCTTACGACGTGTATATTAGTATATTTTATATTTTTTTAGATTAAAAAAAAATCATGTATTTTGGATATTTTACACAATTTACCATTTTATATAAAGAAATTTAAATGTAATGTCTAGACCCGTTAGCCCGTTGGCAAGCCCCGCCCGCTTATCGGACGGGTATGGACAAGTTCTCAAGCCCGCAAAAACGGGCTTAGATTTGCTATATTAGGCCCGTTGGACAAGAAAAATATGGTAGGCCCGATATGTGGCCCGCCCAAGCCCGTAAATGCTCACCTCTAGGTTATTTGTAAAAGTCTGGTCATTCTCAACAAGTTCAGTAAATTAAAGACTAGCCGATACCAAACATATCAATATTTGGGGAAAATGAAGATATGAGTGCCGACTACAACCAGACTTAGCCGAATCATCAACTAAAAGTTCAACCGAAACTAAAGACCAAATTCGGCTAGTGGCTGAAATATAGCACCGGCCGAAATGTTCCTTGAACATTTCATCGGCTGAAAACTATATCTGGTATTTCGGATGATATTTATGAAGATATACTCCTTGTCATCAATATCTGCAAGAACGTGTCACCCAAGTTTTATATACAAACATTATCCAAAAGCTTGTTTGTCTTTATCTAGAACTTATCCCCTAAGTTTTATATACAAACATTATCCAAAGGTTTGTTTATCTACTGCAAGAACGTTGCCTCCAAGTTTGTGGTTATCCAAAAGCTTGATGTGACAAATGAAGACTTGAAGAAAAGATGAATAGTGCCATATGTACTATAAAGTATGGCAACACATCTTTATCCAAAGGTAACTTAGTCATCAAATGATACTGTGACAAGTGTCTTTATGCATTCATTAGATGAGGCACTATAAAACGATAAGAAGAGCTCTCATGGAAATCACTCTTTCAAAAAGAGAGAGATCTTCTAAGTGAGAAGCTGATATCGGCAGTAGCATAACTTCTTTGTGTTTAAGTTATGTCTTTGTGTTCTAACTGTTAGATTGTTAGAATAGATTTTATCTGTTCTTTTCCGCAACAATCTGTTTTCTAAGTGTAATTCTTAATATTTTATATTAAAGAATTTAAAAAGTAAAAAACTCTGTGTATTTATATTCAACCCCCTTCTACAAATCTGTTAGTCCCCAAAGAGAGATGGCTAACTAAGAGAGGGTTTTGTAGAAGGGGGGGGGGGGTTGAATATAAAACACACAGAATATACTCTTTTTAAATTTTTTAATATAAATATTAAAAATTTACACACAGATAGTTTGATGCGGAAAAGAACAGCAGACTATTCTATCAAACTAAACACACGAGATACGTAATTAACTATTACACTAAGCAAGTTAAAACAATACCGTTATAAAGACACGGCCTTTGCCACAGTCAAACAAATAATCACTCTGAAGATTTGTTGAAAGCGTGAGATTTCTGGGAAGGACTTCATCTCCTTTTATAGTGTCCATGCATCGGATGCAAGTGGACGGTATCAAGGTTTCATTAATTTGGAAGATTATCTGATGGACAAAGGAAGAGACCACTTCCTTTGTACTAGAATAATGGATGAACCATTCCTTGTAGCACGTAATGTCAGATAACTTTATCTTCTTTTCTTCATGCTCTGTGAAGTCCCATCAAGCCTTTTAGCTAAAAGATAAATATTCCTTTTATAAGAATAAAAGAGAATGTCTTTATTTAAGGCTTGGTGCCCAAGTTCTTGCTGGCTCACGTGTCTTGCAATTGATGTGAGTCAAGAACTTATCTCTTTGAAATTGCTAAGTGATACATCTCACTATGTATCACATCGGTGGATACCTTATAAGGCTGGAGTTGATAAGTGTACACTTTGCTTGATAACTTCTTCTTTCACTAAGTGACAAAAGTGTATACCCTTGTGAGTTGATATCACAGCCTTAGAAAATATACCTGCAATTTCGGTGACCAAGATCATAGTGTCGGTGACCATGACATCAAACTTGATGACCTCATCTTATTTGATGTCCTTAGTACTTTTGATGACTTTTGAGTGTACCATCGGTGACCCACTATATTGGTGACCCAATCTTGACTTGGCAAGATGGTCTGAATATTGAAGTTGGTTGATACATCCAAAATTCCACTTTTTGATGTACAACCCCTTGATTGAATAGTCTTTGACTCTTCAATACTTGAAGCATATTTCAGACCTTCAAAAGAACCTGTAAAAATTCATTCATATAAAGGAAGGTGGTTCATCACCAAATCATCGGTGACCCAACAAAATCCTTTACATGTTTGCCATTACCCTAAACGGGACCAACAATATTATTAAAATATTCATATATTTAGTAAGCTATTATTTTTCTACTATAATACTTAATTTCGAGATTTATTATTGTTGGAATATAATAAAAAATGTTTCTCTTTCATGATAATCATTTTTAAGAGTTCTCCAAATTTAGATATTGTTTCTTCTACTTTCTTTATTATGGAGGATATGTTGAAGGAGATTTTTTTTTGTTGCTAGAAGTCCTCAAAATATTCATTTTCTCCGATTTCGAGAATTTGAGGTGTGGTTATTTGTATTTACTTCTCATTGCCAACAATATACAATTCATAAACTTACATGGCTTGTTGTTTCCATGGGCTAAAAATTAACATTATATCATACGATCTTATGTACTATTTTATTGAAATCTTAAATCTCTTAATTACAAGTTAAGAAGTACAACTTGACGTATATCATTCTTAACATGAGGTTTCAACCGCTATTCCTAAATTCAAATCAGCAATTCATTCCTCTAAGAAGGGTACTTCTGCTTCGAACATCTCTTTGTTATTAACGTTTTGCAAGACATTATAATTACCCAGGAACTTTTGAAGCTTCCAACGGTTACAATTAAAACACAAAGATTCAAATTTGGAGGGGTGTTTTTGAGGGAAAGAGACATTATTATTCCTTCTCAAGTTGATCCTTCACTAGCAAACTAGTTCTCCACCAAAAAACGCAATCTTCTTCTAGATCTGGAATGTAAATAAATAGCATATGTTTAAGAGTATAAAATAAATGAAAGAATAAGTATAAGTTTAAATATGTGCAAAGCTTGTAAAAATATTAACAAGAGATGGGATGGAAGAAAAGTATGAACTTTTATTAATCAACACATAGGATTGATCAGAGTACATGATTAATAAAGTTCATACTGTACTATACGTCTGCAAGATCATGGATCTGAGGGTTCTCTTCGTTTAAGTTCATCCAAGATCATTCTTGTGATGCCATGGTCTTCAATGGGAGGCACTCCAAGAATAGCAGAGAGGAAGGAGCTGTGAGCCCTTGGGATGTCAGATGCTCTGAAGAAACCGATGTTTCCAAAGATGTCTTCAAAGAAAACCCCAAGCTCTGGAGTAGTCAGCATGGTTTGCTCCGGGTAAGCAATAGAAGTAGGAATGGAAAGATCTATACCCGAAGCATTTATCTGGATGCCCCTTTCATGAAGCATAACAAAATGTCCCTTCTTCTTGTTTTTAGGAGCAGTGATGACCTCTCCTTTAAGACCCTGTTGAATGAAGTACATTTGTTGTGCTTCAAGGTATGTTACAAGAATATTATTCTCCTTTTGGATGTTGAGCATCTTGATGAAGAGTTTTCTGAGAATATTAAGTACCAGCTCCTTGTACTTGCTTTTGCTCTTGGAGATGCATTTACCAACTTCCATCCACTCAGTCATCCCAAGAACTTCCAACCATTCAGCTTCATATACTTTTGATAAAGTATCAGCTCTCTTAAGGGTGATAAGTAACTTGGGAGAATTCTTGGTTGGAGGTTGGATGGTAGCATTGATAATCTTGGAATCATCCTTCCTGTTCTTCAATCTCCTTTTAAACCACTCTACTTGTTTTGCCTTCTTGGCCTCATCAACCAATTTTGCGGCTTCAGATTTCTTCTTTATATTTTCAAGCTCATCTTTTTGAGCTTGAAGAGCATCCTTTACCATTGCATGAGTGGCTTCATCTTGAGCCAACTTGAGTACATTTGTCTGATCATACTCAAGTTGTGCTCTAATGGCTTCTTCTTTTTCAACACGTGAGAATTACCCCAAGAGGATCGGTGGGTAATGAAGCGAAAGTTGAAGTCTAAGAGTGTCTCGTCGAGAATCTCTCAACCTTTTCTTTCTCTTTCTTTCTTCTTGCTGTTCTTCAAAAGCGAGAGGCTTCTTTCCTTTGGCTTTTTCTTTTCTTTTCTTCTCTTTTTCAGTTTCAAGGGGTTGAGCACTGATACTCTCCCCCTCAACAGCTGCTTCGGGTACCAAAGGAACAGGGACCACCTCTGTGACCACACCACCATCGGTGGCTGTAGGGGCCACGTCGGTGGCTGCCACGTCGGTGGCTGGATGAAATGGAGAAGCCACATCGGTGGCTGGATTGATGATGTCGGCGGCTGGCATGCTGACGTCGGCGGCTGGCATGCTGACATCGGCGGCTGCTGAGGTGGTATTGATGGTCTTCTTATTTTTCTCCCCCTCAGTGGTTGAACCCTTGAAACCCACTGAAGAGAGAAACTCCTTAACCCTTTCCATA
Organism: Silybum marianum; assembly: GCA_036898165.1. NCBI lineage: Eukaryota > Viridiplantae > Streptophyta > Magnoliopsida > Asterales > Asteraceae > Silybum > Silybum marianum. Next base: position 4,600,906 of record CM072536.1, on the reverse strand, counting down.
TCAGAGCAGAGAGCACCAATTTTCTTCTCAACTCTTTGAAGGACAAATCTATCAGTGTCCTTGAAGTATGAATCACCCATATCTAGTTCAACCGTTGGAGCAGAGGTTGGGACTTTATCAACTTTGGTGTGAAGACTGATAAGAGAGTCCATGATTGCCTGTTGAGTGGCAATGAGAGAAGAAATATCGGTGGCTTGCTTAGAAGAGGTGCTTCGAAGATCCTGAATGAATGAAAGCACAGATGCTTGACTTGAAGAAAATCCTTGCTGAAGATCAAGGATATCCAAATGTAGAAGATCTAAACATGTCATTAGAGTTGGGTGACTCACCGACAACTCCTCTATGTTAGATCTGAGAGATGAGGAAAGTGAAGCCATTCTTTCCATTTCCTTTGTTGCATGTTCTTCTAAAACCTCCACCCTTCTGATAGTATCACTTGTAAAGGTGGTGAAAGCCTGTAGAAGGTCATTCCCTTGCTTTGAAGACATGGGAGCAGAGGGATGAGGCTTTGGTGGTTGATCGCATCATCATCATCATCGGAAGAATAATCAACCAAACCTTTAGATTTTCTTGGGGGGATTTAGGAGATGAGGGGGAGACACTCTTAGGAGAGTGTCTTTGAGGGATTCCTCGGTAATGGGTTCTTCCACACCCTTGTCATGTACGGGAGACGTACCGTCCCGGGGTAGTGTCGGACATCGAAAATCAAGAAAGTGGGTTGCTCCATCAAATGCACCCGGTTGTGATGCACTTTCACGTGGAGTGTGGAAAAGGAGCTGTGAGAGCTCAGGGGGTGGAGAAGAGGTACCTTGGATGGGATACTCCAAGTCATCTTCATCAACTAGTGAGAAAGTTGATGAAGGAATAGTAAGGGTGTCTCTTTTTACAACCAAGTCCTTTTGAGAGGGCCTGGAGGAGCTAGGTATGGATGAGTGTTCCTTGGGTTTTGTGAGGATCTTTTCAACATCTACTGGCTTTTGGGAGCCAGTAGATGGATCATGCGTTTTAACCCTTTGGGTACCCTTGGACTTCTTTGAGGAAGTCTTTGGGGGGCTTTTAGAGTGTCCCCGCTTATGGGATTTAGATGCTTGGGTGGAAGCCAAAGGCTCTTTTGGCTTCGTAGCATCGGTGGGTGCGGAGGTAGATGTGCCCGATGCTTTGGATCTCTTAAGAGATTTGGGCACACCAATGACTCTAGGTACAGAGGGGATAGAAGACATACCTGAAGTTCTCTGGAGACGCGGTTCATTTTCTCCCCAAGCAAGAGTTGCATTCCTTGCAAACTCAACCATAGAAGGTCCGAGAGGGTTGTCGATGCTAAGACCGACCTTTTTCATGATCCGGTTACCCACTTGGTGGAGAGGAGATCATATATGATGTCATCCCTTTTCTTAAGTTTCTCTGCCAACTTTGCATTTATAATAAGAGAGAAAAGTCGTTGGAAGGGTACCTGAGGACGTCTGATGGTAGAAAATGAGGAGATCATTTCATTGAAGAAATAGCTTGCAAAGTCTATTCTCCTTTGAAATATTAGAGCATGTGCCAATTTCGTCACTTGGGAAGGTGATCGATCCGGCCACCTGTCTTCTTGCTCAGGCACAGAATCAGATGAGCAAAAAGGAAGTTCCATATGTTTCCCATGTTTTTGCGCAGTAAAGTACCTGGACCCTTTGACTTTGATCCCTTCTTCTCTTCCAAGTAGTTCAACACATCAACCACCATTTGATGTTCATTACCAAGAGGGAATGGTTCATAGGAATCATAAGTGAAGCTTGAGAATGCTTCTAACATCTTCCACATTGAAGATCACATCATGTTCATCATTACTTAGAACAGATGCAAGAATTTGATCCGAAGAGGCATCAAATGTGCAAGTCAACCAAAAGTTTCCAAGAAGAAACTTACTCATTTTGGGTTTTGCTGTGATTGCATATTGAAGAGGGCATCTCTGAAGAAACCAGCAAACATCATTGTATTCTGGATGAGCATTGTCAACTCCTATTCTTCCAAAATAATTGCATGCAGGAAAGGATAGGGATCCAAAAGTCATGGTCTGTTCTTCAGAAGAGGTCTTTGAAGGAGAAGCCATTGAAGAAGATGGGAGTTGCAGGTTTGAATTTCTTGCTATTGAAGGAGAAGGAGAGTGGGTGCGAGAAAGGTGGTGAAGTAGTGGGGAAAGAGGTTATATATGAGAGGGAAATTTCAATTTTCAAAAGTAATGATTACTTTTGGTGATTGAAAGGTCAGAATTCTAAGGGTTTTAGGGTTGAATTCAGCGCATGGTCTGACATTGATATGTCATTAGGGATAAGAACAAATAATCTTGCTTATCAAGAGTGGTAAGTCAAGAGTTATCTTTAAGGGGTTAAGAAGGTGAAGGATTTGTAACGGTTACCTTGGAGAGTGTAAAACGTCGGTGGCTCAGTAATGAGATAAACGTCGGTGGCTTGACGTCAGCAAACGTCGGTGGCTCGTGAGGCTGACGTCAGCAAACGTCGGTGGATGACGTCATTGAAAACGTCGGTGGCTCGTGAGTCTAGGGGACAACGTCGGAAGGTGATGACGTCAGCTAGTGAGACGTCGGTGGCTCAGGGGTGGTTGTCGGAAAGGCAGGCGGCGAGTTGGTGGTTGGGTGGTGGTCCGTCGGCGGCTCGTCGGTGGGCACACAGCCACCGTCGGCGGCTCTTCGGTGGGTACACAGCAAACGGACGGTGTCGGTGGGTGGCGGCGTCGGAGAGGTGGGTTTGACCTCGGTGGCTCTCGTCGTCGGCGGCTATCGGTGGTGGTTTGCGGTGGTGGATTTGTGGTTTTAGGGTTAAGGTTTTGGGGAAGGGATTTTATGAGAGGGTGAGAGATAGCTGTCGGTGACTTAGTCACCGACATTTGATATATATTTTATTTTCCTTTTTCTTTTTATATTATAAATACATAAATATAATATATAATTTATAAATATATATAATATATATAAAGTATATATAATATATATATAAGATTTATATATAAAACATATAACATATATAAGTTATAAATATATAAATGTATATAGTATATATATATATATGGAATATATATATATATATATAAAACATACATTATATATAAATGTAAAATATATTAGTCTATGTTTACCATACCTAACTCACCAATGAGGAATTTGAACCTTGCTTCATCAAGGGGCTTTGTGAACAGATCAGCCAATTGATAATCGGTGGGAATGAAATGAAGCTCCACATCACCTTTAGAGACATGATCTCTTATAAAGTGATACCTGATATCAATGTGCTTTGATCTTGAATGAAGCACAGGGTTGTTGGCAATGGCTATTGCACTTGAGTTGTCACACATTATTGGGATTTTTGAGAAAATTTGATTATAATCACACAACTGATTTTTCATCCACAATATCTGTGCACAACAACTTCCAGCAGCCACGTATTCTGCTTCAGCAGTAGATGTAGACACCGAATGTTGTTTCTTACTTGACCAGCTCACAAGCTTTCCACCAAGTAACTGGCAACTTCCGGTTGTACTTTTTCTGTCTATTTTTGAACCTGCAAAATCAGAATCAGAGTACCCGATGAGATCGAAACCTGAGTCTTTGGGATACCAAAGACCCAGATTTATGGTACCTTTCAGATACCGAAAAATCCTTTTCACAGCAGCCAGATGTGATTCTTTAGGATTTGCTTGGTATCGGGCACACAGACAAGTAGCAAACATAATGTCAGGTCTACTTGCAGTTAGATAGAGAAGGGATCCTATCATGGCTCTATAATTTGTAATATTAACAGAAATACCATCAGGATCAGAAAAGAGTCTAAGAGGAGGAGCCATAGGAGTTTTCATGGTAGAGCAAGTATCAAATTGAAACTTTTTCAGAAGATCTTTAATGTATTTACTTTGATTTATGAAAATACCTTCTGAAGATTGTTTTACTTGCAAACCAAGAAAGAAAGTTAACTCCCCCATCATGCTCATTTCATATTCTTTTTGCATGAGGGAGCTAAACTCATCACACAAGGATTCATTGGTGGCTCCAAAAATAATATCATCTACATAGATTTGAACAAGAATGATATTACCTTGTGATTTCTTGAAGAAGAGAGTGTTGTCAACCTTGCCTCGTATGTACTTATTTCTAAGTAGATATTCTGAGAGAGTGTCATACCAGGCACGTGGAGCTTGCTTGAATCCATATAGAGCTTTATCCGGCCTATATACATGATATGGATGGATCGGATCTTCAAACCCAGGAGGTTGCTTCACATACACTTCTTCACTAATTCACCATTCGTGAAGGCACTTTTGACATCCATTTGGAATACCCGAAAATTCTTGTAAGCTGCATGGGCAAGAAATATTCGAATAGCTTCCAATCTGGCAACAGGAGCAAAGGTTTCATCATAATCAATTCCTTCCTCTTGCCGATATCCTAGAGCAACCAACCTTGCCTTGTTTCTTATGACAGTTCCTTCTTCGTCCATCTTGTTTCGAAACACCCATTTTGTTCCAATAATTGTTTTGTTGGATGGACGAGGAACTAACTTCCAGACTTTGTTTCTCTCAAATTGTGAGAGCTCTTCTTGCATGGCAATTACCCAGCTAGGATCAGCTAGGGCTTCATTTATCAGCTTAGGCTCAACAATGGAAACAAAGTTGACATATAAGCACAGATTGCTTATGCCTCTTCTGGTTTTTACACCAACTTGTGGATCACCTATGATTTGATCTATTGGATGATCCATGGTCCACTTTAGTGCAGGAGGTAAGGAGGGAGGTAGAGAAGAGGATGAGGTAGGAATTTGGGATGGTGAAGAAGGGTTTAAGGGAGATATGGTGTTTTGGTGGGTAAGGTCTTCTGAAGAGTTAGTTTCAGGAGGTGGAGAAGAAAGAGAAGGTTCTGAAGGTAAGGTGGTGTTTATGGGAGGCTGAGAAGAGTTGCTATCTGGAGGATTGGTTTGAGAGGAGGATGGAATTTCACCAACACATGAATTTATCCATAGGTTTAATTCTTCTTGTTAGATCCCAAACTAGCAACAATTGAGACAACTCCATAAAATGTAGAGAAGAGATAGAGAATTAAAGAATATTAATCACAAAATCATCAACTCATATTCATGTATTCATCATTATGGAGGGGAATTGAGAAGAACACCACATATTAGAATGAACCGACTCTCATAAGTCTGTATGTGTGCAAAATGTATTTTCTCCCAAAACTTACATACAAATGAAGCTAAGACACCATATTTATAGGTGCCCAATACATGTGTTAAGCCCAAGCCCATAAAACACTAAAAGGCCCAAAACACAATTCTTTATAAAACTTTCCATCTAATTGGGGCTAATTAGATCTAACAATCTCCCCTTAAAGTTTTATAAAGAAAGCATCATCAAATATTCTCCCCCTTGCTTTCTTTAGAAGCTCTTATGTGCCATTCTTCAAGTCTTTAAGGTGTTACAACCTCCCCTTTAAATATAGGCTCATATTCTTGAAAGACCGAGACATTTTACACTTTCTGTCCAGCTTTCATGACTCAACTTTATCGCTGTTTTTGACCATTAAGGAGACTTATTGAGAGAAAACATAAAACATGCACATTGAACTTCAGCTTCTTAACTTATCAACAAGCTTTGATTCAACCAATTTCGATGAAAATTGAGTGAGTTGTGCAAGTTTTCCCTCAGCTGCACAAATCAGTCATCAAAACACAAAATTTGACGCTTTAGACCTCGTTGAGTTGAGTTCAGCTCCGAGTTTTAGATTGAAAAACAGAGGATATTGTGATAATAAAAATGTCATGAAGAACGGACATGCGAACATCCATCGGAAATCAGAAGGAGTATGAGTGAAAATCATTGCTTTCGTTCCAGCATTAGTCAGCAGACTTTGACAGTGAATAAGACGTGTCGGCTCACTGAATTTGAGAAAATTCAAAACTTCAAAGTCGTGCATATGTGTGTTATCGTTCCAACGCAACTGGATTCATGTAGATTGGAGCTTCGAGTAAAAAGATGTGCGCGTGTTTCTGAAACAGCGCAATGTCGAGAAAACCGAAAAATAATCGGGTTATGTGCTTTGGTTCGATGTGAGTTCTGGACCAACGCACTTTGATTTTGATGCTTTGGACTACCTCCGGTTCGTCTCTCGGTTCATCATGATGTTTGGTCTTTGTGAGCCGTGGTTTGAGAGTTTTGATCGTACCGAACATCATGAAATGCAAGATTTGCATAAGGGCACTTCTAATCGAGCTTCCGGCCCATTAAGATTTAAGTAAGATGTCTTATTAAGCTTTGATCAAGCTTAAAAAAACTTCGAATGAGCTTCTGAAATGATTAAGCTTCTGGATCAATTAAGCTCTTATTAATCTCAGTAAGATCTGGATAAACTTCTGAAAGACTAAGCTTCTGCTCGTGTAAAGAGGTGCGATGGGTGGCTTAAAAGAGCTTCTTTTGATAAAGCTTCTGATAGAGATTTTTTTAGACGTATTCCGAATAAGCTCGGTTAAGCTCGAATCGACAACAACTTAAATAAGCTCAAAACTTCTAATTAAGCTCACAGCCTTCCGATCCATAAAGATTTGAGCTTTATAGCTTCCGGATGACTTCGGACGCCTTCGAACCGTTGTATCTTATGATCGCTTTATCATAAAAAGAACTTTTTTGGACAAAGAAGCTCCGGACAACATTTTCGGTCGGACGAAGCATACGAGGCTTCGGATGACTCGGAATGTCATGCAACAGCTTTTGGACTGCTTTGCAACTTCTGAACAGAATTTCTGAATATGATTAAGCTTCGCCTCATTAAGCTTCTGGATGACTTACTGGATCTGATTAAGCTCATATCTTCTGGTTTTGCTGATATCTGCCTGGACTAAGCTCTACATCTTCTTGACAAGAACTTCGAGTGCATCTACTGAACTGTTTAGGATCTCTACTTCTGGACAACTTCTGCACATCAGACCATTTGCAAGTATAGAGAGGCTTCAGAAGCTTCTGGATGAAACTGTTAGCTTCTGGACAGCAACCTCTGGCAGCAACCTCTATCTCATTAAGCTTTGATTAAGCTCTGTCTTATTGAGCTCTGTTAAGCTTGTGATTTCAACTTCTGGACAAGTTCTGGATGATCTGTACGCCTTCTGATTTATTGCCGATCGAACACCTTCTGGTTTGTTTAGATCTTTGGTCTATAAAGATCATAACTGAGCTCACTGGTTTGCTTAGCAACTGCAGCTGCCTTCTGTGGCTTAATAACTTCAGCTGCATGATGTACCAACTGCTTCTGATTCATCATAGTTCATATCTCATTCTCGATAACCCGAGCCCCTGGTTTGTTATCTTGATCTGAACCATTTCATAACTTGTTCTGCGCATCGGGTGCATTATTTACAACATCAGAGCATGGACCATATTCAGAATCATCAAAATGAAAGTGTAGTTAAATGCATCATCTTGAAAGCTTCTCAAATCAACCCGATTTTAAGAAGTGACCTGCTCCCATGTCACATTTAAACAACAATACATTATCGTCTGTTTCCATCTTTGCAACAAACTTAGAGGATTCAGAATGAATTACACATGGATCACTTAATCCAACAGTAACAAGTATGGCTGGATAAATCTGAGCATTCACATTGTTAACTGGTGATTTCATGTAGAAGTAGAACCCCAAACCGCAATAACCATGAAGAAAATTGTGACTCTGATTTAAGCTCCTGATCTGAAATATTGGCATATTTGGATCTGATTAAAAGAGCCTGCCTCGTGCTTGAATCTGGTTCTTCTCTAAAATCTCAAAAGAAGCACGATAAACATTTAAGCAACATGAGATGGACTCTTTCTGACTCGAGAAGGACTTAATGACAGTTCTTTACACTCTAACTTCTGACTGTATTGATCATTTCATATACAGATCATAGAAATTTTTGGCATCTTGATGCTGAAAATTACATCCGCCTCACCACCAGCACTCCAGCCTACACTTTTCAATTTAGGTTGATAGCATCACTTAGAAGTTCTCATTGGAAACAAACTATGGAGTATTCAATTTGTGGCTTGCAAGAGTTGATTTGTGGATAAATAATGATTGAGGTAATCTAGCACGACTTCTTTCTTGCACATGATAAATGAAACAAGTTGATGGTTATCAACATGAACAACCTTCTGATTTTGCTGTTGAGAACTGTGAAAAGTGGCAGCAAATGACACCAAAGATGCAACACTGCTGATTGCATTAAGCTATCCATAAGAATCGATTTATCAAGATCTTTTGAATTACCATCTTTGAATCCACCAGTGTGGTTGCTGTTTAATTTTCACCTCCAGAAATGAAATGTCCCTGAATTTGAACTTTGTAACTTGTGGTTCTTATAGAATCTTGGTTTATGAAAATCACTCACTGGCAGTGACTAGATCTGGCAGTACTACTTGATCTGATGATACATATATCAAGGAATTTACACTTTTTGTCTGCATGATCTGTTATTCCTCCTATCCACATCGAAAGAAGACTAAAGCTAAATTATGTTAAAAGAATAGATCATGACAAAGAACTACTTCAAAAAGTTCAGACAACCAACAACCGCATTTGAGTGTTATAACCAGTCTCTTTTCTGATTTAAACCAACAAAACCAAAACTATTTCAACAGATATAAACATCTCCCTTATCCCTCCAATTTCAAAATAAATCAGGTAATTGACTCTTTGTAAAATAAACCCAAATGAAAGAAGAGAATCCAATCTCGGCTTCACATAAGGCCAGATCAAGGATCGACAGCCCTATTACCAAGGTGCTGATAAGCTATGGACTCAAGCACACAATAAGATGGGATTAAAAATCAACCACCTACTTAGTGCTAAAATATTAGACCAAAGAAGGAGGGAGATCAAAATTAATCAAAACACATACACACATGTAGTAAAACTGATCAGATCTAATAAACTGAAATTAAATCTTCACAGACACATTTCATCAAACACGTGGAGTGCATAATCAGATTGGGTTTAGAATCAATAAAATCTTCTATGAATAATCATCCAAATCTCGTCTAGATGAAATATTGGATCTCAAATAAGCATAAAACAGAAAATTAGATCATAGAAAGGATATTTGGGTTTTGGCTCATGTGATTGAAACAATCTAAGCACCAAAACACCAAAATCAATAACCAATTCAACAATCGTTGCCATAGATGACCGAATTGAAGAAGAGTTTCTTCAATTGGCTCTGATACCAATTGTTAGATCCCAAACTAGCAACAATTGAGACAACTCCATAAAATGTAGAGAAGAGATAGAGAATTAAAGAATATTAATCACAAAATCATCAACTCATATTCATGTATTCATCATTATGGAGGGGAATTGAGAAGAACACCACATATTAGAATGAACCGACTCTCATAAGTCTGTATGTGTGCAAAATGTATTTTCTCCCAAAACTTACATACAAATGAAGCTAAGACACCATATTTATAGGTGCCCAATACATGTGTTAAGCCCAAGCCCATAAAACACTAAAAGGCCCAAAACACAATTCTTTATAAAACTTTCCATCTAATTGGGGCTAATTAGATCTAACACTTCTTCATCACAAGATAATGAAGAAGTTTCAAACTCATCAAACTTCACATGCATGGATTCATCTATGCATTGTATTCTTAGATTGAAGATTCTAAAGGCTCTTGAGGAGAGAGAATAGCCCATGAAAATTCCATCATCAGACTTTGGATCAAACTTTCCAAGTTGTTCCCTGTCATTTAGCATGTGACAAGCACAACCAAACACATGGAAGAAGTCAACTGCAGGTTTTCTACCATGGAAAACTTCATACGGGGTCTTGTCATGCCTTTTGACTATGATAGACCTATTTTGAGTAAAGCATGCAGTGTTAACTGCTTCTGCCCAAAAATAGGTTGGCAACTTGGATTCACTCAGCATAGACCTTGCAGCTTCACATAGTGTTCTATTCTTTCTCTCAACAACACCATTTTGCTGAGGAGTGCGTACGGTAGAGAAGTTCTGAGAGATTCCTTTTAGGTCAAAGAAATCTTCCAGAGCAGCATTCTTGAATTCAGTGCCATTATCACTTCTGAAAGACTTCACCAGTTTACCATTCAAATTTTCAATCTTTCTTGTAAACCTGATGATTTCTTCAGCAACATCACTCTTGTGTTTCAGAAAGAACACCCAAGTATATCTAGAGAATTCATCGACGATTACTAGCATATACTTTTTACCACCCAGACTGGGTGTACTGACTGGACCGCATAGATCCATGTGAAGAGGTTGAGAGATAGAAGAGCATTGTTTTGTTTTAAAGGTAGTTCTGGTGAGTTTTCCTTTTTCACATGCCCCACACAGCTTTTCTTTTTCAAAAGCTATTTTTGGCATTCCAACAACCAGCTCCTTGTTGGAGAGTTTGTTCAAGGTTTTAAAGTTTAGATGAGAGAACCTTTTATGCCACAGCCAACTTTGTTTGGCTAGTTCTTGAGAGAGGAGACACACTGCCTTCTCCCGTTGCACTTTCCTTCATGTTGATTATGTACACGTCATTCGCCGGGTTCCCGCTAGTACAATCTTGTTACGTACATCAAAGACCAAGCACACACACAGCTGGAACATGACCTTATAGCCCAAATCACATATTTGGCTGATGCTTAGAAGATTGTACATTAGCCCTTCAACATGAGCTACTCTGGAGAAAGTGATGGTTCCATTTGAAATGGTACCATATCCTTTGGTGACCCCTTTTCCATTTCCTCCAAAGGAAACAGTGGGTCCCTTTTCGTTTGAGAAGTTAGAGAGAAGAAGTTTGTTTCCGGTCATGTGTCTTGAACACCCACTATCCATGTACCATATGTGATCTTTATTTGGTACCTGCACCCAGAAACAAATTTAGACTTTTGGTACCCATTTTGAGGTGGGTCCTTTGGGATTAGAAGGCATTTTAGTTTTGCAAGGAACCAAGTCTTTTGGGCAATTTTTAGCAAGATGAAGAGTGTTGCCACAATTATAGCACTTCTTTAAAGGAAAGGCCTTTTTAAAATCCCTATCATCAAAACTTTGAACAGAGGTTGAGGAATGAGAAGAAGAGGGGTGTCCAATACCTGGTCTTGGTCCAAGAATACCTTTACCAGGATTTCTTGATTTCTTCAAGTTTACTGACCGAGGAATAAAGTTAGTAGCTATTTGAGATTTCCTTTTAGATGAAAATTTTGATTTAGAAATTTTTTTCTTTTGAGGAGAAAATCTTTTTGAAGAAGGATACTCAGCAACTTCAGAAGGCTGCTCCTGGGAGTACCTTGACTCATGCAGACTTAAGGAATTTAAAAGTCTTTGGATAGGTTTGGGAGAAGAAGAAGAGCTTGGAAGAGTTGAAACCATTGAAGACTCAGAAGAGATTTCTTTAGCTTTAACAAAGACTCCAAACTTTTTGGAACCAGATTCTACTTTGAGCATGTCAAGTAGATCTATAGAGTGAACGGAGGTAGAATCCTCAGATGAGTAACCGAAGAGATCATCATCGTCATCGGAAAGGAAACCAGCAGGAAAACCTTGACACTCAGAAGAATGGAGTGGGAGATCAAAAGGTTGAGGAACATCTTTTCCATAACCAAGGCCAGACTTATCCTTGCTGGTTATTTGATCTTGAAGGATCCTTTCAAGATTCTTAGAGGATTTAGTCCATTTAGACGAACCTCTTGTTCCTTTTCAAGAGTGGAAGAGATCTTTGATTTTTCCTCGAAAGACCGTCGTTTAAGTACCGAAGGTTTTCCGGATGACTTTCATTTTGTCAAAATCTTTTAGTTTTGAAAAGCAAGAGAGGAGTTGATCATTTAGACATTTTATGTGCACATCAGCCTTTTTCTTTTGAATCTTTAAGTCACAGAAGTCAACAGTTAAAGAATCAAAGGCATCAGCCTTTTGATCATCAGAGAGAAAGGTAAAGGGATGTACCTGAGGTTTTGTCCCCGAAGTGGATCCCTCAGAGATACAAGAGTGGTGTAGAGTGATTTCTCCATGTCTTCTATCTCATCAATTTTGGCCATGAGGCACTTAGTGACATACTCACTCTCACTCTCGCAAGGTTTGCTCATCTTCCCAAAGAATGAGCCTCAAAGCAACTAAGGTTTTATTTTTACCTTGGTTTCTCTCCTTTTCTCTCTTGTATTTGGCTTTGTATTTCTTGTACCTTGAGGTTTCTTTTGATTCAGAATTTTCTTTAGAGGATTGGCTATTTCTCTCCGTTCATGCTTCCTAGAAGCCGATTTTGAGAAGTCATGGCCATAAGAAGAAGAAGGTTTAGAGGAAGAAGCTTTTGATCTGCATTCAGAAGCAAAATGACCTTTCTTTCCACAATTGAAGCATTCTTCATTTGCTTTATCAGAAGAGGATTTTTGAGAAAAAGGTTTTCTATTAAATTTGGAGCGGTTTGAAGAAAATCTTTTGTTCTTGGTTTCAAGAAGCATTGCCATACTATCGAAAGTATGTCAATGGTCGATTCTTCTCCTTCATCATCAAAGACTATAGTATGCATCCGACGGATGAGAAGAGTCTTCCTTAATATCTTTTTCGTAATCGAAGAAGGATAGGTGATTCTAGGAATACAAGAAGAAGGTTTTGAATCACCTATCAAAGCAATAGAGGAGGATTTGATATCCTTTATAAGAGACTTTCTGCTGGTTCTTAGTTTGTTCATAGTGAAGAAGAGTTCCATAGAGAGCGATTAAAGGCATTATTTCTAAGTCCTTGGTTTGCTTGATGCAAGTACAGATAGTTTCCCAGAAATCTGGAAGACAATCCATGAACTTGCAGAGAACTTCTTCATTATCATAAACTCGGCCAAGAACTTTGAGATCGTTGAGAAGACAGTTAAAACGATTAAAGTAGGTAGAAAGAGATTCTCCCTTTTCATGGGAGAAGAGTTCATACTTTCTAACAAGACAGATCGTGTTAGATTTCTTTACTTCTTTGGTGCCTTCATATAAGACACTCAAAGTATCCCACATCTCTTTAGCGATGGGAAGGTTAAGAAGAGAATGATACACATCATCGGGAAGGGAAACAAGAAGAGCGATTTGACTTTAGTATCTAAAGCGACTAGGCGTTTATCATCTTCACTAAATTTGTTAGAAGGTTTGATGATATATCTACCAGTTTTCTCACTTTTTTCGTCATCTGACTCTATGTCCTTTCCTTCAGCGTCCTTTTGAGGGCCAAAGCGAGCCTATATTTTAGGAACAATAGGTCCCTCACTGAGAATGTTGGGATACCTGCAATCGATCCCTTCCAAGAATAATAACATGCGATTTTTCCATAACCCAAAGTTGTTTGGGTTGAATCTTGGGGGTTTAGCCAAAGATCCTAAATCATATGTATTACTGGAAGAGGTCTGCAAGGTACCATCAACATTTGAGGTAGTAGCCATCACAGATCTGGTTTATGAGATTAAACCAACTGCTCTGATACCAATTGTTAGTCCCCAAAGAGAGATGGCTAACTAAGAGAGGGTTTTGTAGAAGGGGGGGTTGAATATAAAACACACAGAATATACTTTTTTTAAATTTTTTAATATAAATATTAAAAATTTACACACGTATAGTTTGATGCGTAAAAGAACAGCAGACTATTCTATCAAACTAAACACACGGATAACAAGAATTAACTATTACACTAAGCAAGTTAAAACAATACCGTTATAGCACACGGCTTTGACACGGTCAAACAAATAATCACTACAAGATTTGTTGAAAGCGTGAGATTTCGGGAAGGACTTCATCTCCTTTTATAGTGTCCATGCATGGGATGCAAGTGGACAAAATGTCAAGGTTTCATTAGCCGGAAGATTATTCGATGGACAAAGGAAGAGACCACTTCCTTTGTACTAGAATAATGGATGAACCATTCCTTGTAGCACGTAATGTCGGATAACTTTATCTTCTTTTCTTCATGCTCGTGAAGTCCCATCAAGCCTTTTAGCTAAAAGACAAATATTCCTTTTATAAGAATAAAAGAGAATGTCTTTATTTAAGGCTTGGTGCCCAAGTTCTTCTTCATGGCTCACGTGTCTTGCAATTGATGTGAGTCAAGAACTTATCTCTTTGAAATTGCTAAGTGATACATCTCACTATGTATCACATCGGTGGATACCTTATAAGGCTGGAGTTGATAAGTGTACACTTTGCTTGATAACTTCTTCTTTCACTAAGTGACAAAAGTGTATACCCTTGTGAGTTGATATCACAGCCTTAGAAAATATACCTGCAATTTCGGTGACCAAGATCATAGTATCGGTGACCATGACATCAAACTTGATGACCTCATCTTATTTGATGTCCTTAGTACTTTTGATGACTTTTGAGTGTACCATCGGTGACCCACTATATTGGTGACCCAATCTTGACTTGGCAAGATGGTCTGAATATTGAAGTTGGTTGATACATCCAAAATTCCACTTTTTAATGTACAACCCCTTGATTGAATAGTCTTTGACTCTTCAATACTTGAAGCATATTTCAGACCTTCAAAAGAACCTGTAAAAATTCATTCATATAAAGGAAGGTGGTTCATCACCAAATCATCGGTGACCCAACAAAATCCTTTACATGTTTGCCATTACCCTAAACGGGACCAACAATATTATTAAAATATTCATATATTTAGTAAGCTATTATTTTTCTACTATAATACTTAATTTCGAGATTTATTATTGTTGGAATATAATAAAAAATGTTTCTCTTTCATGATAATCATTTTTAAGAGTTCTCCAAATTTAGATATTGTTTCTTCTACTTTCTTTATTATGGAGGATATGTTGAAGGAGACTTTTTTTTTGTTGCTAGAAGTCCTCAAAATATTCATTTTCTCCGATTTCGAGAATTTGAGGTGTGGTTATTTGTATTTACTTCTCATTGCCAACAATATACAATTCATAAACTTACATGGCTTGTTGTTTCCATGGGCTAAAAATTAACATTATATCATACGATCTTATGTACTATTTTATTGAAATCTTAAATCTCTTACTTACAAGTTAAGAAGTACAACTTGACGTATATCATTCTTAACATGAGGTTTCAACCGCTATTCCTAAATTCAAATCAGCAATTCATTCCTCTAAGAAGGGTACTTCTGCTTCGAACATCTCTTTGTTATTAACGTTTTGCAAGACATTATAATTACCCAGGAACTTTTGAAGCTTCCAACGGTTACAATTAAAACACAAAGATTCAAATTTGGAGGGGTGTTTTTGAGGGAAAGAGACATTATTATTCCTTCTCAAGTTGATCCTTCACTAGCAAACTAGTTCTCCACCAAAAAACGCAATCTTCTTCTAGACCTGGAATGTAAATAAATAGCATATGTGTTCTTCTAGATATGAAAGTCGGAGCATCAACTGGGGGAAAATATCTTAATATGAAAAATAATCGATATTCTAGACAATATGTATGGTAACTATGTTATTAAAAGGAATTAATTTTGCATATGTGTAGGTGTATGAAATCAAGGAGGGAAATACCTAGGTATTATCAAATGCATAACCATGTTCAATCGAAACGAAGAATATAGATATTGATTCCCATGTGTCGCCATATAGTTTTCTTATTTCAACACAACCGTTTATGAGGCACAAGGTGAAAAATAACTCCCAAAACCTAGATCCTCTCGGTGAATAGGATCACTGTTTGATGTTGTTGTAGACTCACCATAATATTATTTTTTTGCAAATGAAACTCAGATAAAAACGAACATAAGCCCGAGGAACTTATGAAAATGACAATATTGGGAGAAGGTTCTATCGAGTTTAAGAGGGCCCGTCAGTTGAAGTATCTATCTCAACCGGAAGAGTACAAATCAAGAACCACCAAAATACACATGGAAAGGTGCCTCAAGAAGATGTTAAGAATAAACTCTAACATAGTATATTTGATGGTTGTCAAAAATCTTGGAAGAACTTCAAGCAGCAGATAATAAGTTGCACTATGTACAAGCAATAATCGACCATGATATCATTATACTTGAGAATCCAGACTCCCAGACATAAGTATTTGCTAGGCCGACAAAGGTATGTTAATATTTTCATGAAACTTACACAATTATTGAACCAATCTTATGTCTCTGGCTAACTTTTACTAATAACATGTATAAAATATGAGTCACGCTTATAAATGTTTTGAGTAAGCCAACGGATATGGAATATCTAAAATAAAGTTCAATTGCCTAAATTTGATTGATCATATTCTTTGGAGAAGATATCAACAATCGCGATACAGAAATTTTAACATAAAAAATAACATATCATGCACGTTCATCTTATCATCATGTTGTGTCTGTTTTTGCTTTTTTATTTTTTGTTGAAACAGTGTATCCTATACTGATCCCCTTGTGTTGTATATATTATACTGATATATATATATATATGGCCTTTTCTTTATGTCCATAAATATCTTAACCAACTTACGTGCATCTCGATTCTTGACTAATCCAACAAGGCATTAAATTTTAAACCGATAACTTTAAAAATATAATTACTTTATTAAATAAAATAAATAAAAAACCCAATCGGATTCTATAGACATTTCCATTTCTTTTCACTTCACATCTTTCAAAAATTCTTTCTTCCATTTTCATGGTTTTGAATCATCACTCATCATCAGTGTTCATAAACAGATTCTGGTAAACCCATTTCTTCATTTTGAGAATTTTGTAGCGGAAAACTCAATCTGCATTCATTGGAATCAAAATCAAACCCTATTTTAATACAACTCGTTACCGGAAGATTCACAGAAGAGATCGATCATAAATGGGTTGTGTTAAATCATCCAACGTCAATGGTCCACGTAAGTATTCCGATCTTTCCAACTCTTAATTATTGATTGTTTTTTATTGAAGATTTTAGGATGTGAATTGAATTAGGGTTTTATGTATTTTGATCGATTGACATGAAGTGATTAGATCTTTTAGGGTTTTTGTATAATGGTGTTCTTAGTTTATAACTATATGCACGTTAACTGTTTGATTAAATTTCTTAACCAAATTGTTTTCTTAAATCTTACCAATTACGATTCTGAAGTAAAATCCATAATACCCCTTAATAAAATCACTTATTTGATCATAGAAATAAACAGAAATCGTCATTGATGATCGATTTTGGTCCACAAATTCATATCGTTTTGCCATTCTTGAAGAGCATTTCGAACAACTGTTTGTTCTAAGTTCTTAATTAACAAGATCCTTGATTCTAATTCATATCAAATTAGCTATTTGGGCGTAATCATTGATACAAATTCTTGATTTCTAATTCAAGATTATCTTGGCTTTTAAGTCGATCTTGAAGCCCTATTTTGATCGATTTGTTGTTCTTTGTGATCCCAATTCTCTTATTCTTTCCCATCAAATGATCATACATATATAGATATATATCATCTGTATTTACTCCAATTTACTATTATCTTCCATCAAAGATATACATTATCTGTATCAACTTCATTTTTGTCGAATTTAGTTTAACGCATGAAATACCATGATTGTTTTTTAGTCCAAGTGGTCGATCAATCACCATTGATGGTTGTTAAACTTTTGTTGAATCTTTATATATATATATATGTGTGTGTGTGTGTGTGTTAATTTTTGGTGTTGTTTACAGGAGCTAACAGAAGGGCCAGAATCAGAAAGCCAAGGCCATGGAACCATACTGAACCCATAACTCGTGATCAACTTAACGCAATGCGTGAGGAGTTTTGGGATACCGCTCCACATTATGGCGGCCGCCGAGGTGATTTTCTTGATCAATTTTGTACAAATTTATGATATAACCTTTCGTGGGTTCTTCGTATTTCTAGTTTTTATGTACGATTTGTGGGTATTCTTCCTTAAATCAGAAAAAAAGATTCGTTCTTTTTCTTTTTTATAACCTATTTTGTCGACCTCCTTAGGCCGAAAAAGCCTTTTCGTTCGTTTTCAAGTTTAAATTCTCGTGAATATGATTCTATGATGTTTGACACCCAAAAGGGTATTTTCAGATAGGGTTAATTAGTGCATGAAATAGCAAACTACTTTTATAAATTTCATTATTATGACATTGTACTTTCGGTTATTTTATTACATGAATATACTTTCAAATTATTTTTATTAAGACATTGTACTTTGGAAAATCTACTCAATATAGCAATGGTTAACTTGTTACCTTTTTTACCTGTTACCTATAATAAGGAAATTTTTGAAAGTAAGTTGATATTTATCTGGCTATTGTCGTTTTCATGAGACATCTCCGTTTTTCGTAAAAGAATCTCTAAAAGATTTTGTTTGATGGTTGTCAGAGATTTGGGACGCACTTCGAGCTGCGGCCGAGGCTGAGTTACCCTTTGCACAAACTATAATTGATAGTGCTGGCATTATCGTTCAACATCCCGATTTGACTCTTTGCTATGATGAACGTGGTACATATATTAACGTTATTTATGAAACTCGTTAAGTTTCCAAATATTATCTCGTTTTTGATCACTTTTTTACCATATTTTAGGTGCAAGATACGAGTTACCATTGTACGTTTTGAGTGAGCCAAGGAATCTGATCCGTAACCCGACATAATAACGACAATGATATGGCGAAGACTTGTAAATCATGTACTTACGTTTCATCGTCACGTTTTTTTTTCTAACTTTTGATTTGATATTTTGAAGGAATATGTTAAATAAATGCTACATTTAGTTACTAGTTACGATATATGACATTTAGACATTTTTTGTTTTGATGGATAAAGGAAAGTTTCAAATGTTTGGGATAAAATGTGAAAAAAAATTAGTTTTGGTTTAAGATTTGTGTGTGTATATATATATACCAGTGTTCGGTACCGCACGTTGCGCGGTAGCGATAATTTTTTTAAAATATTCAAGTTAAAAGGGTTGATGATCACATATTAGATTTTAAATTGATATAAATCGATATTACACTGATATAAAGTTGCTTTATCATATCACCAGTTATTTTTTATGCATATAATTAATTCAATTTTACATCATCAAACTTTCTAATTGGCTTAAAATAATAAAATATTTAGATTCACAATGCAAATGCGGTGTTGTTACCTAATCTATATATATATATATATATATATATATATATATTAAAAGAGAAACCAAGGTAGATGACTTGGCCTCTTCTATAATCAAGAAACTCAATTATCTATTATCTTATTCATTCTCTTTTTAACCATTTTTTTAATTTCCAATGTTAATTTCCTATAAATATTGATTATTTATTTATGATTGCATTTAACACTAACCTTTTCGTTTTCCCCAACTCCATTTCATTTCCCAACCGTTTCATTTTCCCAATAATATTTTACTTTATTTGATTGTGTTTTGAGTTCAAGACTTTGCTTCACCATCCCTTATCTCGACTCCAAGGAATCATATACACCATGTCTTTTAGTTCTCTCAAATCAACCTATTGATTTTCGTTTCGTGTTTTGTTTGATTTGATTGTGTTTTCTCTTGAAGGTTTGAGTTCAAGAAACATAACACAATTTATTTGGATTTCAAGCAATCTCAAGTAAGATTTCCATATCTATATTGTTACTACAAGCTTCTTATCACCTACGTTTGACTACTAACCTCTTATCATCTACGAATTTCAAGTAAGGTTTCCTTCTCAATGTATGTATGTTATGTACGTATGACATGCACTAATTGTATATCGTGCAATGTGTTCGAATAAATGTTGATGTTAATTATACTTTATTTTTATGAATTTTTTTCAACAAATTGATATCATCGTATACACCATATCTTTTGGTTCTCTCAAATCAACCTATTGATTTATGTTTCATGTTTTGTTTGATTTGATTGTGTTTTCTCTTGAGGGTTTGAGTTCAAGAAACATAACACAATTTATTTGGATATCAAGCAATCTCAAGTAAGATTTCCATATGCTTAGTATATATTGTTACTACAAGCTTTTTATACTTACGAATTTCATTTGACTACTAACCTCTCTTATCATTTACGAATTTCAAGTAAGGTTTTCTTCTCAATTTATGTATGTTATGTACGTATATATGCACTAATTGTATACGTGCAATCTGTTCGAATAATTGTTGATTTTTATTATACTTTATTTTTATGAATTTTTTTCAACAAATTGATACCTTAAATATTTGATTTTTATGATCATGGAACTATTGCTTTTTCCGTTTATCTTTTATTTTGCATGTCTTTCTTTTATGTTACTTAAGTTTGTTATATGTTTCATCTCTCCTTGGTGATTTCATTGTAAAGTTTTGTGAACATGAGAGGTATTCTTTCATCCCTTACTTCTAGAAGACGTACCCGCTGCAAAGCAACGGAATTTAAATATTTCATCAACATTAAATTTAGAACTTTCAGACTTTTTCAAGATATCAACTTGTCTATCGTTTGAACTTATAAAGCCACATTCATTATTTTTACAAAACTCAAGAACAATCGTAATATAAAAAGAACAAAGTAATACATTTAAGACCCATTTGATTTGACGACTTTTTTAAAAAATTGGAAATTTTGTTTGTGTTTGGTATAGGTTTTGAAATAAAATAAAATTTTATTACTAATTGATTTTTAGGAAACAAGTATTTTAAACATTTGTAACTCTTAAAAATCTAAATAATTATCACTTTTTATAATATATTAATATAGATATAGATAGATAAATGTGTAAAATGAAAATTAAAAATGAAAAATTAATAACTCGATACATATTCATCATTTTTAATATTATTATTAAATCCAAAAATATCGATATTAAGCTCTTTTAAGGTATTGAAGAAGACGACTATAACTGTATAGTTTATAAAAGAAAACGTTTTTAATTATTTAATATGTTTTAGTTAACATACGATTATATATGTTAATACTGAAATGGTGTTAATTGAAAAATGAAAAAAGTAAAAATAAAAAAGTTAATTAAATAACTATAATTTATAAACTATAAGATTCACTACGTATTTATGTTATTTGCTAATATAATTAAGACCAAATATATTCAATATTGGCTCATTTTAAAGGTATTAACAAAACGATTACAACGATACAATTTGTAAAAATAGAAACATATTTTTCTTAATGTAATTTGATTTACCATTATTTATTTTAATTTGATACGGTGTAAAATAAAAAATAAAATAGTAAGAGATATGAATGAAATTTAAAAGGGAAAATTATTGTTTTAACCATTTCAGAAAATTATATACCCAAAATATCAAAAATCTCTCTCAACTTACCAAAATAACCAAAATTTTGAATAAAACATTTCATATCATACGAATTAACTTTTCCATTTCGTATGGAATCTCACACACACACACACCATTTCGTATCCATATGGATACGAAATGGCTTTATCCACACACACACACTTCCCATTTCGTATGGAATCTCACACACACACACCATTTCGTATCCATACGAAATGGCTTTATACACACACACACTTTCCATTTCGTAGGGAATCTCACACACACACATACACCATTTCGTATGCATATGAAATGCCTTTATACACACACACACACTTTTCATTTCGTATGCATATGAAATGCCTTTATACACACACACACTTTTCATTTCGTATGGATATGAAATGTCTTAATACACACACACACTTTCCATTTCGTATGGATATGAAATGTCTTTATACACACACACACACACTTTCCATTTCGTATGGATATGAAATGTCTTTATACACACACACATACTTTCCATTTCGTATGGAATCTCTCTCACACACACACGCACACACCATTTCGTATACATACGAAATGGCTTTACACACACACACACTTTCCATTTCGTATGGAATCTCACACACACACACACACCATTTCGTATGCATATGAAATGCCTTTATACACACACACACACACACACTTTCCATTTCCATTTCAGGAATATGATATGGCATTTCATATGATACGAAATGGAAAGTGTGTGTGTGAGTATAAAGCCATTTCGTATGGATACGAAATGGTGTGTGTGTGTGTGTGAGATTCCATACAAAATGGAAAAGTTAATTCGTATGATATGAAATGCTTTATTCAAAATTTTGGTTATTTTGGTAAGTTGGGAGAGATTTTGGATAATTTGGGTATATAATTTTCTAAAATGGTTAAAACAATAATTTTCTCAATTTAAAAACTAATTATAGTATAGATAATGATGTAAAATAAAAGATAAAAAAATTAAATAAATAACTATAGGGCATAAAATGTACATTTTTTAAAAATAACTCTAGTATAGATAAATGTGTAAAAAGAAAAGGTAAAGAAATTAAATAAATAACTATAGGGCATAAAATGTACATTTTTTTAAAATAACCCGATACGTATTCATGTATATAATAATATCATTAAATCGAAAAATATTCAATATTGTGCTTATTTTGAAGGTATTGACGACATGATTATAATGGTATAATTTGTAAAAATAGAAATTATTTTTTAATTGTCTTTTGATTCATATAAATTATTTAGGTTAATATAGTAAAGATATAAAATGAAAAATGAAAAATGAAAAAGTAAGGGATATAAAAGAAATTAAATAACTAATTACAAGGATGTAAAATGTAACTTAAATTTTAAAAATAACTTAATTTATAAAACTATATAGATAGTGGAGGTTGGTGGAAGAATTTGATGCTTTTAAGTGTTGTACCTCATGCATAAATGTTTGTACCTCTTAAGATTCCAACTCCAACCGTTTAGCATGCTTATATATATAGTATAGACAGGGTTGGGTTCACGTGAGACAAGTCTGTTTCTGTGAGACCGTGAGACCATCCTTTTACACTTGAAACTTCACAGCAAAAACATTGTGAAGGTAAAAAAAATATGATGGGTTCACGTGAGATCAACCTGTTTCCGTGAGACCCGTCGGAGACCCGTGAAACCACTTTTTTACTCTTGAAAACTTCACAGCAAAAACACTGTGAAGGTAAAAAAAATCTGAACCTTCACAGCAAAAACACTGTGAAGGTTATTTTCACAGCAAAAACACTATGTAGGTTACTTTCATAGCAAAAATACTTTAAAGATTCATATTTTTTTTATCTTCGTAGTGTTTTTGCTATGAAGTTTCAAGTGTAAAAGAGTTGTCTCACGTG
Organism: Silybum marianum; assembly: GCA_036898165.1. Taxonomy (NCBI): domain Eukaryota; kingdom Viridiplantae; phylum Streptophyta; class Magnoliopsida; order Asterales; family Asteraceae; genus Silybum; species Silybum marianum. Next base: position 4,577,763 of record CM072536.1, on the reverse strand, counting down.
TCTCACGAAAACAGGCTGGTCTCACGTGATCCCAAATCTATATATATATATATATATAAATATTTTGAAAAGCAGTTAACACACTCACACATCCGGTATCCGGGCTCCCATTTGTGTAAATTATATATACACAAATATATGATTTTTGTATATATTGATTTATAATTTATATTATTTATTGAAAAATACTTGATACATTATTGTATCAACAAGGAAGGATATCTTAAGTTATATACTTATATATTGATAATTTAAGCACCATATTTTAACTATTAAATTAAATATTTAATATGATTATTTTATTTATTAAATCATAAATTGTTTACTTGTAGATTATTGACCATAATTTATATTATTTATTGTTAATTTATATGATTAATATGGTTATTTTATTTATTAAATAAAAATTGTTTACTTGTAAATTATTGTGTATAATTTATATGATATTGAAAAATACTTAGATATATTATTGTATCAACAAGGATATCTTAAATTATATATTGATAATTTAACAACGACATTTTAACTACTAAATTATATATTTAATGGTTATTATCCTTTTTTTAAAATTCAATAGTAAATGTTTTTTTGATTATTTTTCAATTAGTTACGTTTATATGGTTGATTTTTTTATTTATTTAGTATGGTTTCTATGATTGCAGTTTTTTAATGAGTTCAATCTATTTACAAATCAATGACCTGGATTCCTATGACTGCATTAAGAACATAGGCCGTTCTAAAAATACAAATAGAAGGACATGGTTTGTTGAATTTTCAAAAAGAAAAAAAATAGGTACAGTTAAAAACAATAACCAATGAACGAAACATGTAATTTACTGAATTGTAAAATACTTGTTGAAGTGGAAATATGTGAACCATCTTTAGAAGTGGTATGTAAAGATGTTTTCACATTTTCATCAAAAATATCGAAGCAAAAGCTGATAAAATGTTACTATGAAACATACGTACATGATTACAGTCTTCCACCAAATCATTTGTCGTTATTATCTAAAAAGTAAAGTTTTGCCGAATTAATAAGAACACAAGTTCGAGTTCGGAAACTTAAAAACTGAAGTCTCATGAAGACGTTAATTACCTCTCTCCTCTTTTGGATTCCAAAGGATAATGGTAGCACCATTGATCATTGCTTCTGCAATGCATGACTCAGACCATTATATATAACACAAGTTCTCTGTACTTTAAAAAAATAGAGATGGTGATTGGTCTATATGTCTAATTAGATCAAACATCATAGAATTCTTGAAAGTTTAAATTTGAAAAACAACATGTTTCAACTCTACAACTAAAAATGTCAATAAGGATGTCGATACAAATATACAGTAGATTAAAGGGGAAATGCAGACAAAACTTTTCCAATTTAAGCACACGTGTTCGTATAGGTTTAACCTAGCTGGTAACGAGGTCTAGAGTTAAAACTCCACATACCACCCATCAATATGAAAAGTGGGGGTACTTTAGAGAATGACATCATGGCTATGATGCATGGTGTTTCAATATGCACTATTTGGGGCCAATATAAATGTTTTAGCATTTATTTAATTATATTTGTTTTAAATTCATTTAATTATACGTTTTATTCAGCTATAATGTTTTAGTCCAGTTGTAACGTTTTTTAGCTAATTTGAGGATTATACCATTCGAAGAATGATTATGTTTAAATGAATTTTATATGTTATTTTGTAATTTTAAGACATTTTTGTTGTTTTATTTTGTTAGACTTTTAATATAATTTTTTTTTTGAAAGACAATATTAATTATGGTATAACTTTGATATTTTATATTATTTATTACTCGTCGATATTTATTGTCCTGTTACAAGTATAACATGACTTTCAATAATATTAAAATGACCAACTTTTTTGAGAATTTAAGCAAATGAAGTGGATCAAAATTACAAGTAAAAACTCCTAAAAAGGTTTGGAAAATTGGAATAAGGACGGCCCTCAATGGCATTGGATGATATAACACAACCCATTTCAATTGATCTCTCCTATGAATCTTTCGATGTACTGAAATGCTGTTTGTTCTTACAAAGACTATAAATTCTCGGAAAATAAATACGAATATATCATAATATGCATAACATGAATACTGATAAATCACGTACATGAAAATTTGAATCGATTTATTATAAATTCAAATTCAACGCGTTATATATTTCAAATTTATTAGTACTTAGCTCAAATTCGAACTTAATAAATTAAGATCTAGTCAATTAAGTTCAAAATATCGTATAAAAACCCGACTCATTTGTAACCCTAAGTAGATGTACCAAGGTGATGGAAACTAAATACACATATTTTAAAAGACGTATCGACATTAACGCTGTGTTCTCGAATTTGGAGAGGAAAGAAAGAAAAAGAAAGGGATGGAAAGGAAAGGGAAGGAAAAGAAAGGAGAGGAAAATAAAAAAATTATTTTTGTTCTCGAAAGTAAAGTAAAAGGAATGAAAGGAAATAAAATAATTTTCATGTTCTCGAATAGGAGAGAAAGGAAAGAAAAAATGTCATTTTTACTAATATGCCCTTAAAAATAATATAATTTAGAGTTAAATACATATTTGGTCACTGTGGTTTACAAATATTAACACATAAGGTCCTTCAAAGATTTTTTTAACATCCAACATCCCTATGGTTTTCATTTTATAACACTGAAGGTCCCTCATTCTATTTTTCTGTTAAATACTAACCTTTTAGCATATTTTCTTTATTTTCCAAACCACATGGACCAAATCTGTAATTTACTCTAAATTATATAATTATACCAATATCTTATTAATTATATAATTTTTATATTTCATGAATTATATTACATATTTATATGCCTCTAATATTTTTATTTTAAAAATTATTTATATATTTATCTTTTATAAAATGTATTTTATGTTTATGTTTATATTTATATTTATACTTATATATATAATATAAATAATTTTATAAAAATATATAGAAGATTCAATTTATATTAGAAACAAATGATTATACAAATTGCATATATGAAAACTTCAAAATTCAAATACATAAACAATAAATAAGACCACTATATAAATTACATAAAGGAAGGTTCAAGGTTCAAATACATAAAATATATAAAAATATAAATATAAATACAAGTACAAGTACAAAATAAATTTTATATAATATAATCTTAAATTTACAAGAATTAATAATTTGTAGATATACATCTATACAAAATATGTATAGATGGAAGGTTTAAATACATAAAATATATAAAAATACAAAATAAATTTTATAAAATATAATCTTAAATATACAAAACATTAATAATATGTAGATGTAAATATATATGGTAAATATAAATATAAAAGTCAAATTCAAGCATGTACAATTTCGTTGTCATCAAAATGATCCTCATAAAAATCTATCATCTCACATTCTTCACCATCTCTATTCATCGTAATTATATGTATATCTACAAATTATTAATTCTTTATATATTTAAGATTTTATTATATTTTTTATTTTAAAAAATTAACTGTTGGTTCTTTATGTATTTGAATTTTGAAGCTTCCATATATTCAATTAAAATAAATTAACTGTTTCTAATATAAATTGAGTATTCCATAGATTTTATAAAATTATTTGTATATTTTATATAAATATAAATAGAAAATACATTTTATAAAAATTAAATATATAAATAATTTTTAAATAAAAATATTAGGTACATATAATATGTTATATAATTTATAAAATATAAAAATTATATAATTTATAAAATATTAATATAATTATATAATTTAAAGTAAATTACATATTTGGTCCATGTGGTTTGAAAAATAAAAAAAATATGCTAAAAGGTTAATATTTAACGGAAAAGTTGGATGGAGGACCTTCAGTGTTATAAAATAAAAACCACAGGAATGTTGGATGTTAAAAAAATCTTTGAAGGACCTTATATGTTAATATTTATAAACCACAGTGACCAAATTTGTATTTAACTCTATAATTTATGATGAAAGATCGGGTAGTTTTGTAATTTTATTAATTTTATTAATTTTTTAAATAATTTTAATTCATTTTCTTTCCTTTCCTTCCCTTTCCTCCCACATTTGGGAGGAAAAGTTTGGAAGGAAAGTAAGCCTTATTTTCCCTCCCTTTCTTTTCCTTTCTCTCCTAAAAAAGTTTCGAGAACACGAGTTTTTTTCACTTTCTTCTGCTTTCCCTCGCCTTCCTTTCCTTTCCTTCGTTAAATGAGTTTCGAGAACACAGCGTAAAAGTTAAAAGGGATAGTTAACACCGTTAAAGTCCTTCAAATTATGCTCAAATGTGTATAATCATTTACATCATTCTATTAGGAAAAAAAAAGTTGAATTTTTATTTTCATAATAGTGCTTACAATCATATATTATATACTCATTATATACAAAAACTGTAAATTATATAGAAACCGTCTCAAAGTTAATAATTCTGAATACCAGTTTCATAAACGAAAATTAGATGGTTACCAAATGACGTCGAGTCCTAATTAATATCACAAAAAAATACGATCCACAAAAAATAATACAAAACAACATATTTAACATGGTTCTACTATTGGATGGTTTTTTATCGACTTTTTACAGATTTGGTTTTCAAATGTCACATCGTTAATATCTACATCATCGAGGAATCAGTATTAGGTACATATTTTTCATCAAGAATAGCGAACAAACAACAGAATATTAACAAGATATATGCACATGATCTACGGTTTTTGTGCTAAAAATTTTGAGGTATCGCCATTTTCATTATCGCCTGCGAAGAATACGATCAAGCACATTTGGGCAATTATTTATACTTGGTGGAGGGAGCAAATTCGTTGGCTCACTCAAAACGAATAAGGGTAAGTCGTATCTTGTACCTGTTATTAGTAAAAAATAAGCCAACGATACAAAATTGCGTAGATTTTGTAAAAAACAGTAATAACATATATATATATATATAGGGTTAGGTTCAAATGTGAACTCATTTTTGGTTGTGAACGTGAGGACGAATCTCAGCCACACATCTTCGGTTATGGTGGACGCGATTCATGGGAGGGTGGAGATTATTAAGGAGGGGAACCAGGTCAAAGCCGCCTTTATTGACCGGATAAGTGGTTGAGATTCGTCCTCACGTTCACAACCAAAAATGAGTTCACATTTGAACTTTCCTCTATATATATATATATATATATATATATAGAGAGAGAGAGAGAGAGAGAGAGAGGGGGGAGAAAGTTCAAATGAGAACTCAAATTTGGTTGTGATCGTGAGGACAAATGAGAGCGCGACACGTGTCAGAATATAAGTTATTGAGACTGAATAATCAAAGAAAAATATTCAGACCGAATAAAACTGAAGATAGTCTTTATTCATTCTGAATAATGTTTATTCAGACTGAATAAGCATTATTCAGAATTAATAAAGACTATCTTCATTTTTATTCGGTCTGAATATTTATTTGATTATTCAGTCTGAACATGACACGTGTCGCGCTATCATTTGTTTTCACGTTCATAACCAAATTTGAGTTCTCATTTGAACCCCTATATATATAATACCTCCATCGTCGTAGCAAACTGTCATATCTGTATTCCCAAGTATAATGCTATTACTGTCGATTATTGCTTGTGCATAGCGCAATTCAGTATCGGCTGCGGCTTGAAGTGCTTCCCAAATTTCTGATAACGATCAAACAAATTATATTCGAGTCTATTTGGTGAAAACCGATAAATATATGTGGGGCCTGAAATTTTTATAGAAATAAAATATAAAAAAAAGGTATTTAGACTTGTACAAGTATGATAGAAATACGAGATTTGATGCGTCAAAATTTCAAGAAAACCGAATATATATGGGGATTCATTTAAAGCTAGGGCTCGAACAATGATACCAATAAATGTTCGTCATATATATATACATATATATATATATATATTAAAGATTTAGCCGAGAAAATCACCTGGTTGGCCGCCTGTACTTGGAGCATTATTCCAAAACTCGTTACGCATTCGGTTAAGCTGAGCCCATGTTATCCGTTCGCTATGTCTCCAAGGTCTTGGCCTTCTTATTAGGTTGGATCTAGCTTCTGTTCATGAACATCGAAACATCTTAATGAATGAAATCATTAATCCAATTTAGAACATACTATTAGAATTTCACATCAACTAGACTTGTATAATCAAACCTATATATGTATATATATATAGAGAAACAGAGATGAAAATTCAAATGCAATTTCAAATTTGGTTGTGAACGTGAGGACAAATGAGAACACGACACGTGTCTGAATGAATGTACATTATTCAGACCGACTAATGAAAGAAATATTCAGACCGAATATAGTATTTATTCGGTCTGAATAATGTTTATTTAGACTGAATAAATACTATATATCAGGTCAGTCTGAATATTTCTTTTGATTATTCAATTTGAATATGACACGTGTCGCACTCTTATTTGTTCTCACATTCACAACCAAATTTGAGTTCTCATTTGAACTCGTCCCTATATGTATACGCGGACACCCACACAACTGGAGGAAAATTTCGAATGAAAACTCATTTTTTGTTGTGCACGTGAAGATAAAGGAAATCACGAAAAGTGTCCATTCAATATGAATAACGGACGTGAAGTTCATACACTATTCATAATGAATAATACAACATTTAGTATGAATAACGCATGACCATTTATCTGATAAGGGTGAATAACCCTTGGGCACAGGGACACGTGTCACACTCTTCTTCGTCTTTATGTACACAATGAAAAATGAATTTTCATTTGAATCCATTCCTAAAAAACACACACACACAAATATATATATATATAGGTGAACCTATATATATATATATATAGGTGGAGGTTCACCTATATATATATATATATATAGACATGGGTCTCCCTTTTCTAAAAAGACTATTTTCCAAAAGAATTCAAAGGGGTTTCACACATGCAAATGTAGAATAGAAATTGAAGAATCAACCATTTTGTTTAAAATTTTCAAGAAATACCCCCAAAAAATCAAGAATTCAAAGGGGTTTCACACATGCAAATCATCATAAGAAATTAAAGCTTGATTCAAAAACAAAAATTGGAGAATCAACATTTGGTTTAAAAATTTCAAGAAACACCCCCCAAAAAATCAAGAAATTAATAACAAAGTTTCAAATCAACATTTATTCAAACAGTTAGCGTGCAGAAAAACTAAGAACAGCATTAGCCATACAAACACTATACGAAAACCCTCTCAAAGATCAAACACAGTAAACAAAACCCTTATTTTTATAATTGAAACACCTAATTAATTACCACTCCATATTGAATCAAATCACTTCATATTTAACAATAAATTCAAATTCCTAAAACACTATACATGCAAGAATCGATCAATGAACATTTCCATCAATCCAATTTCAATTTTCAACGTACTGTAAAAATCTAAAGAAAAACCCATAAAAAGAGTTGGAAAATGGAAATACTTACGGCCTTCATTGGCGTTTGATGATTTAACGCAACCCATTATGATTGATTGATTGATTGATTGATCTTTCTGTGAGTTTTTGGAATGCCAATTGCATTGAATTAATGGGGTTCGGTTCTTATGCACGCAGAAGAGTTTCTGCTACAAATTATCGAGAAGAAACTGTTTACGAATCAAAAATTGGTGTGTAAAGTGAGAGGAATTGAAATTGTAAAGATGGGATTCCACTCTGCAAATATTTGAATGATGTGAAAACGAAGAGGGAATTTATGAGTTCCTTTTTTTTTTGTGTGGAAATATTAAAGTCTATTAAGATCAATTTTAATTATAAACGAGAAAATAAAGATTAATTAATTTGTTCTAAGAGTATTCCTAACAACTTCTTTAAGGGGGTGCTTGGGATTGCTTATAAAAACAACTTATTGACTTATTCCGGTACGGCATCGGTGATAAGCACTTTTGAGTGTTTGGCAAAACAGCTTATACCGGTGCCAAACCGGTGATAAGGAGTTTTTTGAAAAGTAAGAAGCTCATAACTTATTAGAAGTTGATAAGACTTTTGAATAAAAGCTATAAGTTGTTTTAAATAAGCAATCCCAAACACCCCCTAAATTTTCTTTAAAATAAAGAATGTAAGTTAAAATCTCTAAAATTATTATTTTCTAACTCCAACAGCTTTTCTATTTCAGAGAATCTATTTAAAAATTATATTATTAAAATATTCAATAAATTTATTATTCTAAAAATCTCTAAAATTATAAGGGTTATTATTAGTGGGAATCATTAAAATAATATTTCTCTCTCATCCTTTTAGAGATATAGAGAAATTTTTATATTTTTAGAGATTGATATAGAGATGCTGTTGGAGGAGTTTACAGAAGAAAAATGAGTTTTTCTCTATTTTAGAGAAGCTGTTGAAGATGCTCTAATTCGTCAAAAATTATTATTTTTAAAGAAATAAAATGATAACAAATTATAGAATTTTCTAAATTTAAAATAAGGATAGATAAATGTTCTTTTTGGAGTTAAAGAATAATTTTTTGTACAGATTTGAACATTAGTTTATAGGTTCGTTTTTATCAAACATAATTAATTCATCGGTTTGTTTATCAGCTATCAGCTAAATTATCAGTCACCAGCTAACTTGTTACCTAATAGTTATCTCATGAGTTAGTTTCCAACAAGTGCCTATGTTCTTCTTCATCTTACAAAAGAAATTATATGTTCCATGAGTCACCAAAACTACTATAAAAAATGATTTTAAAAGAATTATTGGTTGAATATGTTAACATCGTCATTTTATTAAGAGTGATCATACAAACTAAGCTGATATATATATATATATATATATATATATATATATATATATATATATATATAGAGAGAGAGAGAGAGAGAGAGAGAGAGGAAGGTTTAAATGAGAATTTGCATTTTTAAAGGAATAAAAAGACACTTGTGGATCACATATGATGTAGATCCCACATAATATTAGAACATAAATGATTTAATATTATGTAGGACCCACATCATATGTGGTTCACAATTTATTCCTTTAAAGAAGGGTAGTTCTCATTTGATCTCTCCCCTATATATATATATATATAGGGTTAGGTTCAAATGTGAACTCAATTTTGGTTGTGAACGTGAGGACGAATCTCAGCCACACATCTTCGGTTATGGTGGACGCGATCACGGAGGATTGACGCGATTCATGGGAGGGTGGAGATTATTAAAGGAGGGGAACCAGATCAAAACCGCCTTTATTGACCGAATAAGTGGCTGAGATTTGTCCTCACGTTCACAGCCAAAAATGAGTTTACATTTGAACTTTCCTCTCTCTCTATATATATATATATATATATAATATGTAAGAATACTACATTGATGAAATATGCACCGTGTAAATGATCAAAAATTAGTTATATGTATATTCATTTATTAATATACTATATAAATGATCAATTCATCGATGATTATACATTATAGTCTTCACTCCCCTAGTTTGTATATATACATTCATAAATGATCAAATCACATATCCACCCCTAGCTAATCTATTTAATTAACATGAGCCCCTCAATTCAATTTTCATTTTTAGTACAAAAGTGTCATCTATCAAAGGCTTTGGATCCGGAAAGCTTTCTGGTTCTCTAAATATTAATGATTTCATTTGACTCTAGATGAATATAACAAGATCTTTTTAACTAGTTATAACGTATCTTAGACAGAAATCACATAACCAATCTCTACCGAAGTTCAAGTTACACATCTTTCCCAAATTTCCCCCTTTTTAAATCAAAATTCAACTACCTTTAAAAAAATTTAAAGGGATCTCAAAATATGAATAATATTTTGGTTAAATAAATATATAAAAAACGAGCATTTTATTATTTTAATTCGATATTTTTTCCAGTCATTTAACGCGTTTATTTTATTTTCGTAGGAGAAAGAAACAATGGTATTGTGGTAGTTTTAGCACAAAAACTATAGAATTATAAACATACACTTGCTATCTTATTTTCTTAGCTTTTAATTCGTTAGTGATGAAAAAATGCAATGAATATGGGCCTCTCTTATTGCTCACATTATCGGTATGTGACATTTTGTATGATGGACAATGAATATATATACATCTATGCCATATATATTCTAATTAGCTAATTGCAAAACATAATTGTCAAACTGATCGATACACACACATACTATAGATGCACAACTATCTCCAATGAAGAACAATTTTTCATGAACAAAAGAATAAGGATTGAAGATGGAGCCGATATCGCAATAAAAAAACTGAAATCGATCAATTGGATCTTCATGAGATCCTTGTAAAATCGCAATATACATACAATGAATAATATACTTTAAAAAAAAGATGTTAAAAAACCCTAATTTACCCTCAAAGGAATAAACTTAGATAAAAAGGAAAAATAAAAAATGAAATTGCATGATTGGTGGATATCAGATTGTAGAGTTTGTTACGATGACCTAGTTAGCAAAAGTAGGCGCTTTGGTCTCGGGAATGAAAATAAAAAATGAATTACAAAACATAAAGACTAAATCCACAATTTTTAACAAACCACAAAAGAACGAAATCCATAACTTTTAACAAACCACAAGGACTATTTCCGAAACTTTTAACAAACTTTAAGGACTTATAACGTAATTTACCCGAACCAAATTATCACTAGCCATCCATGGCCTGCAACAAAGGTGAACCCTTCTTCCCTCCCCCATTTTCCGGCGAAAATCCTTCTTCTCACCCCATTTTCCGGCGAAAATCTTTCCTCCCTCTTTCATTTTCCGGCGAAATCCCACCCCCTTCAATACTTTCCTTGAGACCCCCTTACTTTTATATGGGTTTCATTGATGATCTTGCTTCAAAACAATCCACACTGTTTTTCCAATTGACAAAATTCTAAATCCATAAAAAACCATTGAAAACGAGATAAATCGATAAGAGTAAGAGGTTAGGATTTGATCGAAAATGCCTAATTCCGTTTTCGAATGCAAATCTTGGGGGTTTGAGTTCTTCATTTGCATTTGGAACTTGTATATTCATCGATGCCTTTTCATTTTTGTTAAATCATAATGCCTTCGCAAGAATCAATTAAACGAAAAAAATCGATCATAATGGGTTGCGTTAAATCATCAAATAAAAATGACCAAGGTACGTATTTTTTAAACTTGGGAGTTTTTTTTTTAATTGGTTTTTCTTTAATGTATCTAAAGATTTCTTTAATGTGGGTTTTATGTGTTCGGATCGATTCTTGTCACTACAAAACTGAGTCTTGTCAACCCCACAAGGGGTGGTGCCTCAATGTTGAGGTTGAACTTGTCTTCTAAAGGTCAAAAGTATCTGGAGTCATAGGTTCGAATCTCGGAAGAAATAAAAATCCTCTGTGACCAACTGAGTTTCAAATATGGTGACTTCGGGATACCCGCGAAGCAGATGGCCATCCTGAGATTAGTCAGCTCATTCAGGTTAATCAAAAAAAAAACTGAGTTTTATCAGCGACGGAGTTATCCATCGCTAATGCTTATATTCGTCGCTATACTTCATAGTAAAAAAGTCGTGGGTCATGCTATCAGCGACGGATTATCGAGGGTTCATAAAAGCGACGGATGGATTTTGTGGTCGATCGTTGCTAATTTGTCGCTAATTAGCTAGGAACCGAGTCCGTCGCTAGTAATCATCACAATACCATTACCAAGTTTTCTAGTAGTTTTGTATCTCTGATTGTGGGTATTTGGATTTCTTGCTAAATATGAATTAATTTGAGTGGTTAATTAGGGTTTTTTTAAGTATATATATATATATAAAATATTTATATATAGCAAATGGAACAAATAAACTTATACACTGTCTAAAGTCTTTTGACCTCCTAGCAGGCCAAAACTCACGTACCGTTAGGCCAAAGGGTTTTGGTTAATTTGGTCGATCTAATGTTTCATTTGAAGCATTTGATTCTAAGAAAAAATTGAGTTTGAGTAATCCAAATATCGATAACTTAAGGTGGTTTAGTCGTTTCATTTTCTTAGAAACTTCACGTTTCCGTGTTCTTGCAGATAATAATCAACGCAACAGAGTAAGAAAACCGAGGCCATGGAGACATAACCGTCCAATAACCGGGGAACAACTTACCGATATGCGCAACACGTTTTGGCATAACGCTCCACGTTTTGGCGGCCGACAAGGTAACAATACTCTTCTAATTTGGTACGTAATGATCGTAATTCACTGGTTTTTGAAATTGCTTATTTAAACTGTTTATTGGCTTATTCCAGTGTAGTACAGGTAATAAACAGTTTTTAGTGTTGGGATGGGGGAAAAATAAAATGTTTATACTAATTAGACGTTTTTGATAAGTTAGAACCTCTGACTTTTATTAACTTATTTTAAACAACTTATCATTTTTTTTTTGTTATTTTACATGTATAAGCAATCTTAAACATCTCTAAAAAACAACTTATTAACTTATTATGTTTTGATACCATCATAAACAGATCCAAACACTTTATAAAACTTTTAATAAACAGTTTTACATAAAAGTATAAGTTATTTTAAATAAGAAATTCCAAACTCCCCCTTAACTAGAAATCTAAAAGATTTTCTTTTTTCAGAAATTTGGAGCGCGCTTCGAGCCGCAGCGGAAAGTGATTTACCGTATGCACAAGCAATTATTGACAATAATAATATTAGACTCGAGAATCCCGATATGACAATTTGCTACGATGAGGGAGGTAAATTAACGTTTTTTTTTTTAACTTTTTTTATCGAGTTTTCTAATATGATTTTTGTATTATTGGCTCATTTTTTTTATTATCGGTTTGTAGGTGCGAGATATGTGTTACCGTTGTATGTTTTAGCGGAGCCAACAAATCTTGAAGGTTTTGTTCGTCGGCAGTTTGTGGTGAATCCTTCGAATATTATCGAAGATACTCTTCGTAGGAGATAAGAATGACATTTTTCGAATAAGGATTGAGTTTTGTTTTTAGTTGGCTATTGATGAATACGTGTAATAAATATAGGTATGTGACACTTTTGTTTGATGGTAACTTTTATTGTTCAGATTATTTATTCAGAACAAATATCAAACATCAGTTGATCTTAATTTATCTATATAGATTAATGTTAAAGGACAAATTAACAGATTCAGAACTTAATAAATAAAAATTCAAACATCCCGTTAGTTAGTTAATAGAATAAATCCAAATAAATTTAAAGGAAAAGTTAAAAAAAAATACAAACTATTCCATTTTATATTTTTGAGTTACTAACTTTTCCATTTATATGTAACAACTGTATGATATCTATCATCTATCAAACAAAATGTCACATATATTAGTTAACAAGAGGAACCCCGTATTTATTACACCTATTCATCAATGGCTAACTAAAAGTCGATAAAATTTAATATCAGACATATTATTATTCATGATTTATAGTTTTTATTCAGAAATGATATTCTTATCTTTCTACAAAAAGTCTCATAGATAATATTTGGATGATTTGCCACTAACGGGCGGCGAACATAACCTTCCAAAATCATTTAGATTTCTAACAGCGGATTATAATCATAGTGTATCAAAACAGAAGTTACCTTGTTGATCGGAACACGTAAAACCCACATTAAGATTACGAATTACCATCATTTCACATCTTAAAATCTTTAGAAACATTACAGAAAAACCAATAAAAAACTTGGAAAGTGAAATACGTACCTTGGTTATTAAGCATTTGATGATTTAACGCAACCCATGTACACTCAAGACTTGTTTCTATTTGGCGACATAAACCTTTTTCACCAAAAGGATTAAAAACGTATTTTTAAGTTGAAAGTTGAACATATTGTTGGACCACTTTAAGGTCTTGTTTGTTTTTTCTTTTTCAGCTCTTAATTGCCTCTTATGTCTGAATCGGTCAGAAATTTTCACATTCAAATTGTTTGTTTTTCTATTATTTTCAGATTTCAGACTTCAGCACCTCTTAGAAAACAAATGCGACCTAAGTGATTTTTATTTTGAGTAGATGAAAAATATTACTTTGCTGATGTTTTGCAAAAATAATGGCGGAAAACGGTCAAGAAACAAGCCCAATTGAACCGAATACGGGCTGTCGTTGTGAACACGTACAGCAAATTGGACTTTGGGTTGGGCCGATGTCATCTGGGCCGGCCTCTGGTTAACTGGATAATGCTAATTTGGGCTATACCTATAGGGACTCAAGAGTTATAAACGAACTCTTTTAATTCAGGCTAGTAAATTATGGGTTGGGTTCTGGACTTTCGGTAAAAATGAAAGTTATAGTGGTGAGAATGAAAGCTATAGTGAGAAGCATAAAAACGATTTTTATCTTTGGATCAATTCTAATTGAAGGTCAACAGTAATGAGATGCATCAAATTAATTCTCGTCTCAAACGCAATTTATTTAAAAGTGAGATTAAAAGTGATCAAGGGTCCAGATCTCTTCTTACGTTTCTCACTTTAACTTCTATTCTCACATGATCATTCGTCAGTAAACTAATCGGGTATTTAATCTAGTTAGTTTTGGGTTTTCATTTAGGGAGAAATTAAGGAAAACCCAACGAACTTTCCCATTTTAAATGATTAAGTTAGCGAACTTTTTTTTTCCAATGAAAAACCGTTGAATAAATAAACCATCAAACTTTTAAAAGTTGGTTACTTACATAATTTTTATCTAAATATGCTATTTGAACCTGACTAGAAAGTTTAAAAAAAAAACTAAATCAATTTCATCATTCCCAAGCTCTACGTCATTTAAATTCCTCGTTCTCTCATCGTCGTCTGCTCTCTATCACTGCTCATCACTGATGTTGGCCCTGTCATCGATCTCCCTCTTTTTGGTTGTTTTATTTTTTAGATTCTTCATATTTTTTATACGTCTATATGTGCTCCATTAAATTGTTATAAAAGAAAGACAACTGAAAAAAAAAAGATCAAAGATAGGGAAATCGATGGCAGGGGTCTACTGGCGACAAAGAATGGTTTGAAAAACGGACAACGATGGGAGATAAAAGTGAGTGATATCTTTGTGTAAAATGGATTTGAATGACGTAGGTTTAGGAGATAGTAAAACTAATTTAAGATTTTTTCACTTTGCAATAGGAATATTTGATATGTTTTCATTATATTATAAATGGTTAAAAAAATATTAATATAGTTTAGAACAAGTGTGTAGAGACAATTTTAAAAGTGGTTTGTGTATAAAAATTAATTTCAAAAGCTGATCCAAAAAATATTTAATTTCTCAATTATGATCACAATTTAAAGTAATTATCATTTTTTTTCCTTTTGAATTATTATATCTATATGCTAACGAGTAACGTATATCATTTTTTCTTAATAGATATCAAACATTATTCGATATTTTACCAATCAAATATGTAGGGTTTAATTTTATTGTCACTAAATAACCTTTAAATTACCATTTTTATTTACGTGGCTTGTTAATAATTTTGATTTTCGGTTTTAAAAGTAGAAATTGTGATTTTTGTCATGTTATTTAAAATTTGTGATTTTCGTTTTTATGGTTTGCAATTTATTGTTATTTTCGTCTCTACACTAATTACTATCTTTAGGATATGTTTAGTACACTGGAACAGAACTTTTATGTATAAGAGATAAGAATACAGTTAACAAAGTGGAACATCCATGCTCCACCCTCATCCCATGGAACAAGGTAGAATAAGGTGCAATAGACTTGTATTTTACCAATATAATCTTAAAATAAAACATAATATTTTTGCTAACATAAAATACACTTCCCTTTTTACATTTTATTCATTCTGTAAATTTTATTTGTTGTATTTGATGTTTTTTAAACTTCCAATTTACTCTTCTCAAAATATAATTTTATATGGATCCTATTAATTTATGTAACTTATTAACTATTAATATAAAAAAATAGAAAAGGTATAAAATACAATTTTAAAACTACATAATTTGGTGTCATTTTAATCGTTTTGATGAAAAAAATTTAAGAGTAAATTACACTTTTGGTCCTTTATCTATGCTCGCTTTTTGGTTTTGGTCCCTCCAAAGGTAAAAGTACATTCATGGTCCCTCAAACGAGTTTTGGATAACACTCTTGGTCCCTCCGGCTAACGCCGTCCATATGGATGCCGTTAGGCATCCCATGTGCCCCTCACGTGAGGGGCATTTTGGTCTTTTTACTTTTCCCTCTCTTTCCCTTTTACCCGATAAAAACCCTCCAACGTTCTTCTCTTTCAGACCTAATCTGCTTCTTCTTCAATTTCATTTCTAATTTCTTCAAACTCAGTCTGCTTCTTCACGATTTCTCTCCGATAAACGATGGTTCCTCATATGGTTCCAAATTCTATTTATTGCAGCTGTGGTGTACCTGCCATCACTCGAACCTCGTGGACAAAAACAAATCCAGGTCGGCGATTTAAATGTTGTTCGGGAAAGGTAAGGATTTCACTTATTTAAACATTCAAGCTAGAAGATTTTTGTCTCATTTTGTGTATTTTTGTGACAGGATTGGAATTGTGGTTTCTTTAGTTGGGTTGACCCACCCATTTCTACTCGAGATATGACTATTATAAATGGACTTTTGAAGGCAAAGAACAAGCTTGAAGGCTCTGTAGCAGAAATTCAGAAAAGAAAAACAAGATGGAAGATTTTATGTTTTATCACTTGGATGTTGATAGTTTTTTTCTACTTTCTTAGTTGATGGTCAAGATATGTATTAGACTCTTTTGTAAGGTTATGTTGGTTAAGTTATGTAAAAGTCTGGAAAGTTAATGAAATGAGACTTTTTTGCACTAAATGATGGAAATATGTGTTCAATACATGTTCAAAGGGTATCCAAGACATGTGACCTTAATAAAAATGACATTTCATGCCAAAACAGATGGAAATCTGTGTTCAATAGGGTATCCAGTACATGTGACCTTAATCAAGACCTGCATAGACCAAAATAGAGGGAAATCCAATCATGCTCAAAAGAAATCCCAACCATTTCATAAGGAATCCAGCACCTGTGTAGACCAAAACAGATGGAAATCCAATCATGTTCAAAAGAAATCCAAGGCATTTTACAAAAGTTAATACTATAATAAGCACATTGCATTGCATCAAGTTTCCAAAAGATTAAGTTCCAACCACAAAGTTTACAAAAGACTAAGTTCAAACCACAATTTACAAAAGAAAGTACAGCAGCCAAAATAACATGAGCATAAAGTTTTTGGGTCCTAATATTGTGCCAATCATCTAAGCTTGACTTCCACTAGCCTGCCCTTTACATGTCCTTGCATTGTGTCCAACTTGCTTGCATCTGGTACATTTTCCTCTCGTCCCAGCCCTTGGTACCTTGTTGCTTGCTTGACTTATCTCTTCCACAGTCTTGTTTCTCTTTTTCTTTGGCCTGCCTATCTGAGTATGATGCTTTGGTGGAGTAAGTGTGGTGGGACACTGTGATTTAGGCCACATCAATCTACCATTAATTGGTTCCAGCTTGAACTTATACATATTCTTCCATGTTTCCATCCAGTATGAAGCATGGACCAATCTTTCAGGTTCTTCAGCAGCAAGACCATTGCTTTCCATATCCCAGATAACAGCCACAACATGCTTGCATGGAATTCCATTCAGTTCCCATCTCCTGCAAGAACAATGCTTATTTTGGTAATCAACAATGCACTGGTCCATATTGGGTCCACTCACCTCATACATCTCACCCCCATTCCATATAACACTATACTTTGTTGCTTCCTCCTTTATTGAATCCAATATCTTTGTGGCTGTTGGTGTAAGGGGCCCCTTAGCAACATTTATCAACCTCTGAACTTTAGCCATTCTTTTCATTAGATATTGTCTAATGTATTCTAAGGCTGTTATGATGGGTTTGTCCCTTCCATCCACCAACTGCCTATTATAGACTTCACAAAGGTTGTTTAAAAGAACATCACTGTGACACCTGCCTGTGAAATCAAGGGCTGATAACATTAGTATATTGTAAAATATAATTAACTTCATACCAATTAAAATTAAGTACCTGTGAAATGTGATCTTGTCCAATGTTGAGGGGGAATTTGCCTTAACCATTGAGCTACCTCTATTCTCAACAACCTCATTTCTTCCATGGCATGTTCAAAACGTGGTACGGTTGTAGCTGTGGCACATTTCCAAAGTTGGTCTTTGAATACCTTTCCCTTCCATTGAAGTTTCATATTTTCACTTATATGTCTAACACAATACCTATGCTCAGCAGAAGGGAAAACCCTTTCTATTGCTGGTAGGATTCCCTGTAAATGAAATCCATAACTTTAAATATAGAATTTAAATAGAAAATTTAAACAGAAACTTAAAAAAGAAACTTGGATACATACCTTCTGTCTGTCTGATATAAATGTGAAGTTAGAATTTAGGGCCAAATCCAAGTCATCTCGAAGGTATTCTAGGAACCAGCTCCATGAACTTGTTGTTTCAGCCTCAACAATGGCATATGCGACTGGATATATTCCATTGTTACCATCTAAGCCAACTGCAGTTAGTAATTGCCCAGGAAATGGACCTTTCATGAATGTGCCATCTAACCCTAATAATTCTCTCAACCCAGCCTTGAACCCTTTCTTTAATGCCCCAAGACAGATGTAGATCCTCTTAAACTGTCTTGTCATACTAGCAGGATTAGGCTCTGTTTCTACCTCCAACTTCACAGTGGTATCAGGGTTGGTTCTTTGAATCTCACACAAATAGTCTCTTAGAACACTGTATTGACCAACATAGTCTCCTCTCAGTTGCTTGAGAGCCATTGATTTAGCCCTAAAAGTCTTCATATGGGAGACCTTAACTGAATATTTTTGCTCCAAGCTCTGTTTAAGGGCTTGGGTTGGAATTTCTGGGTTATGCACTAGTTGGTCAATGATCTGTTGGGAAAGAAAGGTGGCTGTACAAGCATTTATTTCCCTAGAATGAAGGCATTTATGTTCAGGCCTATATGTCTTCACCATCCACGTGTCATCATCCTTGCCCTTGGATATGAGTAGGACCCATGGACAGGGTTTCCCACTTGCCCTGACACTTTTGCCTTTACTACTCTCCCCTTTGTCTTTATGTAGTGATGGTAATTTTCCCAAGCATTTAGCCCTAACCCTCCTTTGGTCATTCTTCACTATTTTAATTTGTCTTCTACTCTCAATAGCATGATATTGGATTGCTTTTTTAATCCCTTTCTTTGTTCCAAACACCTGTCCAATATAAAACCCACATTTACCTTGACTTCCATCTTTTGGTGTCTTTTCCCTTAACTTTTTCAGTCCCTTTTTCCTCTCAGCCACAGGATCAGCATCCCTTATTGGACTATCAAAGGCTTCAAGATCAGCTGCAAGAGACTGGTCATCAGCCTTTATTTGATTATCATTCAACCCATTGTCCTCTTCTAATTCCATGTCAACATTGTTGGTAAATCCTGCCATGTCAACCTCTATATCATCATTGGTGTGATCATCTAATCCATCTAATTCATCCTCATAATCCATGTCACTGCTGTCATCTAATCCATCTAATTCATCCTCATAATCCATGTCACTGCTGCCATCTAATCCATCTAATTCATCCTCATAATCCATGTCACTGCTGTCATCTAATCCATGTTCAACATTGTTGTCATCTTCAAAAGGTTCAAAATCATCCATGTCCAAACAATTCAGGTCTATGTTCTCTTCATTAATATTGTTTTCCATCCCATTGTCATCATCTAACTCAGGTTCACCTACTATGTAAGGTTCATCTACATGGCTTTCCATCCCATTGTCATCATCTAACTCAGGTTCACCTACTATGTAAGGTTCATCTACATGGCTTTCCATCCCATTGTCATCATCTAACTCAGGTTCACCTACTTTGTAAGGTTCATCTACATGGCTTTCCATCCCATTGTTGTCATCTAACTCAGGTTCACCAACCTTTTGATTTGCATCCACATTACTTCCCATCCCATTGTTGTCATCTAACTCAGGTTCACCAACCTTATGATTTGCATCCACATTACTACCCATCCCATTGTTGTCATCTAAGCTAGGTTCACCAACCTTCTGACTTGTATCCACATTACTTCCTAATCCAGGGGTTTCATTAATCCATTCAAGATAAAGTTTTTTTCTTGCATGATAAAGATTTATTCTTACATCTATTTACTTCATGTGACTGATCTTCAAGAATCTCCTCTATTACAACTTTCCCAGAGTTAGGTGACCTAAAATATGTGTTAAGGTTTGTCCTCCAATGCTCAATATATACATCAGCAATTTTGCATTGGGGAAAATATTTGAAAAACTCAATCACATCTTGGTCATTGCCTAGAGGCATCAAACCATAATCCAAATCTTGGCCAGGCACCAGAAAGTGATAATACATGGGCACAGGGTCATGGTAGCCTATTTCATTAAGCATTGCATTTAACTCATGGACTGAAAAGACATCAGTGTCCACTAAATCTACATATTGAGTTTTACCACTTACATATTGTCTTCCAGGTTTCTTTGTGAACACTCCTCCATGATGTATCCTCAACGAGATTAATGTCTTATAAATACCTGCAATTTTACATTCAAAATAGTCATTAACCTAACCTCAATGGTGGTTGCATGCTTTGATCAAGAAACCAAAATTGTTGTATAGTGTACATACCGTATATTTCAATATAATCTGTAGTATCGCACCCAATCCTTATTTCCCACCCCATGGAAACCTTGATTGCAGCTCGCTCGTATTTCACGTTTTTCACGATGATGATCGATTTGTTTGGTGAGGATGAGGATGAGGATGACAAATAGATAAGTACTGTGTTTGAGTTTAATGAGATTAGAGAAGAAATCGAAGGGTTTTATAATGTTAATATAAAAGGGAAAGAGAGGGAAAAGTAAAAAGACCAAAATGCCCCTCACGTGAGGGGCACATGGGACGCCTAACGGCAACCATATGGACGGCGTTAGCCGGAGGGACCAAGAGTGTTATCCAAAACTCGTTTGAGGGACCATGAATGTACTTTTACCTTTGGAGGGACCAAAACCAAAAAGCGAGCATAGATAAAGGACCAAAAGTGTAATTTACTCAAAATTTAATGATATATTTTGTTAAAAAAAATATTTATGTTATTACAAGTTACTAAATTAAATAAATTAATCAAAATATATAAACATCTCAATAAGGCTAACTTCATCATTTCATTAGTTTTAACATGTTCAGTTATGTTTTACCAAACAATGAAAGAGTGTTCTGTCATGATCTATTTTATCCTATCATGTCTGGATACCAAACACACTGTTATGTATAAGGGACCAAAACAATAAAGAATTGTAAGCCACAGAGAACCAAACAACAATAAAATATAAATCATAAGGGGAACGACAATGCAATACAAACAATAACGACGAAAACCACAACAACTAAATCACATGGGGAAAAATCACAACTTTTAACAAATCATAGAGATGAAAAACGTAATATACTCGTAAAATAATCAAAACGTTTTATTTATACTATTTTTTGTCCCAAAATAAAAGTCAACAATGAAAAATCTCATAGTTTTATAAATATATGACTAGGGACGAGATCGGTACCGATTTTTTCCCGACAAAATATGAGTGTCAAATACCGTACCGAATTTACCGGTTCGGTACCGGTACACGATCGGTATCGAGACGGGAAATTCGGTGTCAATACCACTTAGTACCGAAATTTAAAGTTAATAACAAAACAATCAAAAACCAAACTGCTAAAGTTCAAGAATCAAATGTTCAACAATCGCAAATGTTCAATGTATCAAAAACCAATCCCACAAATTCAACAATCTTTCGGTTCTCTTTCTCCCTTTTCCTTTTTCAGTTGTTTATCGCCTCTTCAACAATATTGATTTTTTTGAAGTGGATGATTTTTTGAATTCAAATCGAGAAGATATGAATTTATTAGGAATATATATGGATTTATTAGGCATAGATATTGTTTAGTTTTAAGAAGAGATGATTAGTTAGGAGATAGAGATGGAATTGAAAATTGAAATGTCCCTTGTTATCCGGTTCGGTACCGGTACCGATTTTTTTGGTATAATCCCGGTACCGAAATACCGATTCGGAGGAATTTTTGGGACCAAATACTGTACCGAATATGAGAATTCGGTATTGATTCGGTACGGTACCGGTGCGGGATCGGTTCGGTTCGGTTCGAGAAAACAGTATGAAAAGCTCATCCCTATATATAACTATTGCAATTTTTAATTCACTAAAGAATAATTTTACCTTTAATTAGAGAGAGAGAAATTTTCTTCGTCTTTTGATTAAAAGTAGAATAAAAACTAGATTTTTATATTAAAACAAATTAAAATATTAATGTTGACATTTAGAGATAAAAACGATAGGATTGTAAACAGAAATTGCAAATGTGAAATTATTATACATAAAAATGTAGAATAATTAGGAAAGATTTGAGAATTGATGGAAGAAGGAGTAATAAAGAGTGAGTATTGTAGAAGAAGAAAGTTTGGTATTGATTTATGATGATGATGTCAAATTAAATGCTCATTAATTTTTAGCTTAAAAGCATCCCCTACTCTTTCTATCGATATTATAATTAAATAATCATTTCTTTTTCTTATTTATGAGTTTTATATTTTTAATATGAAATAAAGAAAATAAAGTTTTAAAATCTAAGAGCATCTCTCCATCAACATTTTTAAAGTTTCTTTAAAATAAAGACCTAAAAGATCAAAATCTCTAAAAAAATATGCATTCATCTCCAACAGCATCTTCATTTTATAGAAATCAACATTAAATTATATTATTTAAATATTCAATATATTAACTAACTTTTAAAAATATTTATATTATTTTCAACAAACTTTTTATAAAATGATAACTTTTAAACATATTTTTTATAAATGATAATTTTCAACGATTTTTTCATAAAATAATAAGATTCACAAGACTTTATATAAAATTGTGAATTTTTACAAATTTTTATAAAATGATAATTTTCAATAAAGTTTTCATAGAATGGTAACTTTTAATAAATTTGTTAAAAAAATGTTAACTTCCATCACCTTGCAATAAATAAAAATGTTAACTTCCAATAACTGATTTTTTGGATAGAAAAGTGGAATCATGAATAAAATATTAATTTATCTCTTTGGTAATTATTTTTGGGGTAATCTCCAAATATGGAGAAAAAAGTATAATCTTTCATCTTTTCTCCATTTTGGAGAAACTTATGGAGATGCTGCTGGAGCATAAGTTTCATCCAAAATCTCTATTTCTCTCATTTTCTTTATTGTGGAGATGCTTTAATCACCCTAAATGAACTAAATTATATAATTTTAGCTTATTTACTCCAAAACCATGTTTGGTAATCAGTTAATAAATAGAAATGTTTGATTATTTATTTGAGAATATAAAAATATTTTTAACAAAATTAATTGAGAAAATAAAATGGCAAAGTTGAAGAAATAGAAAAAAACTGTGAAATTTATTGAAACACTATTTAAAATAGGGTTTTAAAAACATGTCTATTATTAAACAGATGAATCTTTTAAAATAAGGTAACTTATATTTGATAAACAAACTTCAAAACATAAGTTTGTTTTGGTTCTATTTTAACTCTAATGGGTAATACGACTCAAAAAGAATTGAGAAAAAAACTTAGCTGATAATATATTGGTTACACAGGTCAAGGATCACATAAATTGTATTAGAATATTGACGACATCCTAAACTGTAGTCATTAAAAATATTATTATTTTGTTATACTCAAAGAAGTTTATGGATTAACCTAATATATATTTATAGTTTACTGATAATTGTGAATGTTGAATCGTAATAGAATATTGAACTGTAATAAGAATATTGTTTACTACAAGTTATATAATTCATCTAATTCTGCATCAAATATATATTTATAATTTATTGATAACTGTAAATATTCATATCAGTTTACGTAGATCAACTAATTAACAAATTCAAGCCCATAGGTGCATTTGTTGTTTTGAATTGTTAAAAGAAAACTACAATCTCTCTTTTAAATATATGGTATAATTTTTTTAAATAAATTAAATATTTATTTTGAACAATCAACTTTTGAAAAAATTCTTGAATAAATAAATATTTAAAATGATGTATAATGAGTTAAATTGAAACAATTATTTGTGCAGGTACTCTCTCCAGCGTGTCTCTCTGTGTTCACTTTTTTCCCGCGCTTTAAACCACCATAATCTCCGTCATCCACCACCAGAACCGCCGCAACACCGCCGTATCTCTCCCATTTTCATGTCCTCCCACCAAACCCTCCGCCATACCTCAAAACCACCTCTTTAATGGCGTCAACCACCTCCGCCTCACCTCAATCTCGAACCAAACTCTCCAAAACGTTCCAAAGAGTCATCACCTTCAAAAAATCAACAAAATCACTCTCCAACAATGGCTTCTGCTTGCACCTCCCTAACGACAAGTTCAAAAACTCCGACAGGCATTTCGACAAACAATTGGTGGACGAAGCCGAAGTTAGAAACAGAGCCGCCATGGATGCGTTTGTTGCCAAGCTTTTCGCCACCGTTTCATCGTTAAAAGCAGCGTACGCCGAGCTACAGGCGGCGCAGTTTCCTTACGACGGTGGAGCTATACAGTCTGCAGATCAGGTAGTCGTCGATGAACTCAAATCGCTTTCGGAATTGAAACGAAGCTTCATGAAGAAACAGATCGATGCTTCACCGCCTCATGTGACTCTGTTGCTATCCGAGATCCAAGAACAACAATCTCTCATGAAGATGTATCAGATCACCATGAGTAAAATGGAGAAACAAATCAAATCGAAGGATTCAGAGATCTTATCGCTCGAGAATCTGTTAATGGCGGAAAATTCAACGAACAAATCGATCGAATCGAGGCTTAATTCGAGCAGATGCTTCCCGCTTTTGGACAACTTGAATCTATCAGAGCTAACGATAACGAATTTCATCGGAGTATTGGATTACGCTTTAAGATCTATACAGGATTTCGTGAAATTGTTGATTTGTGATATGGAAGCTGCAAATTGGAATATCGATGCTGCTGTGAAATCAATCGAACCGGAAGAGATTTTCCCCAAATCGAGCTACAAATGTTTCGCTTTCGAATCATACGTCACTCGTGAAATCTTTGAAGGTTTCAATGTTCGATCTGATGAAGACGAAGAAGATCGTTTCCAGAATTTCTACCAATTCAAGAAGCTGAAATCGTTAACAACTTCACACCTACTGAAACAAAACCCTAGATCGCCATTCGCGAAGTTCACACGCGCCAAGTACATGCGACTGGTTCATCCGAAAATGGAGTTCTCGTTCTACGGCAACCTCAGTCAACGGAAAACGCTAAACGCATGGCAGTTCCCGGAGACGGCGTTCTTCGGCGCGTTTGCGGAGATGGCGCGGCGCGTGTGGATTCTCCGGTGTTTGGCGTTGTCGTTTCATGAGGAAGTGAGTGTGTTTCGTGCTACGAAAGGGTGTCGATTCTCGAATCTGTATATGGAAAGTGTGACGGATGATGATGATGATGACGTCGGCGGCGACGGCGGTGAGCTCCGGGTGGCGTTTACGGTGGTTCCGGGGTTTAAGATTGGGAGAATGGTGGTGCAGAGTCAGGTGTATGTATCTCCGGTCCGGCGAATATTCCGGCCGAATGAGGAGTCAAGGGGATTTTGACTTTTGGTCAATGTACAGCTTGTAGTTGGTTATACGGATGGTATCATACTAAATGTATGTATTTTTTCAGTAAACCAAATATCAGCAATATTATTTTTTTTAATTCAAAATATGTTTTACTCCTCCGTTTCAAAATAAGTGTCAAAATGACACATAGTTGTAGGAATGTGTAATTATTACAATTTTTTAATAACCAAAATGACACTTATACCCTTAATAGTAGAGAGGGAAACTTTCTCCATCTCATATTTAAGGGTAGAATGGGAAATTGAAAACTTACTTTTGAAATTGAACACTTAATTTAGGACAAACAAAAATAGTAATGTAGATACTTAATTTGGGACGGAGGGAATTGTTTTATAAGGGTTCGTTTATTCAACGATTATCCGAGAAATGTTTATCGGATCATTTATCTTACTGGTTAAGCATGATAAAGATTGAAAATATTATCCAGTAAGAGTTATGATAAGAATGAAGAGTCTTACCCAGTAAGTGCGAGTGACGACTTTACCCGATAAATGTTTATTGAGTAAATTGTTGTATATGAGACTTTTTTGATGAATTACTCACGTATATTAAATTAGAGTGTTGACTTTTACGAGTAAACACTTATCGGTAAACGTTGAAGTAACGGACTATAAGGTGACGTTTGTTTTTTAAGATGTACTGTCTGAAGTCTGATTTAAATTCTGAAATGGTTATAAAATGTCTAAACAAATCGGATGTTTAGTCGGATATAAGTACTGATTAAAAAACAAACAAGGCCTTAGGACAAGATGCTATTAACTTCTGTTATTCAGAACACCTAAATTTTGATTACTCTTTGTTTTCGAAAATTAAGTGGGACCCATAAATATCTGTTTTTTATATATTTTTTGTTGGAAAATTAACTAAATTGGTCATTTAGACCGAACATAAAATGGACAAGATTTTTAAGCACTTTTACAACTTATGAAATGTCATTTTTTATAAATAAATTATGATCATCAGCTTGTCATTTTGAAGCTACTAAGAATCATATTTAATTCAAAAAACATTAAAATGTAATTACCAAATTACCCCTGAATCCCTAGGACCCTGGCATAGATTGTGGAGGACAGGAAAGTACTTTGGTGAAGCTTTTTTTCGCTTTTCTTTTCTTTAGATAATTGACCCCCATACGACTAATAGTATAGTACCTAGGAATAGATATATAATTGACAATTTTTAATGTTATGATATCTGAAAAGAATTTAAATAATAACATCATTCTATAATTCTATACCTATGATGTGTAGCTCGGGTTATAAAAGCGTACATAACAATTGTGATCACTTAGTTTATCAGGACTGATGTATTGCAGTTATAATTTGTCGGAATTAATACAGGAATAGCCTGGAATACCCTTCACAAAAAATGATGATTTTGTTCAAATACAAGACGTGTTTTAGGATTCGATCTCGACCCTTACTAGTCTCAAACGTTAAGTGACTTAAAAAATATCCATTCATATTGGTATCTCTGAAAAAAGGATCTGTATGCAGTGGCGGATCCAAGATTTTTGTCCACTGTGGTCCCATTAAGGTAGACTAAATACGCGTAAATTCACCCGACGTTTGTTTCGAAACTTTTTTAAACTTTTTTAGTTGATTTCAAGATATTTTCTTATTGTTTTTATCGATTTTGAGCGATTTTCTTAGTGTTTTTGTGGATTTCGAAGGTTTTGTTCGAGCTTTTTATTGATTTTAATAGATTTTTTTAGTGTTTTTATTAATTGCCGATAAGATGGGGTCCTTTGAAATTTTTTACTGGGAGATGAAGGCTATATTCAGTATTTTTTATATTTTTTACCCTTAATAAATTTTTTAAAAAAAATTCACTGGGGGATAGGACCCCCCCTTTATAGGGGTGTATCCGCCCCTGTCTGTATGGACCAACTGAAATTAACGATAATTAGCTATATGTCCAAATAATATCATTTTGTAAAAAAGAATTTAAATAAAATAAAAAAATGGTACATGTTGCTAAAAAAAACATGGGAAGGGTGGGTACCCAGCGACAAAGAGGAGGATTTATGAACTGGATTTCATGTCTCCTGAGAATTATTCCTTTTTAATCATTTATTTTTATTTTTCAAAATCATTTTAATGATGCTTTCTTCCTTAACAAGTTTTCATAAATTCCCATATATCTTTCTTTTTTCAATTTCCATTTAAGAAAGAAAAACTGTATATATATATATAGCAATATCCTTTTATACAACAAATCATGTCTAGTTTAGTTGGTTTCTTTAAGGACGGTAACATATTGAGGAGATTGTGGATGGTATCTCAATCCACCGGGGTTCGAATCCTAGGGAAGTCAATTTGAGGGCATGAGGAGTACCCAGTCTTTGGGCTGGTCCAGTCTTTGACTTGGCTGCCCTCCAGCCCAGTCATAGACTATGGTTAGGCTCTAGGTCTAGCGTAAGCTGGACGCCTGGGTCGGGACAGCGACGGATTAATGGACTGCCCTTGGATGCCCGATACCGCCGGGAGGCGTGCGTGCGTGTGTGCGTGGTAGTCGTTCATGAAACAATACATATGAAGACCAATGTTTAGACAATGTTGTTTTATATATAAAACTTTTATATTACACATTTAATATATGAAACAACATTGTATAAAACTTTTGTGTACGGATTATTGATTTTGTAAATGATTATACATCTTTATATGTATGTGCATAGCACATTTAATTGGTAAGTGCATACAAAATGTTCTGAAAAATTAGTTTATTCATTTACGTATTTCAAATGTCTGTTAAGGGGTAAGCAAAATCCGACCGACCCGAAACCCCCGAAAATCCGACCCGAAAAACCCTGAACAACCCGACCCTAACCATCCGATCGTACCCGATATCCGAAGTCCGAAATTTAGGTCAGGTATATAGGTTCGGGTAGGGTCTTAATCTTCGACACTCGATCCGGCTCGAAACCCGAATTCTTAATAACTAAATATAATTCTATTTTTTATTAGTTTTCCTAAAAAAAAAACTTAATAATATTTATTTTTATCATTGTTTAGTCTATTTTATAATTTGTTTTGCTATTATCTTTATATTTATTTTCTTTGTATTACAAATTAGAATGGAGAGTAAGCTTTGTGCTTGCAAATTCAAATTATCTTTGTATATGCTAATTTCTTTTTGGATTTACCCGAAATCCAAACCGATCCAACCCGAAACCCGACTAGACCTGTCACCAAAAACCCGATTCACCAAATTACAAAATTCGGGGCTTCCATATATGACCCGAAATCCAATCGAATTTTCCATTTTCTCTCCCGACTCGACCCATGCTCATCCCAGTCTATATATAGTCTTAGCCCAAAAATTTACGTAGTGGGTTTAAGAGTAAAAATTTAAAAATACAAAACTTGAAGAGCCTCACTGGCCCGTGCCTGACATTGTATGGGTCCTGTGCGAGATGTAAAAAGCGGGCCCTTGTTTATTATGATTTTTTTTCAATATATTATTTTTATCATCAAAAATATGATTAAATACAAAAAATACTGACAATTTATACAAAAAAACTGTTTTTTGAGATTTCTCATATACAAAATCATTAAATAATTACTTTTAAATTAATATTATATGTTATCTCATAACATCGTAAATCCGTTTCACCGTCAAGCATACCATATGATATATCTTTAGTATATAGATTGACATCATTTAGGATCACAATGTTGAGTTGTTGACTATGCAAAATAACACTTTATGTCTATCAATATATATCAGTTGAGTTTCCACGTCATATCATGTTAATGTTTTCATCAACATTTTAAACTTTTAGGATTGAAACAAATTTTTAAGAACCATCAGTCTTAGAATCAAAACTCTATCTTAGTTATAGTTTGAGATCTTATTGTTGTTTTAGATATAAAAGAATACTTAAAATTCATGCACTTAATATTAGGTGATAAAGAGTCAATAATGTAAGAAAAAATATTTTCAGTTTTGAAATTCTAAATATAGACATAAGTTGAATCATTTAATATGATTGATAATATTTTTCAAAGATAAGAGTTTCATTAGTTAGTATTTAATAACAAGAAATCTACTATATTTATATATAACTATATAATAAATAATTATATATAACTATAAATCTAGTTATATAATAAACAATTATATATAACTATAAATATAAAAGTTGGTACGGTACGGTATTACCGTGGTATACAATTTTCAATACCACGTACCAACCAAGTTTATGAAGTTGGTACGGTAGTACCAACCAATTTAATTGGTACCAACTTAGTCGGTACTAATTGAATTGGTACGGTTGGTATTAGACTTGGTTGGTTTGTCATGGTACAATCTTGACACCCCTAGTTAATAACAAGAAATCTACTATATTGTAATACAAACAAAGATTTCATGCGGATGAAATAATCAAAAAAGTTAGTGGGACATGAATATGAATTATAGATAATATATCAGTGTTGTCTAGACAATGTAGTTTTATATTTTTGTAGATAAAAAACTTAAGAGAAAACAATAAATAATACTATAAATTAACAACCAATTAATTTTTTTACATATTTTTTCTCCAATATAATTAATTAATACATGTTTTGCCCTTTAATATAATGCTAAAAAAATTTAGGATCATATTAGATACTAAAAGACATTGTTTATCTTTTATTTATTACGTAATTTTTTTGAAGTACTACCATATATTATATAGTATACATGAAAAAATCGGGCCCCTATTTTTATTGGGCCCTGAGCATACGCCCGGCACACCATCCCTAGGGACGGCACAGGAGCCTCATTATAAAAAACAAAATTTCGAAAATTGAAACCACACGTTGGACTATTTTCTCATTTGACCATGATTCGAAAACTAGATTTTATGTTTTTCTTCTAATCATTATCTATAAACAAACGGACAAGTAAACCAAATCTAACCCTATAGTTGTTTTGAAACACATCATGTTTAAACAAGAAAAACAGAGTTTAGAATTTTTTGATAAAGAAGATGTTTTTTCCTGTTGAGATTTGTATGTGTTAAGTTATCTGCCCAGATAAATTTGTTTGTTTGTGGGATATGAGACCTACGGGTTTGAGGGAGGCAAAAAGAAAGAGTATTTCTGAGGTATTTCTACAATTAATTTATTTAAGGTGGCTTAATAAGGACAAATGAGTAACATTAATTGGGTAGGGTGGTTGCAAAAACCTCTACAAGCTATTTCTGTAATGTAACTATTTTCTAGCTCCTTGCTAGTCTTAATAAAACTGCTGCCATTAAAAAAAAAGGACAAGTGAATGGTCCTAGCTTATTCCATATAGCCATTTTGGTCAAATGGCTTAACAATTAAGCTGTATCGAAACACTCATGTATGTTTGAGCAAATAAATAGTTTAGACCATTATGCTCATCAAGTTTTAAATAAACAAACTCCTAAGACTTTTAGATAGCGTCTGGTACACAAACGTGATTCGATAGAACAAGAAATGACGACACTAGACAAGACTGAATGGACATGACACAACAAGAGAGAGAGATTTGATTAAACATGACAAGTTGTCTGTCTGGTGTTTGGTACGACTAGGCTAGATAGAACAAAACTAGACAAGTTGGTCTTAAAAATTTGTTTAATGATTCTATATACATATAATACTTATAAGACATGGGATCATGTAAGAAGTGAAGTTAATGTGAGAATCGTAAGAAGAGATCTGAACCCTTGATCACCTTTAATCTCATTTTTGTGCATCTCATTCTAATGTACATTCAAGGTTGAAGATCTCTTTTTACGCTTCTCACCTTAATTCTCTTTCTCACCTGAACCCAACCCATAGTTATAAATGACAAATCAAGTAGTCAATGGTATTGTTATGGTAGAGGTCAGGATGAGGTTGTAGTAGTGTAGGTGGTCGAAGCTGGCCGACCGTGGCTGTCGGTTCCTGCTGGTGGCGGTGGCGGTGACGATAAGCAAAGGTAACCATTAAAACATATATCATATTAGGGTTATATGAAATACAGATAGATTACTAAATTTTTTCTTAGTTCACTTCTCATTTTTGTTTAATCTTATTACAATTTTTTTGTCCCACTTTATCCTTATGTGAGTTTTTATTGGGTCTTGTATCATGTACCATTTACTATGTGTAGCTTTAAGAAAAAATAGATTTTATGTGTACAACTAATAGCATTTATAATACTTGCTATATAATGGTTTTGACTTTTGAGTCAATGGTCCAAAATTTAGTAGCGGGTATAAAAAGACTATTAAATAATTTCGATCATTTCTCCTTTATCTTTCTTTTACTTTGATCTTATACTTTTTTTTCCCTTTGGGATGTGCTTAAAAGCATATTTCATCTCACTTTCGGCGTTTCTTTAAAAATGATCTTTATAATATAATTTAACAAATAAAAAGATAAAATTTTAAGATATAAGTTTTCTTTTTTTTACGTAAATTTGATAGGAGATGATTGAAAATTTGTAAATTTTCGTACCCATTTTGTATAAAAATGAGTGTTAATGACAAAGAAAATTTAGACTTGGAGTAATTAAGTCTAAGAGTCGTCGTCCTCATTTATCAGATTAAACTTTCGTTCACTGTCTTTGCTCTTACCGTTCTTATCAGTTAAGATTCTTGGTTCTTCTGATATTCATCTGCCAAGATAATATTACTTGATAAACGGATACCTAGGTAATCGTTTGGTATACGGCCTTAAATGTCTTAATAATTGGATTAATGTTAAAATCTTTAGAATCAGAATATATCAATAAAACGAACAAACATATATAAGGTAACATATCTATCTCATAATATCGAATATATCATCCAAAATTCCGATACCAAGAAATTGACGTTCATAAGCTAGTCGATCTAACGAAAGAGACAACTGCAAAAACCGCACTTTGTACAGTAAGTATATGACATGAATTATCTATTTTTACAAACTTGCACAAGAATCTTGATCACGAAAAAGCCGAAACTTTACCTCCACAACAAGAAACAAAGAGATATCATATAACCGATAGGAGTTTCGTACCGGTTCATCATTCACCGAGTGTAGAGAGCATCGTTAGAACCTCGGCCATATCATCCAAGTAGTACTCAGCTTCGGTCGGTTTTTATCCCACCGTACATGCAAAAACCGAACCGTTGTTCGTAATTTGACAGTTTTTGATTCCGTCATCAACGGCCACAAACATATCTTCGTCGCTTTTATCGTCTCCAATGCACAACATCGAAATCCGCCCGTCTTCCGTTTTCCGCCATCGATTCGAAAATATTCGTTGCAATGACTCCTTTATCGACACAATAAACAAGAAGACGGTATCATGTTTTGAGCCATCCGTTAAAAGACAAAACTACCCCTACGTATATATATATATATATATATATCTATCCAAAATTAATAGAAGAAAATTAACGATAATTATTGATCTTAAAACACCGATTTATTAGACAGTACATGTGGTTTGTTGGCTTCTACAATGAATATACCCTGGCTCACCGCAACGAGTTGGTTTGCGAGCACACTTCAAAGATGGTCCGATAATTCCCTTGAGTGATTACGACGTCACTACAAAACAAATGACTTTCACCCACAAAAATTCACCCAGGGAAATTTCCTTGAGTGATTACCACGAATCACTCAGGAAATACTAATTGTTCCGGTAAAATTCGATGTTTTCAATAAAATACCAACGGATTACCCAAGAATTTCCTGGGTAATCTGTCACTGGTTTGATTTACCCACCAACAAATTAATCACCAATTTTTGTGACGATTTTGTGACGAATCACCCTTCAGCGACGGGTTTCCCAGGGAAATAGTCGTAGGTGAAAGCCTTCCATATTATTAGTGCGTCCATCCAACCGATATCGTTACTCAATCCACATGTTTCCCATTCTTTATCGGCCTCCCAACTAATTTCATATCGTATATCCGTATATATATCCATAAGATTATATGTATTAAACGACATTATATATACGTTATAGAATGATATATATAGGGAAGATTTCAAATACAAACCACGTTATTCTTACAAACCGTGTAAACCGTATGATTTATTTTCATGAAAGTGTTTAATACGATGAAATTGTTTCATATAATTATTTTCTTCATGAAAGTATTTTTGTTTCTACATGAAAATGAATTGTTTCATGAAATTCTCATTTTGACGAAACTTGTTTCAAACATTTTTTATTAACCGGCCCTTGTGTATTCTTGATGAATTTTTTCCATATATTACTGACTAATCAACCCTCATAATTAAGAAGCGAACACAGTGTTCTTTGAATCATGGCAAAGTTGGTTGACGATAGAGATAATAAAATCAGTCGCGAGTTTATTGATCGATGGCGTGATGGTGTTATCGTAATCCAAAAGTATGGCTCGATTATGAGATATTCTATACGCATTCTCTACCATCTTGGAGCTCAACTTCTTAAAACTTGAATTAAACATCGCAACTCTAAAAGTAAGCCATCTTTGGTACCCATCTCCCCCAACGGTAACATTATCGACCGTTGGAAATTGGGGGCTACAAAAACGTTATTCTTTTTTATGTATCTATTATTTTTTAATTTTATATATTATTTAAATGTTTAATATATAATTTTTACTTTAATTTGTAAAAAGATTTTAAAAAAGAAGTCTCATCAGTCTTATGTCATTTATGTGTATACATAATAATAATAATAATAATAATAATAATAATAATAATAAATAAACAGATAAGTAAGTGTTACTAAAAGACATTATTGCAAGTTTAAAGTATTATTTTACATTTAAAAATTAAAATGAAACAACAAAAATGTTGTAGACACGTTAAATTAATTAAAACGTTAAACTCCGTCTACAAATCATGTCAATCTATTATTAAAGTTTAAAGTATTATTTTACATTTAAAAGTTTTCGAGCCCCGTTTTCTTCTTCACAGATTGATGAAAAGCTTCGTTAATTCTCGAAACCTCTCTATAAGATCGATGCTGAGATAAGATCGATCTGCAAAAGAATTAACGAGGAGATGGGAAGTTTGGGGTACAAACCGATTGTCTTAATCAATAAGCCGATTTCTTTAATGAAAGTGCTGCGTATTATACCGTTTCTGAGCCAGAGATCGTCACACCTGGACGGGATGATATGAATCTTATGTCGTATGAGTATGTCGTTTGTCGGCAGGGTAATATTTATTCTCGAAAGTCTAGCATGGTTGTGGTGTTGGAAATCAACGGATGTTCGCCGTGTTTAGGCGGAGCCACACGGGTCAACCCGTGGGACGTGAAGGCGACAACGGAAGCCATGAAAACCGCAATCTCGGATTCTATTTCTAATGACCAAAAACAGATGGGTCACATGAACCATTATCGATACATCACCACCCATAATATTGGTAAATGGTCACACCATCGATCAATAAACTTGCGACTGATTTTATTATATCTACCATCAACCAACTTTGCTATGATCCGAAGAACACCGTGTTTGTTATAAGTGGCAGAAATAAAGAAAATCTTGGCAGATGGTTCAACCCATGTGAGAAACTTGCGATTGCAGTTGAACACGGATACTTTATAAGGTATAATATATCATTCTATAACATATATAATTAATGTCGTTTACTACATATAATCTCATGGATATATACAATGTTAAATTAGGTGGTCGGCCGATACAGAATGGGAAACATGTGGATTAACGATATCGGCTGGATGGACGTTGCTGAGTCCGTTATGAATATATATATACAGAAGCTACCGATGGTTCATAACTTCATATATATATATAGACACATTTTAAAATACACATATGTTTGTTTAACGTTGTGGAAAAATTACATGCAGGGGCGGCCAAAGGGCCGGGCGAAGTGGGCGGTCGCCCAGGGCAGCAAGAGCCCAAGGGCATCAAAGCCCAAAGTGGGCCCAGGTAGTACTAGTCCAAGCTGTTATTAATAAAAAATCTAATCCAATAATTGCATCTAACAAGACTTGAACCCATAACCTTCTTTATAAACTTAGTCAACTTTTCCATTCAGTCAAAGCTATTCTTGATTTATATTTGTTCACATTTTACTTTTATACTTTAATTCCTAATTTATCAATGATTTTTTTTCTTCTTGTTTTAATGAAAAAACATATTTTTATTTGAAATAAAAATAAAAACCGAATAAAGTTAGTATTTTGTATGAGTTTTTGTTTTAAAAAATCTTATGAGAATATTTAAAAAATTATTATTGTATCAATGTTTGAGATATCATCAACTTGGTACAAAATAACTCTCTTTAATTTTCGTTTGAGAGTTTTCTTCATAAATAAATAGTTTGGTTACAGCAAACAACTCTAGAAACATACAGTTGTTTTAGCATGATCATTTGTAAAGTTCTACTAGGTGCTAAGTAGTTTTTTTAAATTTATTTAAAATGGTTCATTGACGATATTGTTGTTACAAATTATTGAACAAAGTTTTTTTATGCTATCATATTGTACATTTTATGTAGGTTTATCAACCAGATTCAACATTGTTAAAAACTCCTAAAATTTTATTGGTTCTTTGAGGGGGCATTTATAAACGTCTTCGCCCAAGGCATCAAAAACCTTAGGACCGGCCCTGATTACATGTGAAAAAAATACATGTGAAACTTTTACATTATGAAGCAAAAATATTAGAAACTTTAAACTTATGAAAACAAATACATGTGAAACTTTTACATTATGAAACAAACATATGCGAAATAACATCTTAAATTATAGCATTTGATGAAATTTTTTTATTAAAAAACTATTTTTATATTGGTTTGTACGAGTTTGTAAACTTTGACTGGTTTGTATTTTAAGATGCCTCTCTCTCTCTCTATATATATATATATAGGGGTAGTTTTGTCTTTTAACGGATGAGCTCAAAACATGTCGTCTTCTTGTTTAGAGTGTCGATAAAGGAGTAGTTGCAACAAAGATTTTCGAATCGATAGCGGAAAACTGAAGAAGGGCGAATTTCGTGTTGTGCATTGGAGACGATAAAAGCGACGAAGATATGTTTGTGGCCGTTAATGATGGAATCAAGAACGATCAAATTACGAACAACGGTTCGGTTTTTGCATGTACGGTGGGAAAAAAACCGACCAAAGCTGAGTACTACTTGGATAACACAACCGAGGTTCTAACGATGCTCTATGCACTCGATGAACTGGTACGAAACTCCTATAGATTTTATGATCTTTCTTTGTTTCTTGTTGTGGAGGTAAAGTTTCGGCTTTTCCGCCATTGAGATTTTAGTGCAAGTTTGTAAAAATAGATAATTCATGTCGTATACTAATTACCGTACAAAGTGCGGTTTTTGCGGTTGTTTCTTTCGTTTAGATCGACTAGCTTATGAACATTAGTTTCTTGGTATCGGAATTTTGGATGATATATTCGATATTATGAGATAGATATGCTACCTTATATATGTTTGTTTGTTTTCTTGATATATTCTGAAGATTTCAACATTAAAACAATTATTTGAAATCGACCGTGCGACTTTGGAGTTTTGCTAACTCACGTGATGAACTCGCCCGAGACATTATTTGTAACCACAAAACAGAAGCTAACGCTAGTTGTGAAGTTAGTTTAGCAAAGAGGGAAGTAGCGACGTGATTTTGAGCTATCAGGATATGTGGAACCCCTAGATGAATCTCCAAAAGAGCCATTGAGGAGAAAGAGGAGGTTCCAACATATATAGAGGAGAAATGGTCAAAGTCTAGCCGATGTGGGACTCTAACACGCTCCCTCTGAATTGTCTAGAGGGGGTTATCCAGAAATGTCAACTCCCTAGAGTGGTAAACCTTTGGCTCTGATACCATAATTAAGGATATGTGGAACCTTTAGATGAATCTCCAAAAGAGTCATCGAGGAGAAAGAGGAGGTTCCAACATATATAGAGGAGAAATGGTCAAAGTCTAGCCGATGTGGGACTTTAACACGCCCTCTCCAATGAGGCTAGATGGACACTGAATTGTCCAGAGGGGGTTATCCAGAAGTGTCAAGTCCCTAGAGTGGTAGACCTTGGCTCTGATACTATATTAGGATATATGGAACCCCTAGATGAATCTCCAAAAGAGCCCTTGAAAAGAAAAGAGAGGCTCCAACATATATAGAGAAGAAATGATCCAAGTCTAGCCGAAATTCTCGAGATAAGAGCGTCTAAATTTGGGGCTGCTGAGTTATTATTTACTTTCTCTTCTAAGTGGGCTGCTACAGATTTGGGCTTACAATATGGGCTGCATGATGGGCTGTTGGGTTATTATTTTCCTTCTTTTCTACGTGGGCTGCTGTGTTGGATTTTGGCTTCAACATCATTTATCCAACTTCATTTCATTTTGTTTTCTTACTTGCTTTAACCAAAGATCATATAAATATACCATATATTAATCTTTAATAATCATGCACCAATATGTATATTTTAAAATATATGCTTTGTTGCACCTAAATCCATATTTTTGACATATAATAATAATAATAATCAATTAACAACAAAGGTTAAAAGGGTTTTATTGTCAATTAAAACATGGTTAAATGTAAGGGATTCGATATAAAAATAGGTCTAAATATGCGTTTATCATTAGAGGTCACAAAACGTTCTATATATCTAAAAGTGATACAACAGATTTATATGACGTTTTTTTTGACATTTTAACAAGTTTTTTAAAACACTTTTAAAATAAAGTGTCATATTAATTATTTTGTATGATATTTTTGAGAAATGTCCTATATATAAACCCATATTTTTGTAGAATACTTGTGTTTATTGAACAAATTTTCAAATAGTATCGTGTAAAATAACTAATACAACACTTTATTTTAAAAATGTCCTAAAAACTTGTTGAAACAACTAACAACTACAAATAAACTTGTTGTAACTCTTTTGGCCTTGTTTGTTTTTTTCATTTTAAACTCTTAATCACCACTTATGTATGATTCGTTTAGACGTTTCATAATTCAGACTGTTTGTTTTTTTTATTAATTTCAGAGCCTCTTATCACTTAATATGCCCTGAATAAATAAGTGGTAACATAACCTCTTAAATCCCACTTATTATCTCCCGACACCTCTGGTTTTTTCACTTTGCTTTTATTTTCTGCTTATTTTTTCAAACCATTTTCTCACAAAACGTTTAGTACTTGATAGCCTTCTAGCCAATAACATTAACAATACAGTTTTAATCCCAAGACGAAAAGAAAACAGTCATATTAATTCAGATTTCAGACGTAAAAACAAACAGCCTTACTGATTCAGATTTCAGCACCATATCTTAGAAATCAGAAGTGAAATCAGACTTTAGACTACAATACCTCTTAAAAAAACAAACGCTACCTTAGATAGAGTTTTTTTTTTTTGTTAAACTTAAGTCTTTTTAAATCTTTCATTAAAACGATGTCTAGATATTTTAAATGTCCTATAAAACCAATTTTTATCATAGTGCCATTTTATCATATAATTAATTTCTAGGGTTTTGAATTCGAATTTCAAACTTATATATACAAGTCAGTGAACTACTACTGCTACCGAAATGAGATAAAAGACTTTGCAGATAAAGCCAATATTGCAATCAAACATTTGGTCCACAAATTTGTCACGTTTAATTTATATTCCACAAAAAACATTTAATTTTTTCATCAAAAATTCCAACATGATCACCTTTTAAATGCACAAAACAAGTTCACATCACATAAAAAAAATATTTTGTCTTCATAGAATTGGAAATAAAAATCTTGATTATACTAAAAATTTACTCCATGTGGTTTGTGGGAAATAACATATTTTGTATCTTCAGTTTCAAAATTACAAAATAACTAATGTGATTTGGAAAACGTTTAAATTTGATCATTCATTCTAGCGACTGTTACAAAATCCAATTAAATGAGAAGAACTTTCGTTCTTTTATCAGTTTATTTTGTCTTTACCCAATCAGAAAGAATTTTATGATTTGGTTCATGTGGTTTTTGATTGGGTAAAAGGACAAAAAAGAAGATAAACCAATGAAATTGTGTCTCATTAAAAGAAGAGTTCAGAATCAAACTCTATTTAGTTACAAACCACAACGGTCATCTTTATAATTTAAAACTATAAGGACGTAAAATATTATTTTTAACAAATCACAAATACCAAATTTGTAATTTACTCAAAAAAGTTATTGATTACATTTGTGTTATTTTTTTTGAAAGACATAGCAACATCGAAACCACGAACGACTACCACAAACACACATGCACGCACGACCCAGCTTATACTGAACCTAGAGCCCAACCACAGTCTAGGACTGGGCTGGGGGCGGAAGCCCAGTCAAATACTGGACTAGCCCAAGGACTAGGTACTCCTCATGCCCTCAAATTAATTCACCTTGGATTCGAACCCGGGTAGATTGGGATACCATCCACAATCCCCCTCCCCCCAGGATGTTACCGTTCTTGAGGAAACCAACTGAGGTAGACATGATTTGTGATGACATTTGTGTTATTAATTAGTTGAATGACGTAAACAATTAAATCAAACTAAAAGAAATGCATATTATTCTAATGATGTATTTTTAATAATTCATTAAACATACCAAAAATGACATTTGAATTGATAATTAATCGTTGAAATTGTTTTTATTTATTTTTTGTACCTAAAAAAATCTTTGGAGTAAAGTGGGATGCAAAATTATTTGCTCAAAAGTCAAATTTAGCTGGGAAAGTTGAAAAATCCCACGTGAGCAACTTGGTGATGGAATATATAAGAACATTTAAGATAGATTTCTTTAAATTGAAAAGAATAATTTATTAATAAAAAAGATAATTTATAAGTACGTTTAATTAATTTATCTTCAATGTAAACAAGAACTTATAACTTCTATAAATAGGAAATCTATAATTAATTCTTCATGGCATGTCATCTTTGAATATTTGATGCTACTAATATAAAGTATATTTTCATTGTTTCCTTTATATGACATATTGTATTTTCGTTGTTTATAGTACATCACATTGTATATCTTAAGGTATTACAACATGAATAAAATGGGTATCACACTGACATAAGTAGGTAGCAGTGGGTATAGAGGAATGATCCTGTGTCAACAATGAGTATCACAGTGGAATGTTCATGCCAGATGTGAGAGAGAGAGAGAGAGAGAGAGAGAGAGAGAGAGGAGATAAGATTTCTAAAATACCTACAATGCCATTATTCAAAATTAGGAAATCATCCTAAATAGCTAATTGATACTATGTATTTGAAAAAAAATAGCTTTTCAGTATTTTCTCATGAAATAGTCTCTCTCGTCCCTCGGAGGGCGACCTGTCCGATCCACGTAGCACCACTTTAAAAAAACACTGTTTTTTTAGAAAAAATAAATGAGAATGCTCCTCGAAAAGTATAGGTCGCCCCTCCGGGGGTAATTTGGACTCCTATTTCATTCTCTAGTGGCTGATGACGACATGACAACTCGATGACACGATTTGACCGGGTATTTTGTATTTTTATGGACGGTTTTCGTATATAGGATCGCTATGGGTAACGATAATCTTCATTCCACCGACCGATAAGTTGTTTTCTCTTCACTCTCTACCACCAGCAAGTCATTTTTCTCTTCATTTTCTACCACCGATAAGAACTAAAAACGTTAGTTACAACGATATTCACCGATACCGAGGCAAACATTTCCACACGACACCGAGAAATACTTTAACGGACAACGACATATTAATATATATATATATATATAGGTATAGGAAGAGGTTCATGTATGGACGATAATAATTTACGAGGATGCAAGGACAATCCTCAGCCAATCATTTTGTACATGAAATGTTTTATCTACAAAATCATATGTGATTTTGTACAAAATCATAAATGATGCAGACGACTTTCCATGCGACTTAAGTAGCCCCAAAAAGTCGTCCGCTACAGTTAATGCAAAATCACATGTGATCTTGTAAATGAAAAAAGTTCATCGCATTCTCGTAAATTGTTACTGTTCTCGTATGAACCCACCCCTATATATATATATATATATGATGTAGGTAGAATTCAAAAGTTCATGAGGTTCTTTTCCTATATTTGGAAACGAAAGAAACGAGCCCGAATGATGCCCGGAAGTCGGCATCGAAAGGGTCGAAATAGAGGTCGAAGAACAAGTCGATCAAGAAAGACATAACCGAATGCGGGTATCGTACGGCTAAACCTGCATCAAAAGCCGCCTAATTGTCTACTTGTTTCAACAAAGCGGTTGAGAATGCGGGTTCAGCCGCCAGGCCACCCGCCTACCTTACTGTTTGGCATTGCATCTATTCTCCATACAGACGCCAACCACCTACACGTTGCTATCTCCATTCAATTTCCATGCATTAATTATTAATTCTTTCCAATTACTTTTAATAATTATACTTATTAGTTATAGGATAGCTATTACTATTAGTTTAATTATCTTTTTAATTATCTTTTTAGTTTTAATTATCTATTTTAATTTCCTAGTTTAATTAGGATTAGTTTAAGTTTAAGTTTAATAATTATCTTTTTAGTTCTAGTTATATTGATTATAAATATGATGGGTTTACCTCATTGTAAAATACGTTTTTGATTAATGATATTTCTTTCTCTTTGAGAGTATTTCGATTTTTCTCGTTATTTTGTTAGTTCTTACGCTTGTAAGATTTATTATCTTTTGGATTTGACGTTTGTCGATCCGTTCCACGTTTCCTACTACTATGCAACCCGATTTCACAAACGTCGTCGTGAGTTCACCCTAGCCGGTTTCATCAACAT
The DNA here is from genome assembly GCA_036898165.1 of Silybum marianum. NCBI lineage: Eukaryota > Viridiplantae > Streptophyta > Magnoliopsida > Asterales > Asteraceae > Silybum > Silybum marianum. The sequence goes on along the minus strand of CM072536.1, from coordinate 4,535,295 downwards.
CGTCGTGAATTCATGCAACCCGGTTTGTCGTGAATGATGCAACCCGGTTTCATGAACGCCGTCGTGAATCATGCAACCCGGTTTCATGAACGCCGTCGTGAATAATGCAACCGGATTCATGAAAGTCGTCGTGAATCATGCAACCGAGTTTCACGAAGAAACGATTGAAAAAAAAACAATCAAACACAACTACCTTCCTCGTAGTAATTGTTTGAAAACCGAGAAAATCCTCATTCGTTGCTCGAGCATCATCAACAGGATCTTCATTCGAAACATGTTGACATGATTCTTCTTGTCGACTCAAACACCGTTTCATTGACGAACCACCGTTCTCCGCAAATTCGAAATTACCAAAAACGTCATACTCATTCATGATCGGAAAAATCAATTTAAAAAAGAAAAACAAAATGAAGAAGAAAACATACAGTTATTAGAAAAAGAAAAAAAAAGAATAAAGTAATTGAAATTCTTAAATCACGCCTCCTGCATTAAATTGGAAAAAAATTTAATTTTCTTAACAATAAAATGTCAACATTACCCTTCCAGGTTTATTTAATTTAAAAAATAATGATAATACATATGGCATGTTCTAATTGGAAGAAAGTAGTTTGTATAGTTTGTTAGAATTGAAGAGTTTGTATTTGAAATCCACCATATACATATATATATATATATATATATATATATATAGGGGAGGGATCAAATGAGAATCACCCAATCTTAAAGGAACAAAGAAACAAATTGTGGACCACATATTACATGAGTCCCACATAATATTAAATCATTTATGATTTAATATTAATTCATATTAAATCATAAATGATTTAATATTATGTGGGACCCACATCATATGTGATCCACAAGAGTCCCTTTGTTCCTTTAAAAATGTAAAGTTCTCATTTGAACTTTCCTCTCTCTATATATATATATATAATGGAACAACGCATACGCAAGCCCGTTCCTAACATTTTATAGGCCCTGGGCGAGACATGAAACAAAGGTCCTCGATAAATACAATTTTTTTTCAATATATAGTTTTTATCATCATAAATAACATTGAATTGATATAAACCATTTTTTCGAGTATTCCTAGACGCAAAATCAATTAATAATTGTTTCTAATTAATACTAGCTACCACAACATTTTTACGTAGCATCATCAATTTGTTTCATTATCAAAAACATCCTATGATATATCTTTGGTATATAGAATGTCATCATTTAGGGTCACAATGTTAATACTTCTGATTTCCAAGTAACACTACGTAAATCAATGTAAGTAGGTTGGGTTATTTTTGGTAACCGTGGGTTTCCGAGCAAGCTTATGCACAACCACTAATCCCCTGGGCGACCACGAATAGTCTGGAGTCATCACAAGTGAACCTCCATGTCACCTCATGTTAATGTTTTTTTATCACTATTTTATACTTTTAAACCGTGTTCTCGAATTTGGGAAGTAAAAAAAAAGAATGAGAAAGGAAAGTAAACGAAAATAAAGTTCTTTTTATTTGTGTTTTTGATAGTGAACAGAGATGAAGGAAAGAAAATGAAATAAAAACAAATTTTGATATAAATTCTTTTTTCCTTTACTTAAAAAAACACAAGAACATAATTTTTTTTCTTTTCCCGTTACTTTCCCTACATTTCCTTCGAAAAAAAGAAGACTCAAGAATATAACGTTAGGGTTAAAACAATTTTTTCTGGAATCATCAATGTTATATATAAAAAAGCTCATATTAGTTATAGTTTGAGATTTTATTCTTTTTTTTTTAAAGATAAGAGAATAGGTAAGATTTACACTCAATATTAGATTATAAAGATAAAGTATGAAAAAAAGTTATAGTTTTGAAATATAGATATAGGTTGTACCATTGGTAATTTATTTAAAACTTAGGGTTTTCTTAGCTAATAACAAAAAAATCTATTATATTCTAATAAGAAAATAGAATTCACGCGATGGCGGAATAATTAAACGAGTCGATGGGAGATGAATTATGGAGAACATATCAAAGTTTTCGAAGCAAGTAGTTTTAGATTTCAATATTAATTAGATAAAAAAACTCAGAGAAACAATAAACAATATTATAATATGAACGACCAATTAACGTTTTTACGTATTTTCTTCCTCAATGTATTTTATTAATACATGTTTGGTCATTTAATAGTTAATGTAATACCTAAGTCTTTTTGGTCCTATTAGATACCAAACTAATTATGCCGCTTTTTATTTACTAAATTTTTTAAACTACTATTATATACTAAAAAAATTGGGCCCCTGATTCTTGTGGGCCTGGGCGTACGTCCGGCCCGTCCTCCCCCAGAAACGACCTTGCGTGTACGAAATCTTTTCTTTCTTGTAATTTAACTTAATAACATCTTTTGTTTACTATTTAACTCAAGGGCGACACACATATATCTAGGAAATCAGATAAAATATAAAAATAGTGTTTTTTCTGAAAAAGTGGAAGGGGTGTTGCCACGCGGGATAGGCACCCTCCATGTGGGCAGGTCGCCCTCCCGGGGCGAAGAGGGTGGCTATTTCGTTCAAATATATAGCATAAATTGGCTATTTTGTATGATTTTATTTTAAAATTTTTAGTTTAAAAAATACCAAAATTATTATCTTTTTAATTTAAACATTGCTTGTGATGGAGATTGAATATCATGGAACTCAAAAAAATATTGAGTTCTTCCTTGAATGACCTTTTATATACAATTAAAAATCAAGGAATACCTTAATAAACGTTCACCCGTATGCAAGGTTCTAAAAAACGCGTTAACGTCGAGGCGTGGCCTCACCGCCGCGTTAAAGCTCATGGCGCGACTCTGAGGTGTGGCTTGCAGTAAGACACGTTATGGCGCGTTATGGCGGGTTATAAGGCGTGTTATGGCACGTTATGGCGGGTTATAAGGCGTGATTTTGGTTTTTTTTTTTGTAAACCTTTTGTATTTGATATACCTTGCGCATATGGTATACAAATAACACATATACAAGTAATTTGTCCAGTATGCACATGTGCAACGGAACTAGAATACATTTTCAATCACTTGTATGCACATGTACATACCATACACAAGAAACAAGGGTTTTAACAATGACTTTTGTTGTCGCTAAAAGTCAATTTATAAAACTTTTTATAAAGACAACATGTCATCGCTATAGCTTCTCATGTAGTCACTAAAGGCCCGTAGCCGAAACTTTTTTTTCTAGTATACAGATAAATGGTTATTAAAAAGTTCCTCAATCTTTTACATTTTTAGGGTTTTCCCTGAACTTATCTATGTGTGAGTTTTTGTGTGTGTGTGTATATATAACATGTATATATATATTACATGTATACATAGGTAGAGGTTCAAACGAGAACAATTTCAAATGTGTGAACTATTCAGACAATGAGATGAATGATTACCGGGGTGTTCTTCAGTTTTTCAATTTTTTTTCCAGGTTTTACCTTGAACCTCTCTTTTTATATATAGTGTCGGCTTCAGAGGAAAACCATTAAAAAAATGAAAAATCGAGGGAGACTGATAACCGTTTATCTAGAAGATATGCATATGTGCATACAATTAATTTATAAGTAATTTGTTCGGTATACATATGTGTATAAAATTAAGAAACAATTAACTTCAATTACTTTTATGCATATAGATATACCATCCACATAAACGATTTATCAGAATGTTCCTCGATTTTTCATTCTTTTATTGTCTCTCCTGAACTTCCCTGTGTGTATATATATTACGTATACGTAAACATCCATGTATAAGCAAACATATGCATGTGCATACAACTTACATAATGCAAATGTTTCTGAATCAATTATTAATTTTCGTAATTTTTCAACGCAAAGGCGGCAAAACATACACTTATCGGATGAAATCAAGATAATGATATTTATTACATTGAGAACATGTAAAATATTTTAATTTCAAAAAGTGTCATCAAACTCTTATTTTTTTATGCGTACGATTTTTTTTATTTTTTTTTTCATTTTGAGGTATGGCCAATTTTTTGAAAGGCCATAATTCAAACTCGCTTTTATATATTACGTTAAGTTTGTGTCATATCATTACTTAAATGTACGGTTCTAATAAAACGTTATTTAATTTATTTATCTTTTTAATAAAAGTATTATTATTTCGTTTAGTTTTAGTAAAATACTTATAATATGTATAATGATAAATATGATACACAACTTTTCTATGATCACAAGTCATGTATTGTAAGATTTGATGCTTAACTACAACACGCTATATCTTACGACCTTTAGAATCTTGGATATAGGTGAACTTGAATTAGCGTCAGGATTAAGAGATTCAAGAATATCAATTTATTTATGAATCTATAAGTTATTTATTTTTTACTTGTTTTATAATATACTTTAGGCATTAATTAAGAACGTTAGTGAAGATTGCTTTTGATTTTGCTTTCCTTGTACTCTTACATTTTGGCATTTAATTGTTAACATTTTTTCAATTAATTGTACGGAGTGTTTAGTGTCTAAATAAACATGCATATTAAAACTATATATATATATATATATATATAGAGAGAGAGAGAGAGAGGGGTTCAAATGAGAACTTGAGTAAACTACTATTTTCGTCCTTGTAGTTTGATGTTTATAACGATTTTCATCCCTGATCTTTAAAAGCTGCCTTTTTCGTCCTTGTGGTTTTTATTTTGATTCCATTTTCGTCCCTGGGTGGAATAACATTAAAAAAAGTCTATTAAATCAAGGGTAATATAGTCTTTTTGACCTTTTTTTAATTTTTCAATCAAATAATATATTATATACAACTAATTATAACAATTATCAAAAATTAAAAAAAAAACAAATTCTATCCTAATCTAAACCCAACACTCCAACCCCACGTGAACACCCCCCACAAATGGAAAACCCTTCTTCTCCCCTAGAACCCTAATTCAGCACCTGTAATTCCTCATTTTCTCTCATCTCCAACCTAACGTCGGTGACCACAATTCCTGTCCCCCACCGTCTTTTCCACCCCTCTTTAACTCTCTCCACCCACCACAACAAGTCAACAACCCCTTATCCTCCTTCATCAAACACCGCCACGAAACCCACCATCTTCGACCCCTCCGTCCGGTGAACGCCACCACCACGTCGCCATATCCAGAATCACTAGGTACACCATCTCATACTCCATAAGATGTCTTCGCTTCCTATCTTCGTTCTCTCTCCCTTCCCCTCTTTCTCTCTCTCTCTCTCTCTCTCTCTCTCTTGTTCTCGCCTGACCTATCTTCCACCGCTCTTGCAACCTTGAACTCTCCAAAATTTCTTAACCACTCTTATCTTGATCTGGATCCAGATCTCCCTCTTCCCAATTCTTCTAATTAATGATTCCCCCTTTTTTTTTACAAAAAGAAGAATCTAGATTTCAGTTACTAGTTTGAAAGAATTGTTGATGTTCTCCAAAGATTGGTGGTTCTTCTTAAAAAATTGGACACCTAAAAGATTCAATCTCTGCCTCTATATCCACCATGTTTGATTAAACATGAGGTATATTGGGTTTTGGTTCTCTTTTTTTCCAGAAACCGTGAATCTAGGTTTTGGTTCACTTTGATTTTAATAACGAATCTGAGTTTTGGTTCACATGAATTATTCAATTTATTTGATTAACAAGAGGTATCCATTGATTAAAATAAGATATTAACTTGAGATTAGAGGGAGAGTGTTATAGATATCCATTAAGTTAACAAAATCGGTTTTAATTATTTTTGATTTATTTTATCGCTGGAGAAGATGACCAGTGAAGTTCACCTATCACCGGTATATTTGTGTGTGGAAGAAGATGTTTGGTAGGGAGATAGTTGCATATATTAGGGATGTATAATAATAATTTCTATTACTTAATAAAAATAAGGAAAAATAGGAATAAGTAAGATGACAAAAATACCCTTTACTCAATTGATTTTTTTGAACAAAGCTAGTCTCAAGGACGAAAAATGAAATGAAATGAAAACCATAAGGATGAAAAAAGCAGTTTTTAAAAACCAGGGATGAAAATCGTTATAAACATCAAACCACAGGGACGAAAATTGTAGTTTACTCTGAGAACTTTGTAAATTTAAAGGAATAAAGGAACACCTTGTGGACCACATATGATGTGGGTCCCACATAATATTAAATCATTTATGATTTAATATGATTTAATATTAAATCAAAATCATATTAAATCAGAAATGATTTAATATTATGTATCATATTAAATCAGAAATGATTTAATATTATGTGGGACCCACATCATATGTGGTCCACAAGGTGTTTCTTTATTCCTTTAAAAATGGGTGGTTCTCGGATGATCCCTTTCCTATATATATATATATATATATATATATATATATATATATATATCTAATCCTTCCCTTAAGTCTGGATCGTCCTTGCTACAATCGTTATTGTGGCGAACTGGCGGCAATGTCATGTCAATGGGGTTTAGCTCAAGAATTGTTAGGGAAATTGGTTTCTCTTTGTAACGTTGTATTCTCGATTTTAGAGAGAGGAAAAAAAAGAAAAAAGAAAAAAAAAGAAAAGCATATTACTTATGTATGTTCTCGAAAGGGAAGGGAAAAAAGTAGAAAGAAAATAAATTTTCATGTTATCGAACAAAAGAGAAAGAAAAAATGTCATTTTTATAAGTACACCTTTTAAAAATGTGTTATTTAAAACAAATATTGAGTAGTTTTGTTATTTTAATAATTTTTTAAAAATGTTTTATTTCTTTTTTATTTTCTTTGCTTCCCTCGTTTTCCTTTCCACATTCCGAAAGAAAGTTTAGGAGCAACTTATGATTATTTTTCTCTTTTTCCCTTTTTTTCTCTAAACAAATTTAAAGAACACGTGTTTTTTTACTTTGTTTCCTTTCCCTCATTTTTCCTCTCATTCCATCCTTAAAAACAGCTTTCGAGAATACAACGTAAATGTCTAAAGTAGAACCTACTATTTGAGATTATTCTGATGAATATATTTGCATTAAATTGGTTGGCCATACCTTGTACCTCATTAGTGGTGTATATTCCTGTTGGGGTCACTATAGATTGGGATGTATGGGAACCAAAGATAGAGAATGTTGTAGAACCCTTCAACTTGCCTTATCGTCTTCGGTTATGATTATGTTGTTCAAAAAGTATCGTCACAACTTGTGTCTCGTTTACAGAAAATAAAGAGCACAACATCTCATCGAGGTCGATCACCCAAAATCCTACGGTGCACATCGTACAAAAATATTCATTTAAACGAAAGACTTTTGCCTACGGACCTTTTCCTGATAAATATGTCGCTAAAGAGTGATTTCTCATAAAACCATCACAAAATTTGGTGGCTAAATTGCTGGTGGATAATTCAAATTAGTGATAGATTACCTAGGGATTATCTGGGTGATCTGTTGGTATTTTCTCAAAAAACATGGATTTTACTGAACCATTGGTATTTTCTAGGTGATCAGTTGGTAATCACCGATGAAAATTTCTCTGGATAATTTTTGTGGATGAAAGTCATTTGTTTTGTAATCACATATTGAGTTTGGTTAATTCTTATGAATTAGGAATTTCTCTATGAAAAAGACACAAAAGCATGATTAATAAAATTATTAAAACTTAAATACTCCATCATATAGTTTTAGAGTTCAACTAATCTTTCTTGATATGCGATACAACAACGTATGATATCAAACCATGACGACTCGTTATTATGACTTATGAGCGATTTTCGTCATTTCCTTTGAACGATTCATATTTTTCAGATTAAGAAAGTGATCAACAATCTTAGTCCAATATTCACTACTGATACAAGATGGTGTATATTTTTTTACTATCTCTACATCCTCATAACCACTGTTGGCAATAAAGTATTTATGGTTTATGTTTTTTCGATTCTTTGTACCGACTCAAAGTGAGGAATCCCCATCTTCAGATTTTGAGGAACACGGACCAATTTTTATAATATGGTGGGTCCGTATAACATATACACATGTTAATGTTCCCATCAAAAATACAGTTTTATAGCAACCACACATAGTCACCATAAGTTAATATCGTTTTCACTAATTTAAAAAACCTATATATTTTTCAATGACATGTTGATGTTGGAAGTCCATACTATGACTAACTACTTGTCATCTCTATAGTCGTTGTAGCTATAGACCTCTTTTATTGTAATGTTATTCTCATGTGAAATTGTCTTTCAAGAACAAAACGTAAAAAGGGGAAATAAATTGGAAAATATATCAAAACTAGAAATTAATACAATAAGAAAAAAAATAACAATATAAATTATAGTTGTGAAGTAGATTAGTGTCTTCGTTCGTAGAATTAATAATATTATGTTATTTTAGCTTTAGACCGTATAATTATCTTAATCATAAAACCAATATAAATTTGGCATTTAATATCGGACATAACATAAAATACAGTTTAACAAGAACTTGAATTGTATCGTTGACTAGCTATTCAGATGGTTTAAAACTACAACTGTATCTCGAATCCATACATTTCTTCCAAAGAACCAATAGTTTAGAAGAATCAAACTATTAGATTCTGATGATTTCAAAAACGCATATTGATCCAACGAATAAATTCTATATCATATATTACTTGAGTCCGTACCATTCGTTGAGTTTGGACCAAAGCTTTAGACTAATTAGTCTTCCATGGATATTGCTCACTGGAACCATTAAAAACATTAAATGTCGAAGATTCCTATTCAAAGAGATATTAAACAATACAGGAACAAATTTAACGAGAAAAAACGATCGAATGAAGAAGTTAAAAGAGATATTGATCAATCGAAAAAGTACTCATATAATTAACACTTATATTTTAAAACATAAAAATTTGTATTAAATCAATATCGAATTACTGATATTCTTGTTATTATTATCATTATTATTGTTAATTAAAATAAAGATATCCTTTAGAAATTGAATATTTGACTACAATTTGTTGGTGTGGGTAGATTTATGGAGCCCTTGTGTTGGATATATGAAGGCAAATAAAACACCATTGGGATTGATTTCATCTCTTTTGCCTCCAACATGTTTCAAGCTTGTCTCTACTTTATATGATGCTTCCTATTCACATCCCAAATATTTATAAATTTATTTCTTATTGTTAAAAAAAATATAATCGCAAAATACTAAATTATATGCTCCATGATGGTACTATACCTACCCATAAAAAATTATTTTTCTTATCCATGACTAAATATTATAATTTTCATGTAACGATATCATATTAAATGACGTTGTTGAACTAATCCATAAAATGTTTTGTGTTTTCTATGTGCAAGTTATTTTTGTATTGAGACATTTGTTCATGTAATTGGATGTTGTATCAAAGTTACAACTTCGTTGTGACATGATTTGCATATAGCTTAAGCAAATGATAACAACCATATACAAAACGCAAAGAATTGTTTATATATGTAGGATAATATCAGTATTCTGATTAATTATGTACACTCAGCCAGCCTCTAATTAAAGAAAGATTATAAGATAAATGGACTCTATTTACAAAGTAATTAATCATTTAGTCATGATCTTTACTTAGGATCAATAGCATGAGATTCTCTAGTTTTCAATCAAGACTTCTGATTGAACATGTAATTAATTTATGCTTAATTTCGTCTAAATTAAATCTTAATTTCTCTCACTGCTTCTCCCAAGTTATCTAAGTGGAAGCAAAGCTCCAGTTATAAATTCACTTGCAACAACAGGTTTCTGGTACACGATCGGTTTTGTGATAAATTGTCATATGATTGCATATCATCATATATGAGTTGTAGCATTTCTCCCATTGAATTGCCTTCTATCTATAGTTGAGATAAGCTTATTCTTTTCATGAAATACATGACTATCATTATTATCATGTAATAATTAATTTTTAGTTCATATGAACTCCTTAATGTTCGATCAAAATTAATGTGTGTATGTATATATTATACAAGGTCTAGGTAAAAGTAAAAACAAGCTAAGGGGTTGTTCGGTTCGTTTTACGTTAATACTTGTATGGATATAGATGTTTGTATTTATATATATGTTAACAAATAAGTTATTGTTCGGTAGTTATGCTGAATAAACAATTTGAATGTCAAAAATGACCATTTTACCTTTCAGTCTATATTTTTGTTCGATTAAAACAACCATTTGATGGAAATATTGGATAAAATGACACTGAAATATAAAAAAGAGTGAATTACAATCAAATTTGTTACCCTTTATGTTTTTCCCCTAAATCATCTTCTAAAAAAAGTTGAAAATAGAAACCCAAATCATGTTTTCCCCATATCATCTTCTAAATCCGCAAACCCCTTCCCTTTCTGTTACCTCTCCGGCAAACCCCGCCCTGTCCCCATTCTGTGTGAGTTTGAATCAAGAAGAACATCACAGACCACTATTTCCATCAAAAATTTGTAACAAAAATAAGATCTGCAAAAAATCGAGAAAAATCCCTCCTCTTATGACAAAAACAAGATCTGCAAAAGATCGAGTAAAATCAGGTGAGTTGTGATGGCTGACAAATATGAAGAAGAAGGTGATGGGTGGTGGAAGATGCGGAAGGGAGAAACAGACGATGTTCCAGTCATCAAAGAAGAAGGAGAAGAAGAAGAAGAAGAAGAAGAAGAAGAAGAAGAAGAAGAAGGCGGTGTCAAGAATGAAGAATGGATCTGGAGCAAGAATGATAAAGGACAAATATGGTAGCGATTATGAACAACTTTAGAGGAAGAGGGTCTCCAAGAGGATAGAATGAACCCGTGGAGGAAGAAAAGTGTTTTTTCTAAAGGTATTGAGGGAAAAGGTCAACTGAATGTATATGAATCTACTTTTGTAGCTGAGCGATTCAACCATGGACTGATTGAATAAGCTCATACCAAACAGATAGATATGGTTGTGTGAATAAGTCATATGGATTATACAGCCCATTAAGCCGCAAACGAACAACCCCTAAGTTTTTGACACTAAAATGCAACTTATTTAAATGCATACACCATATTCTTGTTTAGTAATATTTCAAACTAAATTTTTATCTCTATAGTACTTCAAAATCATTACCAATTTTTTTATATAAATTTTCATGTATATGTAGACTTGAGAGTTGAGATTATGTGAGAAAAAAGATGTTTGGTGAGAAACGTGAGAAGTGGTGAAAGTATCTTTATATTGTGTGAATGTTACATATATTTTGTGAAAGTGGTGATGGCGAGAACATGTAAATGTACCTTCGTCAGTTTCTATGAATACGATCACCTTCATGTATGTTCACACAATATATGAGTTCCTTCACATATATCATATAAATGTTGCATCATATTTTGTAAATGTTACATCTCTCACTCTTCTCACGGAAAATGACATTTCTCATAGAAACACAACTATATATATATATATATGTTATATGATTGAGTTCCACTGATGATGAAAGTTATCATGAGAAGAGTAAGAAACGATTTCCACCATTGGATCAATCCTAATTGAAAAGAACCACCAGATCAATTCAGTTCTAAAGTGTGATTTATAGCCTGTTTTGGTATTAAAATTGATCAAAGGTACAAATATCTTTTTACAATTCTCATCTTTAACTATTGTTCTCATACCATTCCTCGTTACATGTATATATGTTTGTGTGTGTGTGTATATATATATAGGCTGGTTCAGATAAAAACCAGCTGAAGGGTACAAACTGGTTCAAATCAATATAAAAATAAAGAAAATTCATTGTTTTTTTTATCAAATGTTATGATTTAAGATATTATTGCACATATGTTTGTTTCACCTTGTGAAAAAATTAAATGTGAAACTTTTACATTATGAAACAAATGCATGTGAAACTTTTTAATAAAAAAAATATATGAAAAATTTTCAACTTATGAAAACAAATACATGTGAAACTTTTACATTATGAAACAAACATATATGCAATAATATCTTAAATCATAGCATTTGATTAAAAAAATCATGAAAAAAATTATATTTATATTGATTTGAATCAGTTTATATAGTTTGTACCCTTTAAATGATTTGTATTTAAGTTCCTATATATATATATATTTTCTATATGTGTGTATGGGACATGAATGTGACATATTGCAATTAAGGAGGCATGCAACATGGTTACAAATTGACCATAAAGTGATCATTGAAAATTTTAAATGCCTTATATTCTTCTTTTAACGTAGAAAATATGTTTTTTTAATATGAATAAAATAAAAATAAAAAACATGTTAGTTGAAGCATATGTCAAGTTTCACTTTTTGGCACAAAAATCAACCGACAAATGAGGCAAAAATCCAAAATGAGGCACAAAGTCTCCCTAAAACGCGTAGTTTAAATATGTTACAAATGAAACTAAATGCTAGCATCACACTTTTTCATAGTAAAATATTATATTGTTTTTGGGTCTTCTACTTCTGAACCATAATAAAATATTTCGTCACTAAAGGATATATACTATAGTTACTAACCAAAATTACACAAATAAGTTTCTTGAAAACAAATAGACACTAATTGTTTGATAGAATGTATATTTTTTGTTGTCGGTTTCAGTTAATCGTGTTCTTTATTACGTTTACTTTTGCAAAGTATAGCATTACACCCATATATTAGTGTGTGTATATTTTTTTTGAATGACAACAATTTTATTAAAACTAGCAAGATGCTAGAAACAATTATATTACAGAAATAGTTAAAATGGGGTTTTGTAATCACCCTATCCAATTGATGTTCCACTTTCCGCTTCTATTTTGTGCCCATAGAAACGAATGGGTGACTATATTGGCCCACAACACTGTGTTTTTAGGTTTAGTTTCTCCAAAAAGCATCCCATTACGAAAAATTCCATATCGACCATGGAGCTGTGTAGATGACCGCTTCCAAGCATTCCACATCCCCTTTATTCAATCTTAGCGTCACCATCCAGTACTCCTTCCAGCTCATGACATTGTGGAGACCAAGTATGTCTATGTTCCATCAACGTCCAACATTCCTCCATATCTCTCTAGCCATCTGGCATTCGAAGAACAAATGATCTACATATAGATTCAGTCTCCTCTTCACATATTGGGCATAGATGAACATCAGTTCCCCCTTTTTCTAGGTTATCCCTAGTCGAAAGTTTATTCAAAAACAACTTCCATAGAAGCATATTTACCCTAATAAGAAATTTTACGTACAAAAATTATTTAAGGAAATAATTTTACGTACAAAAATTATTTAAGGAAATTTTCGTGGATAACTACGACGTATCACCTACAAATACCTATTTGAATTATTCATCAACAATTTAATCACCAACTTTTGTGACGAATAATCCTTTAACGATAGATTTTGTAGAGTTTGTAAATAAAAGTCTTTTATTTAATAGCGATATTTTGGGAATTTAGAAATGAACTCTTTTTATGTAATGGTTATCGTGGATCCGTTTAACATATGAAAAAGCATGAATACGTATCACGACAATGATAAATAAATCAACGATTGAGATTCATATATGTTAAACTAAATAAATATCAAATATATATCAACCGTTGGATTAGGCATTAAAGATTTCCCAATCAATTAAGTGTCCCAAACACTGTGAGCTCATCATATATCTATAACCATAACTTATGTATGTCATGCATTTATGGTTGTTGATTACAAAATAAACTCTTAAAAGAAAAAAATAACGAGGTAATTGTTATTTAGAGGAAACTCCAAACAAATTAATTAAAAGAAAAGAAAAAAAACCGTACAGACAGACCGGAGGTAATCGTTACAAACCATATATATAATATATCTGTATATATTATGTTCATGTAGTTGTGTATGTATATGTAAAAAAACGAAAAAACAAAGTCATTTTGTGATGTTTTTAAGACATAACGTGATGTCAAATCAACCATGACGTTACATCTATGTAACCACATCGTTATGTTGAATCTAATGCAAAAAAATACATGGAAAGTTCGTTTTCTAATATTGTTTATGGATAGGTACTAAACAGTTGTACAAAGGTATTGATTTATATATTTTTATCATGTAAGTAAAATATTGACTATGAAATTAGGTTGTTATAATATATCAAATCAAATAGAAATGACAATACAAGAATGTTTTTCATGACTAAGATAATGAAAGGAAGACAGTCACTTAATCATTAATTAATAAGATAATTAAGGATTATTTAAATTGAAATCTAAGCAATGGGCGACAACAAACAACTTGTTAAAAGTTATTTGTAATAATAATATTTAATTATTTTATTATTTTGTCATATAATTAGGATTGATGGTTTGTTTCGCATGGGATTATCTTAATTGGAATTGATGATGTATTTAGACGTTAAAACCGTTAAATATTTGTAATTATGATATGATTTGAAGTAACAATTTTATTCAGCTTTTATATAATATTATATATATATATAAATATTATATAGAAGTTGAATAAAAATGTTATTTCAAATCATATAGAAACAGATTTATACAAAAATTATGTATATTTAAGAAAATACGAAAATTGTTAAATTACGTATCTAATACGAGAATTATATTAATGTCCCAATGGGCGACCCTATGACCACGTGTCAAGATCGCGTGAATCACATGTGATTTTGTATGTGATATTAGTGTAAAATCACGTGTGATTCGACCGTTCTTTTATTTTCTTAAATAAGTATCATTCTTATATGAACCCGAATCTTTCTCTATATATAATATTATATATGATATAAGTGTCTTGTATTTTTAGAAAAAAGCGTTGTTCTCAAAAACATTGTCCTTTTTATTAAAATGCGAGAACATGTGATACTATAAGTCATCACGTGTAAATGGTATACAAGAAGATATGTGATGCCTTACAATATCATATATGATATAGGTGCCTTATTTTTTCAGAAAAAAACGTTCTTAGTCTATGCCTGAACTAATTCTAACAAATCATGACTGTAAGACATCAGCCCTGATAAACTCGATGACCACAATTATTGTAGACGTTTGGATTCGAACCCTGGACATATGAGATATCCATCACATCTTCCAAGGACTCAACCATTGTGCCACAATCCTTGTGATTTTGTTCTCATTTATCTATACATATATATATATATATAAAATAAAATTCATCCAAGGAAAGCTTGATCTACACCCAAATTCATCATAAATAATCATATCTAATTAAGTATTAGTAGAGTGAGTGGTAACTGGTAACATTCTCAAAAATATTGTAATCATGGTAGAGTTATATATGTATATTTTTCAAGAAATTTTGAGAATAACACCAACACCAACAACAATAATGATAATAGTAATTTAAATTCCAAGCTTACATCATACAGATTTTTAATACATCATATATATAAATTATTTTGTAAACTTCAAATATGTTTTAGAAAAAAAAACATAATTTAATCAAAAATAAATACACAACAACAACATGAGATTAAGGGATTTCTTGATTTGTTTAACAAGTAAATTATTACATTTCCAATCTTAGATTCTATTTTTTGTATATTGTCTAAAAATTACAAGAATGTATGAATAGAAAAACCATTTCATACATAATTTCCGAGAAACATACATATATATATATACACACACATATATATATATACATACGGTCTCTCTATGATTCTATTCTAATACTGACACCGATAGAGAAAGAGAAAGAATTAAATAACAATAAACCCACAAAACTAATTGTATATATATATAATAAAAAAATGTAAAAGGAAATTAAAATGAGAAGTGATCAATGGCCGACGCCGGGGCTGGGGACAGAACGGAGGATCCGGTCGACGGTGATGAGGTGGCGGGTGATGAGATTTTCGTCGGTGGTTGAAGAATGACCCTTTTTGCTCGGAGAAGAGGCCGGCACGGTGCCCTTTGGAAGGGAACTTAGATATAAACTCATTAATTCCACCGGTGATGCTTTCTTTTTGCTGCCGGAATCTGGGCTGTTTAACAGTTTCCGGCCGTTTGTTATAGAAGAGGTGAATAGAATCAGTAGTAGCGTGAAGAGAGCAAGAGATGTTCGAGCCATTTTAGAGAAAGAGAGATGATTAAGGGAAGATTAGTGGAGTCTTTTCAAAAGGAAGAGATGGTGAATACTTATATATACTATAACTGGACTCTGAGATATATATATATATATATATAGAGAGAGAGAGAGAGAGAGAGAGAGAGAGGTAGGTATCCACGAAGTTTGCGGCAACTCAAATGTTGACTTTGTCTGTGAATTTGGGATGGTAGAAGACGACTACTACACGGGTTTAGATTTATAAGATTTAAAAGAAAATTTATTTTATTTTTCAAAATTAAGTAATATATGAAGGCGGTTTATAAGAAAATAATAACTAAATAAAAAAATAAGGAAATAAAAGTAATATATTTATATAAAAATTATTAAATTTTTTATTGAAAATTCTATTTTTACTAAATTTTTACTTTATTTAAGGCAATGCTTAAAAAGGTTAACTTTTTTTTTTTGTCAAAATCATATTTGATAATTAATTGATTTTTTTTTTCATTTTTTTGTTAATTGTATGTGATTTAAATCGTAAAAAGCATTGATTCAAATTAAATATTAAAAAATAAAAATTATTATTACAAAACTAAATGTGATGTGTAGCAAAAAGTATGTACTTCAAAACGTAATTCATAAGTTATAAATATTAAATGTAATGTTGTTGATAATTTATATTATTTTTCCACTTACATTTATTATGTTTGATATCTTCTATGATATTTTGACGAAAATTAACGATTTTTTTTTGAAAATAAAATGTTGGTTAATTATGAATGTCATATGTGATTTTTGACCCAAAAAAAGTCTTAAATGTTGAAGGATAAGTGTGTCATCGTCTAAAGGATATGACGATAATGATAAAAGATAAAGATGCATAGAGATAGAGATAGACATTTAGAGTTAGATTAATGTTAGGTTTCTTATAGTTATCTCTTTGTAACTCGTCCCCTATCTAAAGGGTTATTGATTCTTTCTATATTGATTATTCTGTAACATTAAATGATTTATTTTAATAAAAATAAGTATTTTAAATGAAAACTAAATAACGTTTATTTTAAATGTCATAAATAATAAATAAATGAAATTTTGATCGTGCTTAGCTCACAAATTGTAAAAAAATCATTAATAAATACTTAAATTAAATGCATTAAATAATCTTTATAGAAATAAATGAATTTTCATATATAATTCGTTTGCAATAAATGATACATGTTTTTTTGAACGATTTAATTTTTTTTATTTAAGACATTATTCAAATAAATGATTAATCCCTTATTATTTTCTCATTTTCATATGAATCTTTCTTCCCCCTCTATATATATATATATATGTATACACATATAATGTTCAAAATATGAGAATGGTTGAATTATCTATGATTTTGCATTGGAACTAAATTTTATTAAATAATATGATCAATGCAAGGATGTCGAGGCCATTGGCCTTCAACCTAGGTCACGACCCAAGTTGTGCATAATCAAGTATAATTTAGTTGTGTATTGTTTGATCACTGTTCTTGTTTTAACACGACTTTTTAAATGTAGTACTTTTTTTTTTATATATCATCTGTCAAAATTACTTAAAATTACACTTGCCTTAATTTTAATTTCATACAACAACAATTATTCTTTCATATAACCAACATAATGAACGTTTAATTCTTTTCATCGTATATACAACCTGGTAAGTAACCAAATAATTGTCAATCTAAATGACATCGATTAATACTGACATGACATTTTTTGAAAGGATGACAACATAAGTGCTTGTCAAGTTAACATCTCCGTAATTGAAGTTACAACATTTGTAAAATTAAATAGATACAAAATTAAAAAACATGAAACTTTTATTATACTAATTGATTTTTTAATTATTATACTAAATAAAATTAATTAATTTTTTTTTGTTTATTTTGATACGTTTTCACTTTTTAATAATTGTTTAAATCTACTTTAATTTTTTATAGCTATGATTGACATACATGTATATATACATAATTTTGAAAGGGAATCGAAAGAATTATAATCTCCCTGTATGAAAAACAAAGTTATAAATAGCTTACGCTAAAAAAAAGACCATTTTAATTATCAACATATTTAGATTGATCAGGATTACTGGCGGAATTTTTTTATCGATGATTGAAAATCCACAGACAATCACGATCATCGATCACATTTTTTCCAGTGATGAGATCCGCCATAATCCGTTGATGATGGCTTTTCCTGACGAAATCATCCAACGGATTTTTCCGTCTGTAAAGCCTCTTTTTTGTAGTTATAAGATGAAATATGATTGTGCGTTCAACTTCAAGTATTAAAGGTGCAACAAAGCACTAACGTTTTTAGATGTTAATTATGTTGTTAGAACTTTACATCATATATATTATTATA
Source organism: Silybum marianum (assembly GCA_036898165.1). Taxonomy (NCBI): domain Eukaryota; kingdom Viridiplantae; phylum Streptophyta; class Magnoliopsida; order Asterales; family Asteraceae; genus Silybum; species Silybum marianum. The sequence goes on along the minus strand of CM072536.1, from coordinate 4,516,885 downwards.
TATTTATACACATGTTAAACTAGATTATATCCCACTAACCAAAATCTTTAGATAATATCAAATCATAATACAAACACCATGCATGGTAAGCCACATAATTAACATGACGTCAGAAATAAACCCTCTATTGGCTATCGATGTACCTTAGCGGCCATACATCTTTTAGAACATTAATAAAAAGACAAGTATGCCCTTTGAAAATACCATACTATAGTCGGACGGTGAGTTAATTCCGGCCGGTTAATTCATTTGTTCCCTCTTTCTGTGCATCTTCTCTATGAAAAGTCAAAGGGTGTGAACCTTTGACTCACCTAACTGGACCCATGACTCGGTTGGCTTGACTATGTTCACCGGGTGACTCCTTACTTGATGCTCACGTGTAAAAATCATCATCAATGACTTTTATGTTCCTTATTAACTACCATGAAAATAATAAGAAAAGAATTTATGCAAGGTGTTTGATTTGTCTATTTTAATAACACTATCTGGTAGTTATATTATTTTTTTATACATTAATATATTATAATGATTTTGTATAAAATACATAAATTGATAACTTACTTCCATGAATTTCTCATTAGAGATTGTAATTTCCTTCTTTCTTATTAGTACAAATAAATGATTTTTACCCATAAAAATTAATCAAAAAAAATTTCATCGGTGATTATCCACAGGTCACCTAGAAAAATACCAATGGTTGGGTAAAATTTGATGTTTTTCGAGAAAATACCAACGGATCACCCAGAGAATCCCTGGGTAATCTGTCACTTATTTAAATTACCCACCAACTTTTGTGACACTTTTGTCACCGTGCAATTCATGTAGTTATTGATAGACAGAAGAATCATGGTATCCACTTTCGTGTACTAGCTAATGCTTACATACGTCCGGTGGAGATCATATTCATTCCGGTATCGTAGTAGTAAACTTGAAGGGTAAAGAGAGATCACTTTGGGCTTTGTTGATTTGCTGCGTGATGATTTTATTGAAAAACTTTGAAGTCACGATATTTATTTCACCCAAGATTGGGTCTCTCTACCAGGTGTTCTACCCGTAGCTTCGGAGGGTATTCACGTTTGGCATATGCCTGCTCTGACCGAAATCTTTAGGGATGATTCGAGGAATCATCCTTTAGCGACAAATTCCCCAATAAAAAGTCCATAGGCAAAAATCTTTCATTTAGTAGTGATCACTAGTAAATGAAAGACTTTTGTTTACAGACTTTTTCTTAGAAAATATGTCGCTAAAGGTGATTCGTCACAAAACCGTCACAAAAGTTGGTAGGTAAATCAAATCAGTAACAAAATACTCAAGAATCATTTGGGTGATCCATTGGTATTTTCTCGAAAAATATCTGATTTCATCAAATCACTGGTATTTTTTGGATGATCCGCTGGTAATAACGAACAGATATTTCTTTGGGTGATTTTTTATGGGCAAACGTTAGTTGTAGTGAATGTATTTAAAATTATTTTTTATTGGGACTTTATACTTTAAAAAAATTACCAGTTGTAGCAAATAGATAACATGTTATAGTTTAAATTGGTTAACCACCTATATTTTGACTAAATTGCAATTTTTGGTCCATGTGGTTTGTTGTTTTTCCTTGGATTGGGTCCTTAAAAACTTTTTATTGCAAGAAAACCCTTATGGTATGCAAAATGCTTGATTTTGATCCTTGAAGCTAGTTTTGTTAACTTCCCTCCTATTAAACCCCATCATGTGACTTACACATGAAGTTTTTATTGTCTTTTTGTTCTCTCTCCGTTTAACACACTAGCCCCCCCCCCCCCCCCCCCTTCATTACCGCTACCAACGGATACTATACAACTGATACACAAACCAAACCAAATTGATTATAAAAAAAATCATTGTTCCCTTGCAAAAATCCAAACATAATTACAAGATCGAACATATTAAATCTTAAATCAAACTTAAATTCAATCCCTAAATTGAACACTTAATTCCTAAATCAAACTCAAAACCTAAACAAAAATCAAGCTCAAATCAACTTCATGCTTCCTGTGGAGGCCTATAAGTTATTCAATATCTTAAAAGCTAGTTGCGATTCTTCCAAATAAGCACTCAAATAAGTTGATAACCTCAAATTATCATGGCTACTAGATGGTTCTTTTTTTGTAGACGAGAAAAAGGAACCGGAGACAGGAGTGGACACTATCTGGTGGTGGGGGGATGGCGAAGTGTATAGGAAGAGGGTTTTCTTCTTGCATGACAGCCCACAACAATGTGGTCCTTCGCTTATTGAATGACACATGATCGGAAGGCTGGTTTCTTTCGAGTTGGTTTTCGGTACCATTGTGCAATGACAGAAGGGTCGACAACTAAAGGTTAGTAGTGGTCGCAAGTTTTAGTGAGAGGCCAATGGATTAGGTTCTGGTGATTCTCACATTGTCGAGAAACACGTAGGGGGAGAGAGGGAAACGAGGAGTGAGGTAAGGAAGAAGGGGAATGGTTTCATGGAAGGCCAACCGACGGGGAGGAAGGGTCTCTCTCTCTCTCTCTCTCTCTCTCTCTCTCTCTCTCTCTCTCTCTCTCTCTCTCTCTCTCTCTCTCTCTCTCTCTCTCTCTCTCTCTGTATGTGTGTGTGTGTGTGTATTATAACATTTATATCATTGTTGTTATTATTATATATAAATTTAATATGGAATTAATATACAATATTAACATTATAAACAATCAAGAGGTAAATAATTTAATAATTAAATCAAGAGTAAAATGACTTTTTTACCCTCATGTGCAAGACACATAAGGGAGTTAACTCTTGGAATTTAACTTCAGTTAGTGGAAGGGATCAAAACCAAACATTTACCACAAAGGTTTTCTTGCAATACATTTTTTAAAGGAGCCAATAAAAAAAACGACAAACCACCCAGACTAAAATTGCAAGTTACTATATCTTTGTAGGGATTAAAAAGCTGATGTCGTATATCATTTTGAATACATAACATAAAAAACCCTTAAAAAAATTTCTAATGATTTCCTCCTTTTAATGTAAGTGGAATTGTCCAAGTCCATATATAGCCGACCATATATGTTTTAATTTATAAACAACAATATGCATTTAGGCTACCTTTTTGTATTGTTGTAGTAATATTAATGCTACTAGTTTCTTCTATAATACTCTCTAGTTCTTTCATTGGAATTTAATATAATTATACGAGTAATAAAACTTCACATTTTATTAAATTATAAGTTAAAAACCAGATAATGTAGAGTTAATATGAATACGGACCTTAAAATAATATGTTCACACCAAAATAAGATATATAAACAACTAAACATATCCAAAAATTATATTGTAATTTTATCATAATATGTTTTTTAATTGGAATATGAGAGTACTATAAGTTGTAGTTACATGCATTCTCATAGTAGGTTTTGTGATCATTAGTTATAGTAATAGCCATAAAATAAGAAAAGAAATTATCTTGGTCTTTAAGAGGAAAATGACATATATTCCATATTATATAACGATTTTCATCAAAGTCAAATTTGGTATAAGCTTATTTAATAAAAAGAAAAGATTTCCTATTGAAGATTTGTCGGTAAGTTGTTGCCATAGTTTTTCAAACCTCTGATATGCTATCATTGTCGATAAATTGTATTTTGATGACAACCACGAATGAACTGTAGGTTGAACTTGATGGAAAAATTCATGAAGTCGCTGATCAAAAGGGTTTGGTGAGACATTTTATAGAACTTCATAAAAATAAAAATGGTATATAGAATAAAAAACTAAACAAAGCAAACAAAATTAATATATATTTGTTTTGAAAATAAGGTATACCCAATCAAACATGTGAAATTGATTGAGATGAAATACATTAACTGTGTTAATTAGTTTATTTGAATTATATTTGTTTTTAACATATCAAATTTAAAAAAGTTAACAAAATAGATAATGAGTTAATGACTCATGCACGCCAAAAAATTGTTAAAAAGTATATTAAATCTAAAATGACCAGTAAACCAGCCACTACATAAAGAGATCCATATACTAGTCATGAGCGATAGCAAATCCTAGAGAGGTGGAAGCAGTAGCTTCTAGGACTAAGTCGAGCCACTAATGGCTAAGGAGGCCTACTATATCGATACTGAATTAGTAACGGTAAAATCCCTGAATAAAAATTTCAATGAAATCACATATACTGGATTTATATTTTTATATCTTATTTAACTATAATATATTTTTGTATATTAATTAGTTTTAATAAATTACTTAGACTTCTATTTTTATATCTTATTATCTAACATATTGTCGGATATTTAGTTTTAGCAGGGATTTTTTGGTTTTCAACTAATTAAAACATAACATTTATCAAAGTTATATTTTATATGAGCAAAACGATTTTATGAAAATAATTTTTTTGTAAAGTTATATTTTATGTAAAGATAAATATTTTTAATATGGAAAAATCTAAGTTTCAAATTTTATTAATTATTTTGCAAATTATATTTAGAAAATATATAATTGTACCATGAATTTTATTGGTTAAGAAGAGGAGGCAAAATCCTAAAAATGAAAGTTGAAGGAGGGAGTAAACATGCTATAAAAATGAAAAGCACTTTGAGTGACTAAATTTGTTATAAAATTAAAAGTAGTTTGAGGTACCAAATCTGTTAATAAAAATGAAAGTTGAAAGAAGTGACCACGGAAATTAATTAACAATGTTAGAAGGAGGGATCATATCCGTTTCAAAAATGAAACTATAGGGACGTTCCTCGCTAAAGTTTCTTTTCAAGGATCTTACTTGTTAATTTGTATAAACCACAAGGACTAAACTTTGAAAAATTTACTTAATAAAGATGACATGAACAAATTAAATATTCTATAAGTAACATATTTTTTCAAACAAATATGGTACATTTTTTCAAATAAATATTTTTTTAAGGAAACATAAGTACATACTACATAGCACTAATTTTTTCTTTATTCAAAGAATACATACTTTTTAACATGTTTTCAATGTTCTAAATAACTCGTTATGGCGCGCTATGACGTCAAGTCTTAGGGTTGCCGTAACGTTTACCCCTATGACTCTAGTCTAATGCTTGACTTACATTATAACGCGTTATGACGCGTTACGACATGTTATAGAACATTATGACACGTTATTTTATAAGGTATGAGATTTCTTTAATATATAACGTATGCAATAAATTATAATTATGTACAATAGCTAGGACTAAAATAAACATAAAAATGAAAACCTTATAATAGGTAAATTCTTTCCAACATTCCCGTACATGAAAAGTCGAAAACGAAATCTCGAAAATTGAAAAAAAGTAGTGAGCAGAGATTCAATAGGTTTACTCTCGATTTTTGACTTTTAATATCATTTTCTATAAGCTCTATATGTTTGGTATCAATAGTTTTTATTTCCTTTTTAATTTATTAATTTATACGAATTTAATTTTTCCTAAAGTATTATTCAAATTAAACGCTATCACATACAAGGGTAGGTTAGTCTCTCTCTCTCTCTCTCTCTCTCTCTCTCTCTGTGTGTGTGTGTGTGTGTGTGTATGCCGCCTTATGGCATGTCTTGAAAAATGATGTAGCCTCGCCTTAACTCCTAAGGCTTAAGGCTTGACATTTCCGTCACGCCGTGCCTCACGCCATTTAGAACCTTGTATATTTTTAAATGTTACCAATATAAAAATACGTTTACAAATCTTTTTAATATTGTTATATTTAACTAGTAATTTAATTTTTTTTAACTAATTTAATATATTTGTTTAAATACTTTGTCAAGTCTATTTTTTAAAAAGCAAATAAGAAATATTATTTTTGACATAAATATTTTGTTCGTAAAAAAAAACCGTAGTAATTATTATTTTTCTTGTTTAAAAAATATTTTTTTAAACATTTTTTAACTTTGTTCAAAATGAACAAAATGTCTTCTTAATTAACCTACTTAACTTGAAAAAAAACCCTAACAAAGTTAGTGACAAGGACCCAATATATTATAAATTGCAAACCACAAGGCTGTAACCTATAGATATTTCAGAATATAGACCCAATTTGTTAAAACACATAAACCACAAGGACCAATCATGTAATTTACTTTATATTTAATGAATATTTAAAGAGGTGGCTTACTTGCTCCAACACTCTATATCAGATTTTAGATTTAGATTGTGATGGTAATTTAGGTCTTAAATCTTTAATTTAGATTTGGATTATGATTTTGACTTTTAGTTTTAATGTAGGTTGTTTGGTTTTGATTTCAAAATTTTGGTTGTGGATGATGGTGAGGCAGGCATAGGAGATGATCAATGAAAGAGAGCCAATTTATCGACAGAGAAAGGGCTAGATGGTCGTAGACTAGAGGCTTGGAAGGAGTTTTCTGTGTAAAAATGTGTATATAATGTATATTAATTAATGTTTAATTTTCAAAAGGAAATGTAACAGAAAAGTGTAGAAAATCCAAAATGCCTCTAACTTAACAGGGTTTTTTAACGATTTTAATGCAAGGATCAAATCTGAGAGTTTTTGCAAACCCCTATGACTAAATTGTAGGGACGAAAATTGTGAGTCAACCTGGCTCATTTTAACCTAAATTTAACCAAATCTTAGCGCTTTTACAAACCTGTATGACTAAAGACCAAAATTGTAGTTTCCTCTATATTTAATTATTTATAAAATTAAAAGATAGACGATAAATATATTTAACCTATATTAAGAATTATTTGTTTGGACTTTTTAGTTTCTCCGATCGATTATATTATTTGCATCCTCTTAAAACTGAATTAATAATCTACTTAAAAAACTAAAGAGTAGAGAGTCACCCATTTCAATGAAAAACAACAGTCATATTTTATTATCATGTTTTACTAATTGTAATGACGATCTTACTTGAATATGATATGTTTTATAGGCTCGTACCTATGTATTATTGTTTCCTATTATATTGCAATGAAAAATACGATAAGGCTTTTCTTTTCAAACTAATGTACGCCCCTAGTTTCTATTAAGATTTGAACTGTTAAACTTTAAATCATTAGGTTTTACAGATACCCCAAATACCATTACAAGAATCCTAATTTTCATTAAATTTAATTTGGATGTATAAAAAAAATAAAAAATAATAATAAAGTAACATCGGACATAATAATCTCGACATAACATCATAAAAATGATTGTGACTTATAAGTACCATTATGATAGTTACTTATAAGAACTTCCTTATTTACTTTTAATAACCTCTCATTATGGATTCTTTTCATCACTTTGGTAAATACTTGTAATCAGCGAGAGTTACCTAAGCTTGCAAATCGGATTTGTGGTAAAAATTATATGTGGTGAGGATTGGTTTTCATCAACATCAATTTGATACACAAACGTTTTCTACTCGGAAGATCAACCTTCTTTCTCAAATTTTCCGGACCGGGAGCCGTTATACTTTTCGTCAAAAAAGAAGGCCCGGACCAGACCAGTTATAGACCCGACCCGATCTTTCAAAAATAAATATTGTTTTGTTATCAATACCCAACCACCATATGATCATTTTTTCCCATTTATTTTTGTCCAATATATCCTATACTTACTATATAAGTCATGTGGTGTATTGGGGAAGATACAAACTCACATACATTCACAATTTTTGTTATAATTCGTGATTTCGGCTCTTATTCTCGCAAAAAAATCAATTTTTAAGCGTATTTTAATTGACACAATTGCAGTTTTTCAAGTGTATTAGAGAACACTTTTGTATTCTTTAAAAAATTTCAAAAAAATTTATGTAAAAATCGATTTAAAAAAAATACATAGGACCGATTTGGTCCCAGGCCCGGTCCTCATAACCGGTTACAAATTACCCTAGCCAGGCTTTGGGTTTTTAATCGGAACTGGGACCAAACCCGGTTAAGAAAATAGTATTTGAAACCGGGACAGATTTAAACCAGATCAAGAAATCGATTTTTGGTCACCTTTACTGTGGCTGATGCTAGTAACCTACTTCTAAATTCTAATGAACCCAAATAAAAATAGGCCATTGCGCTTTTTGTATTCAAGCATTACCCCATTGGGCTTCTTGTATTTAAGCAATGGGCACAAGTCAGGGCCTTTGGTATCCGAACAATTGGCTCATCCATTGACCTATCACCATGTGTTATGGTGTGCAAAAATAAATCCGGACTAATAAAATCGAAACAATTTAATTATAAATATTCTGCGAGTTTATTGTAACGTTTATATATATATATATATATATTATATATATATATAATTGTTTGGTTCTATAAAGTTATTAAGTACGACGTTTAGACATTTTGACTGTCTTACGAACTTTATTTTGTAGTAATGTGTAGACATGCTTTAATTTATACACGTGTATATTAAAATTTATTTGATAAAAATAAATAAATTAAATGACTAAATCACTTATGGATTAACGAGCTTCTTTTATGAAGTTAGATAGATGGACAAAATCATAACAAATTGGAAAGCACAATGATCATAACCATAATATCCAAAAACCAATTGCGATAGTAACAATTTTAACCAAATTATAGGAAGGGAAAACATAGTTTACTCGTTTAATAAAGAAAATAATATTTAAAATGTATAATATGTGGCTTTTCTACAACTTATGCCCCAATCACTCACCGTTTATGCATATAGGGTTCTCCTAATGGCGGATCAAGAAAAAATTATTGTTGGAGGCACAATTTATGCCGACCCGACCGACCATAATTGGCCTAGAGTTCGCAGGTGAACCTCCATGGCTACAACGGCTTTGACATGACCTGTATTCGAACCCGTGGAAGATGAGATTCCACTACATTCCCGTAAGACTTATCAATTGCACCAAAACCCAAGTGGTTGAAGCCAAATACGATGGTCTTAAATGTGAGCAAACCTTATTAAAAGCATTGAACATTGATCATTACCATTTAATAATAGCATCATCTTTCTCAAATTCTAGTTGAATATATGACCTATTTACTAGTTTTTATCATTAGAAATTGCTGATCATCTTGATTTTGGTCTAAAATATTTTTGTATTTTGCCATATCATGGTACTTCAGATATTTGGCTAATAAGCAATCACATTCCTCAATCCAAATGTCCCATTCAAATATTGCAAATCTTAAGGGAAGGCAGAGTACAACTAAATTATATATGCGTCTACTTATCTAGAAACACCAACTAAAATTTGATTTCTCACACAATAGCATCACAAAAATACCCCTAAATCTCACATAAAGTTTTCAACGTAGTTGCCATAAAGAATAATGTTCTCATCACAAAATGCTCATAAATTTCCCATAAACTTTGATAAAATTCTCAAAAGCAAGAGTATTTCAGGGTTTTGCCTAAAGCCAAGAATCAAGATGGAGAAGGAGAACCAAGATACACAAAGTCATATTCAGAATTAATTTCATTCATGAGATGAGAGCAGGACAAGATGTGCGATTGGTGTGGACCGGTCGTTCTCGTTCATTGGTTTTGTCTGTTTGGAAACTAAAATAGAGTATGGAGTAGGCATGTATAATTGTTACCGGATTATGCCTTAGTGGTCCACTAAACTCTAAAGGTTGGGGACCCTTAGGATCTTTAAGTTGGAGCCCAATAGGAAGCTTATTGAGAAACAAAGAAAACCAGAGTTTCTTGATGTGACTTAATTGGGGGCTGTGACCCCTACTAGCCCTTCTTTCGTCCAACCCTGGGTAGCCGTGAGATACACCTAGTTTTACGAGAAATTAAACCTTCACATGATATACCGGTGAATTTGTTCCACCAAACTCAATACCTAATATTTCAACTTCAAGAACGACAATATGGGTTATAAAAAAAGAACAAAAACTGCTGAAAAAGTTGTACTGACAACAGTAAACTACAACAAAACCATTGGATGGTTGAGATTGGGATCATCTTGGTTCTCAACATTAAGTTGCTCTCACTTGATTTGCCTATATATAAGTGTGTGTGTGTGTGTGTGTGTATGTGTGTGTGCACACACTTATGTGTGTCTCTAACTCTCTATATAGTGTTGGCTGGAGTTCTAGTGAGAACAATTCGTGTTCACGAGAACACAAGAAAAAGTAAAAATATCATTATATTATGTGAAGGTTTACCGTGATACCCTTACGTTTATATTATATGAAAGTTACGCATAATATAATGCTATTTTTGTGAAAGATACAATGTCCACATAATATAAAAGGCTTTACAAATGTTCTCTTACTTTTGACGAAAATAATAATTTCTCATACTATTCTAACTATATATATATATACATACATACATATATATAGGGGCATTGATCAAACGAAAACCATAAAAATGTTTAGAACCATGCATTAATCATGTTTTGTTTTACTTTGTGAAACAATATTGTGTTTTTCACATGTAGTATTTCACATTATGAAACAATACATAATTAATGGATCTCATGGTTCTCAATATTTTTATGGTTTTCTTAAATTATCCCCCACTCTCTTTTTTCTATATATATGGTCAACATAAATTTTATTGTTGTTTTCTTCCATTTTTTGTTCTCTAATGAAAGACGAAACATCAAATTGAAGCAGAATGATCAATCAATTCAATTTTTGTTTGTTTATATGGAAAAACAGGTGAAGAATCAATTTTTTCTGTTTGGTTTGCGTTATTCTCAAGCTAACAAGTCCAAGTACATATTATATGCAATCACTTTCTGACGAACATCCAATCAACAAAAGTGTAATCCATCTTTGATACAATCATTTCTTGACGAACAACCAACAAACAAAACTCCATATATGATACAATCCTTACAAATGTAAAGATTATATACCATATATTATTTTTAACAAACAATAATAAACCATGGATAAAGATATTTAAGATACCCTATTTTTTTGAATCAATTATTCAATTTAACCTTTTGGTTAATTGTTGAAAAAAGATATTATTGGAGATGGAGCACACACCAATATGATCTTGTCTATGGAAAAAGGTCAAATCTTGAAGACAAACCCATATGGGCTAAAGATGCTACATGTTACATTATACTTTTATCTCATTAGATATGATTTTGGCACCTTTCATTTTATGTTTATTTATTTATAGAAGTAGGATCACATATAATGCTTTTTTTAGTACATGGAAAATTACCATTGGAGAAAGTCAAAATACAAAAAGCACATGAACAACATAGTAAATTTTTGATAAAAATCAAAATACATAGGTTTGAAGATAGATCTAAATACTAAATTATAATTTTGTATTATTCTTAAATAAATAAATAATTAGAAAAACAAGTATTGAGTTTTAACAAATTTTTAAGGAAGTGGGATCTAGAACTTTTGATTACTAGAGGCACACAATGGACATATGGGACAAGGTGACATATATGGCTCATTTATTCAGAGAATTTCTTTTGCTTTGTTCGGGTTGAGTATGACCGGATACACTTCAATTCCTCCCTCAACTTTGTGATAGATTTACCCCTTTAGGGAATTAACTAACTCTAAATGACCCATGATTCGATCATCGTTTTGATTGAAAGCTCAACCCACAAATAAGACCAAAACGCATTGGGAAAGACATAAAATGTGCTTTAAACGGAAAATTGAAGTTGAAGTTGAAACCTCTTACAAGGCAAGTTTACCTCTAAATCTTGAGTTGCTATGACTAAAACAATATAATAATTTGTCCATGATATTTAAAAATACAACTTAGTATCATAAGCATCGTCATACTAATCTTTGTACATATTAGTTTCATTTCCGAACATTAAACAAATTGGCATTTCATTTCGGAAGGGGTTTTCTAATATTTGATCATGGTTTTCAAATTCCGATTTCAAGAGTTTAAAAAGCAAAACAATCCTAAAATATTTCATTTGTGGACCATTTTGATCCATATATGGAGATCAATATTTATACAAACTTATACAAATACACAAAAATATTGTTAATCATACATACTTATACCACAAATATTTTTTTTATCATACTCAGACTCTCAAATCTTCTAGGAAAAGTTCATTTTGGTTCAACATGGTTTTTTAATACTTTTTATCATTTAAAAAATATATTAGTTAAGAGATTTATAATAACCATATTTTAAATTGACAATTAAAGATGAATACAATCTGTAAATACTATTTTAAATGGCCAAAATTTATATTTATAATTAAGTAAACCATCCAACAACCAAGAAATAGACAAAATATCTATTTTACCATCGCCTTTCTATCTTGTTTTTTGTTTTCTATATACTTTGATTAAATATTTATGTGGATATATAAAATGTTGGGATGTTATGTGGTCCAAGCTCCAACCTCATTTACCTTATTAAAATAAATTTTAAATTATATATATTAAAAGTTAAAATTTAAAAGACTTGTATATGTATCATGTATACATCTCGTTTAATGGCAAAAACCGGTCAAGTTATTTGATTTGCCCATGGATTATCAAAATAGTTTATGCTTAAACCCTCAGCCATTTTTCAGTTGCAACGCATCATAATCTGATTTTAGAAAAAGATAGAAATTCAAAATATATTTTATATTGCTATATATTTGTCAATTTTGGTAAAGGGGGCAATCTAAATAATTTTGTTAAGTGTATATAAAATCCAAATCACTGATTTAACATAATATTCAGTAACAGTTAATAAATAAACAAATTAACAAACACATCAGGATTAAAAAAGGTCATAAATAAACAATTTTCTAAGTTAATATAAAATAAAATTAATATTTTTGTAGTGGACTGGAAATATATCTTTTTCCACATGGGATGAGTTAAAACAACCACATGCAAACATGTGAAATACAAAATGCAAATTTTACATTCTAAAATAAAAGAAACTAATTAACATTTAATCCAGCATTTACAATATTAATTAATAATCCACAATAACACGTATTTGATTATAATAATTGGAGTCCGAACGGATTTCATCTTTTAGGTGAGCACAAAAGTGCCTGCAAAACACAAAACACATTCCATCAAATAATGCAATTAATTAATCTCTTTGATTCGATTCAATCTATGAAATCTGTAGCACTTTTTGAATTAAAAGTTTAATTAATTCTTTTTAGAATTTAAGATGAATTAATGAATTAATATGAATGTATTAAAAACCTGCAAGTATATATGTATGTATATATATCATACGTTGAGACAGTATGTGTATCTTCTTCGTTGTCGTGCCATCGATTCCAACTTCTGCAGCATCTGATCTGGTGTCAAGATTTTTCCGGCCAGCGAACTCATGAACACGGTCCGGCGAATGGGAGGAGACCAGAGGCCGCTTTGTGAGTAATCGAATCCGAATTCAGATACATCTGCAAATTTTACTAGAAGTCTTTCCGATATAGATCCAGATACTAACTGTACTTTGAAAGGAGATGATGGTGGTGGTGAAGATGTGATAATATTATCAGACATTTTGATGGTGGGAAATAATTAAGAAGACATATATATATATATATATATGATCAGTGGGTGGTGGATGTATGTTTTATAGATAAAGAAGTGTATGGTTGTATTGTAATCATAGGATATTGGACGTGGGTAGCATCATTGGAAGCATTATATATTTTTGGTCTCTTGCAGGTGCATGTGTTTTTGTGTATGATTTGTCAGGCTAGTAAATCAATTGATGCATGAAATTTGTTTATACAAGTAAATAATCATATTCTATTTATAAAAAGAAACCATGATTAATTTGATGATAAATTTAATATTATTAGCTATGAATTTAGTTATAGGAACACTTGGACGTAAAAAAGAAAAGCAGAAGGCTACCTACTAAACAAAAAGACTTTTATCCACGCATTTTTTCGGTAAAATCCGTCTAAAGTCTTAAAGGTAATTTGTTGCAAAAATTGGTGCGAAAATTGTTGGTAGGTAATTCAAATCAATTACAGATTACGCATACATTTTCTGGGTGATTCGTTGGTATTTTCTTGAAAAACATTAGATTCCATCGAAGCACTGATATTTTCTAGGTGATCTGTTTGAGTAATTTGTTAATTACCGACAAAAATTTCTTTGAGTGATTTATGTGGGTAAAAATCATTTGATTTGTAGTGATATATACGTTTTTCTTGTTTTAAGTGTAAAAAAAGGGTAGAAGCCATCCTTTGGTGGGCCTTCACCGTATCGGTTTCACGGTTATTATGAGAGAGGTAAACCAACGTATGCATCCTATAGACAGAGAATCGATATCCAGACTCAAGCCAGAAACCTCTCACTATATGAAATTACACCCACACATACATCGTTGGGATAAATTAGTACGGACTCGTGTTTTCGATGTAGTGGCCCCTAGTGGGGGCTCGTTTGATACATTATAACTTGGTGGGTAAAGCGTGCAAAATGAATCTGAATATATATATATATAGAGAGAGAGAGAGAGCGAGAGAGAGAGAGAGAGAGAGAGAGAGAGGGAGGAGCATGTTTATTTGCAAACCTAATTTTGTTGTGAACCGAGGAACAAATAAGAACATAAATGCTGTAACATTTATCATGAGCGTTGTACAAGATTCACGTTCATTATTCATCATTAATGGGGCAAATGGGGGCACGGTCTCGCTCTCGTTTGTCTTTGCGCAATTCATGATGGAAATCAAGTTTGCAACTGAACTTTTTCTTCCTCTCTATGTGTGTAGATATATATATATATATATATATATATATATATATATCTTTGTGTGTGTGTATTTTTATTTGAAAATATGAGTTGTTTAATATATTATATGGTTATTTGGACAAAGAGAAATTCTTGTTATAGAAGACCGGATAATATGAATAAAATAACACCTAAAGTTTTTCTTTTTTCCTTTTGAACAACGAGAATACGTGCCAACTCAACGAGCTAGCGAGAAGTTAGGAGTACAAGAAGGAGTGTAAGGAAACGTTAAATCAAGTCTAAAGGACAATAACGCCATTTCTCCAAATTAATTGCCCCCCCCCCTTCTAATTCTATTTTCGATCCACGTACATAAAAGAGTTCGACATCACTTCAGACACAATAATGTTGGAAGAAGTCCTTTTTTTGTTCAAGTTAAATGAATTACGGAATTGTCAAACAGATCGAAAATAGATAAAGATATTATATTTCATAAAACGATAAATAAACCAATAATTATTTCATACATGTTGTATATGGTGGATGAATAAGTATAAATTAAAAGGGTCATATAGATTATGACCACTCACACCCAACCATTCATGTGATGTGTTTCCATCAAGTTTGGGTAAAATAAAGAAGAAAAGCCTTGATATTAGAGAAGAGTGGAGTCCAATTTATTTAAAAGTAGCCTAAAAATTTATGTAAAAAATTCATAATTTAAAGATCGTTAAAATATTTAAAAATTTATACGCACTTTTGTTAAAAACTTATCACTAGACAATAGCCATCAAAACGAGTAAGAAAGTAAGGGTGAGCTAGTAGGTAATCATATATGCTAATCATATATGGTTGAAAAACACTAATATATAGAATGCTAACTAATTAATGGTATAATCTATTAAGAAAATCTATACAATTACACTCCATAGATAAGATGAGTTGACGTAGGTATAATTTTTCTAAAATAGAGAATTAAAAGTTAAAATCTTAAAAAAATTATACTCAACTCGAACATATTATTTTGAAGATTTCAACATTAATTATATTATTACTAAATATTCTATAGTTTTATCATGCATGTCGATACATTTTAAAAAAAAAACTTTATATAAAATGATAATAATTCAATTTCATTTGTGGGAATAAATACAAAAAAAATCATTTATCTCTCCTAAACATCAAGTTTTAGACAATCCTCTACATATATTTAAAGTTTTTTCTAGGTATCTTTATTTTAGAGAACAAGATGAAGAATATGTTAAAGCAATATAAAAACAAAAACTTCATTTTCTATATTTTAAATAATCTCAAGAGATAACGAATGTTGATTTTAGGACTTTGAGGGAGCCAATAGGCCCAACCCAACTCACTTATAGTTGTAGTGTAAAATTAAGAGTCTAGACTTTGTGGGGGAGCCCATGCACCACCTGGTTACATGGTGGGTTGGTGGGTTCATCGTTGATGGTAGATCAATGTGTCGTAATGATGTGCGATAACTACTGATATCATCATAAGATTTATGTGAACACATGTATTCCACATTGTTTAGCATACTTTGAGAACACCCAATATGATAAATGCTCTCTAGATGTTAAAGGAGATACAAAATCTAGTATAACTATATGAATATAGACTATTATGGTAACTTATATTAATGTCACTTTTGATAATTCCAATCATTAGATTTAAAAGGAAGAATAAATGTTATGACTATTGTTTATATATAATTAGTTTTAGAGTAAATTACAAATTTAGTCTATGTGGTTTAGGTTTATATTTTTTTCATCCCTACAGTTTAAAAGGTACGAAATTTTGCTTGTGGTCTAATTTTGCTTCCGATGTGGTCTCTATCCCTATCGAATGTTAGAGACCCCGTTATGTGACCCCACATGCTAATATATGATGAGAGGTTCATTTAATCTTTTTATGTTTTATTTAGTTTTTTATTAGTTTATACATATAAAGATATTACATAAGAAATTAAATTGTGTAAATAAGAAAAAAAATCCACAAATTCTCAAATGGGTATGGATTGAATTAATTCTTATTACCTGGTGGCCTGGTGGGGCAGTTGGGGAGTATTGGGTATTAGGGATGAGGATTGAGGTTCATGGTCATCCCCGATCTTGTTTCCATTTCTAGGTCTAAGAATTGAACCACGAAAAAAATCTTACATTGTGATCCGGTTACATATGAAACGAATAAATTGTAAAACAAATATTTATTAATATTATCAAATCGTAGTTGTAGATAAAAAAAAAGTCGTATAAAACAACATATGGTGTACTAGTTCTCGTTCCCAATAATTAATCGATTCATGACCTTACATTTAATTAAATAGAATCCATTTGGATAAAGTAATCTTGAACACAACGGCATGCGGAAGCAACAAATCCTTGGGTCCGGATGGGGTGACGATCTCCTTCATCAAGAAGTATTGGGAGTCAATAAAAGACGACTCAGTGAAGGAAATCGTTAACTTTGGAGAGTCGGCGGATATAAGCGGAGGATGTAATGCCTCTTTCCTAACCCTTATCCCAAAGAGTCAAAATCCGATCGGCCTAAGTGAATTTCGACCGATTAGCTTGATTGAGATCTTTTATAAGATTTTAGCCAAGATGTTAGCGGAAAGAATTAAAAATGTCATGGGAGGTTTTATTGGAGATACACAATCGGTGTTTCTAAAAGGAAGATACATGCTCGATGGGGTTCTTATAGCAAACGAGGTGGTAGATTTCGCTCGAGGAGCAAAGAAGAAAGCAATGGTTCTCAAAGTGGATTTCGAGAAGGCTTATGATAGCGGGGAGTGGAATTTTCTATTGGATATGATGGAAAATATGGTCTTTGGAAAAAGTGGTGTAAGTGGATAAGGTCGTGTTTAGAATCATCTACCGTTTCGGTCTTGGTCAGCGGCGCACCAACAAAGGAGTTTAAAATGCAAAGAGACCTTAGGCAAGGAGAACCATTGGCACCATTCCTATTTCTAGTAGTAGCGGAAGGTCACAACACACTTATAATGGAAGCAAATTAAAGAGAAGAAATTATTCAAAGGGGTGGAGGTCGAGAAGGAGAAAGTTGAGATAACACATCTCCAATACGTCGACAACGTGATATTCTTTGGAAAGTGAACTACGAGAAATTTAAAGAATTTATGAAGATTTTACATTGCTTCTACGAGATAACCGGTTTGAAGATAAATATTTCAAAGAGCAAATTATACGGAGTGGAAGTTGGAGGAGAAGAAGTGTCGGCGTGGGCAAGAGGGACCGGTTGTGGTCATGGGTCACTATTGTTCACATAATCTTGGACTACCGGTGGGCGATAAAATGACCAAAACAGAAAATTGGAACATGGTGGTTCAAAAAATAAAAAATAAATTGGCAAGTTGGAAAGCACGATTGATATCCTTTGGAGGTAGACTCACGTTGGTAAAATCCGTTCTTGGTAGCCTTTCTTTGTACTACTTTTCACTATTGCATGCCTCGAGAGGAGTGATTAGGGATCTTGAAAGGGTGAGGAGTTCTTTCTTTTGGGGAGGGGGTAGTGGTAATGAAAAAAACAAAGGGTTGGTTTGGGTAAAATGGGTAAAGGTAATTAAGGACTTCAAAAACGGAGGTCTTGAGGTGGGAAGCCTTCAAGCCTCAAATTGAGGATTATTGAGGAAATGATGGTGGGACTAATGTGTGAGAAAGATGCATTACAAGTAAGAGTGGTGGAAAGCATCTAGGGGAAGGGGGGGGGGGGGTCGGTATGTTCTAACATAGTAAAAATTAAGGAGGATTTAAGGAAAATGGGCATCAACTTTGTGAGTTCAGTTGGAAAAGACGTTGTATAAATGGGTGGGGAACTAGATTTTGGGAGGATAGGTGGTTGCGGGGTGAAGTGTTGGGGGAAAGGTTCAAAAGATTGTTGCGACTAGAACAAAACAAAGAAGTCTTGGTAGCGGAAAGAGGGGAGTGGGTAGACATCAAATGGGTGTGGAAGCGAAGGTGGAGAAGGGAGCCGAGGGGGAGGGAATTGGGAGAATTAGAGATCCTAAATGATATATTACAATAATGGAACCCAAAGATGACGTGTGGGATAGAAACAAATGGTTACTTGGTGAGGACTGAGGAGGGTGTCTTATTCGTTAAAGAGCTCAAGCGCCTAATCGAAGAAGGTACATCCTTGAGTGACGAATGTGGGATTGAGACCAAATGGCTTAAGTCGGTACCAAAGAAAATAAACATTTTCATGTGGAGGGCGAGGCTTGAGAGAATCCCATGCAAGTCGAATCTCGATAGAATGGGGTTGGATATTCCGTCAATCTTTTGCCTAAGATGCGAGAAAGAAACAGAGACGGTCAACCACGCGTTAGTGAAATGTGAATAGGTTGGCAAGGTTTGGAAAGGAATGTGTCGATGGTGGAAGATTGATAAGGATCGAATGGAAACGATTGGGGACCTAATAGAGGGGAACTCGCAGTCGACGTTATGGGAAGAGAAGGTGTGGAGCTTTGTGTATTTAATATGGAATCATCGTAACCGGGTGATGTTCAAGGACAACAAGAGGAAAATAGGTAATCCCTTTCTTGAGTTCCAAAGAACTAGCTTCGAGTGGCTAGGGGAAAGACATCGTAGCAGAAAAACAGAGTGGAATCGTTGGCCCGCGGATCCCGCAGGGGTGTAGTAATATTAACTGTCATAATCCAGGGAAGAAGCAATAGCTAGACACTGTTGTCCAGATTCAGACAGCGTTGTGGAACCATGTTCGAGATGCAGGTACATGATGGTGTCGAAGGAGGGGCGGAGCATTCATAGAGGTTTACTCTGGCAAACTTCTATGGCTATTTTTTTTCATAGTTGGGTCTGCTCTCTTTGGGGGAGTGATACAGAGAGGTTTCGAGAGTTAACGAGACTTTTCTTCGATCTTTGGAGAAAAAATAAACGAGCTCGAAGGAAACCCAAAAGTTGGCAATCGAATGAAAAAAACAAAAATGAACATATGTGCAAAGTGACTCGACGAACACCCAAACTGCTCTGACAGGTAGCCATGCGACTATACCCGCATAAAGAGTCGCCTTAGCTTCTGCCTTCTGTTCCATGGGGTTGCTGTGTTCCCGTTCACATGAAAAATTATGCAACCAAAAGGAATTATGCAAACCGACCCACGTTTCCCATCCATATCCATATCCACCTTTGCCTTTATTTTTAATTCTTAATATTTTAATTATCTTTTTAGTTTTAGTTCTTCTTTAATTTCCTAGTTAATTATTATTAGTTTTATTAATTGATTTGGATTAGTTTTAAATTTAATAGTTATATTTTAGTCCTAGTTTAGATTATAAATAGGGTTTAATGTTTTCATTGTTAAACACATTATTATTATTGAATACAATTCTTCTCCTTTGAGATTTTAAAGAGTTTTGTTTTAGTTTATTGAGTTTTACTATTCATAATCCGCAACCCTAAAGGGTTTAGACGTTTGTCGATCCTTCCGCAAATTCCCGCTGCGTCAGGGAGCTATTAGTTGTACACACTGTTTGTTTCCTCCAAGACAACACTAGCAGGTTGCATGTAAAAGGTGTCTTGGTATCTTATTTGTACCGGAGGTTTGAATGCAATAAAATGGTTGCTCTTCAAAAAAATAGAATCTGGCAAAATTGATTAATTTAAAGTTAGGTTAAGGCAAAATTAATAAAAACATCCTCATATTTTTACATTTCCTGCAATCACATTTATAATTATAGGAAGTTATCAATGGACAAATATAGAAACTTATCCAATGGACATAGTTCAATATACCTTCACTACGAGATAATTAGTACTGACGGTTTAAGAATGATTTTCGCACCAAAAAGTTAGCTGTTTCTAACAGAAACTTTCTATATTTACACCCATCAAAAACATACATAAGTTCGTCAAAAACAAGAACCATGGTTGTCTGATTTCCTCCAAACAGAAAATATATTTATCTCTACCTCCTGTGGTTGATCCAACGTCATAACATTCAATATATATTCATCAATCACAGTGGTCGATCGATAAATAATATTTTCGTAATCATCAATAGGATCATCGTACATATATATATTGTACATACAGACGTATTATAGATCGGAACACCAATAAATTTCAAAAAAAATATAATCATGGGAAAGCACCAGGAATTTGATATCGAAGCCCAGAAGCATTATCCGACACAAAATGAAGATCCCCAACTGCGTTGGGGGTTTATTCGTAAAGTTTATTCAATCTTGACATTGCAATTGTTATTAACTGTTGCAGTGGCGAGTATTGTAGTTGTAACTCCACGAGTTAACCAGTTTTTCCATACTCGAACGGGTTTTCTCGTCTACATCATCATCGCCATTGTTACATTGATAAGTAAGAAATTCGCTTTTAAGTTAATCTTTTATGTGTTTATTTTTTTAAATAAGCCATTAATATATGCATACCCTTTTGCAACTCTTTTTTGTTTATTTGTTTTGGTTGAATTCACAGTTGGCCTTGTGATGCAATGTGTTCTGGAGCGTCACCCTGTAAATATGATCATGTTGGGCTTGTTTACGATCGGGTTTTCGATTATGGTTGGGGTTGCTTGTGTGTTTTCAAATGGTAAGTGATGAAATTTGATTACTTTTCGATTCAATCGTGATTATATTACATGTGGGGCTGTGTTTGTTTACCTCTTAACCGTTCTATTAAGAGGTAACCTCTGAATCGTTAAGAAGTGAATCCTATTTGACAATAAATTAGTTTGCCTCTTAATGGTTCCAAAATCTTCCAAATCATTTTGTATCCTAAATATGAATACTTTTTTCGGTTCGATTCAATCTTGATTATATTACATGTGGGACTGTGTTTGTTTACCTCTTAACCGTTCTATTAATATGTAACCTCTGAATCATTAAGAAGTTAATCCTATTTGACAATAAATAAGTTTGCCTCTTAATGGTTCCAAAATCTTCCAAATCATTTTGTATCCTGGACCTCCCTTAACATTCAGAGCCCTAATTTCATTTTGAACAATTACTAAACAATTATACTTCATTTTGCACTATATCATAAGAGCATCTTAATCATTTTGCACTATATCGTAAGGGTGATTGGTCACAAAACCGTGACAAAAATTGATGGGTAATTCAAATCAGTGACAGATTACATATGAGATTATGTGGGGAACCCACTGGTATTTTCTCGAAAAACATCGGCTTCAACCGAACTATTGGTATTTTATGGGTGATTTTTGTGGGTAAAATTCGTTTATTTTGTATTGTTAATAAGCGATAAACTTGTTTAAATACTTATTTTTATTTTATTTTATTTTACAGGGAAGATCATACTTGAGGCTAGTATTTTGACTACTGTGTTGGCGGTCAGCCTCACCCTCTTCACTTTCGTGGCAGCTAAAAGAGGATATGACTTCAACTTCCTTGGGCCATTTTTGTTCATCACTTGCATTTTGGTGTTCCTTTTCTGCATAATTCAGGTATATATATATTATTTACAAATTCAGCTTAATTAGTTCTTTTCTTCTTAATTTGGAATGATTATTTAAAACACACATACATATATATAACAATTGATCTGTTTAACTGTTTTTTGTTGTGTCAAACAGGTCTTTTTCCCAATGGGAAGCTTAGTGAGGATGATAATCTCATTTATAATAGCACTTATATACAGTGCATTCATCATATACGATACAGATAACATGATTAAACGCTGCAGCTACGATCAGTATATCATGGCCGCAGCCTTGCTTTATATCGACATGATCCAACTGTTTGTGGCGTTGCTTCAGATCTTGGGATTCATTGACGGTTAAAGAGGCCGCGGATTTTGGCCCTTAATGCGTTATTTGAACATAAACTATTTTAAGGATGATGTAAACGACATATGTCGATTTCAACTAGTTGATGTGTAATTTCAGAGACTTCATGAGTTGAAGAACATCTGTATAATACATATAGTATATGTTGGAAATAAATTGGACTTTAACATTATCTGTATTAATTATTAAATGACAATTGATTTAAATTATTATACTTATCAAGAGAATTCTATATCAGTTATAATCCGGTTACATATTTGGATATATATCTCCTAACATGAGTAGAATAATCATTAAGTTAATTACCTGATTAACATTAAGGTAAGTGCATATCTTCTCCTATTATTTAATATCAATTCTATAGATAAACTAGGACTCCTTATGGGATGAGTCTCTAGCTTTCCATGACCTATATATATAAAGGAGATCAAGTCCCTGTAGCCTATACGAATTATGCATTCAGTTCAACCCCATTCTGAAGCAAACCGTATAGAGCTTTAGAAGACTTCGATCTAGACGCAACAAAAACCGCTTCCGCTTCAATGAACTTCACTGCGTATAACTCGAGTGCTCCAGGTTAGATCTATTAAACTCTCTATGGTATTATGTTAAATCGATTTCTGATTACGTGTTTATGTTCCTATGCCTTCATTCTTGTTATTATATGTTTAAGCATATCTCATATAAATATAACAAATGGTATCAAAGCCTAAAACCACATGGGTTCATAAATCAATTTTAGTGTATTAGAAATCGATTAAAATCCTTCTATAAATGTTATTGGGTTCATTAAAATTATGCTCACTCTTTTGAATCTAAGTATGAGATCACATATCGTATTCAAAACTTTGATGTCAGTTTGCTACTACTTCGAATCAATTGTTGTAATGTACTTTGTTGCTTTTCGTTACAGCTATGGTATAACTGTATAATTTTGTTTGCATATCAATTTAGTTGTTTTGCATGCATTTCAGCTTCTTTTTTTATATGTACATGTGTATATGTATTCTTCAACAAAACAAAAACAATGAATTTAGTATATAGTCTTGAATCAGAAGTATGATCTTGTTTATATATTAAAAAGAAAAAACAATTATACTTAAAATTGTGTATTGGGTTAGAATATTGTTTTGATCACATAGAGTTTTCAAATCAATTCCATATTCAAATTAGCTTTTATTTTAATTGTTTGTGATTAATTAAAAAAAATTGGATTTTATTTCGAAGATCATGGAATGAGATAAGGAATAATAATGAAGATATATACATATATATTAAGAAAATATTTGAAATTAAATTATGACTTTATTATAAATATTCTTGTTTCCATATTTATCTATTGTAATATTTATGATTTTCGCTTGTTTATTGAGATCCAAGAAATAATTTATTATGTATTTTTTTGGAAGTGAGAGGTGATAGGCGAGACCTCGCATCAATTTAGGTTCTCTATTAATTTTTAATTATTTATTAAATAAACAAGCTTTGGATAACTTTTAAAATGGGTTGGTCAACTAAATTTAATTTAGAATATGTATATTAAATTTGAGATTTACTCATCAAATTAGTTGAATTTATGTTGGTTATCATCCTTAGTTGGTTTAATGTAACTTTCATTTTATTAACAATGTAACTCATTAACTTTGTATGGAGAGTTACCTTTTAGAATACGTATACATATTGAATTAAGAAATTTATTTTTGATATTATATATTTTATGCTACATGGTTTACAAATATTTACACTATATACTTATTGTAATTTTTTTAGCAAACATTCCTTTTGTTAAGATTACAGTTTGCAACAAATAATAAAAATAAAGATCGTGATCCAATTTCCTTTTATTTCAGTTAACTAAATTAATCTTTTGAGCCATATTTATTAAGTCTGATTCAGTTTCATCAATTATCCATATTATTTGAGTATTAATATATACGAAAGTTAAATGTTTACCATGAAACTTATTGTTATCATTTAAAACATGGTAAATTGTTATTTTGTTTTGGCTCAATTTTTTTTAATTTTAATTGGTTCAAATTAAGATTGGATCCGATAAAATTTTTTTATCTCTTTTGAAACAATTAATTATTTATATATATATATATATATATATATTGTCATTTGGATATTGGGTTGGTTAAATTAATTAAATTGACTATGAAGATTGAAAGCCCATTGTTATGTTTTGAACCAATAGACTTTTGATTGAATTTAACACGGATATTTCTATATTATTAATTAAAAGTATTTATTAGTTTAATTCGTATATGATTGATTAATTTCATTTTATGTATAATCAAATTTAGATCTTGGTACAACTAACTATATTAAGGCATATATAAATTTATTTAGTACATGATCTATTACAAGTTTATAGTCCTATATCTATTTTATGATCAATTATTTAATTGTATCTACTTCTAGTTTAATTGGACTAGATATACTGATATAATTATTCAATACCTTAATGCTTTAGGCTAGTATAACTTTTATTAAACCTAATCACCATCGATGAATTGGTTGACAATGTTAATCCAATTTGGGCCATTCGGTTTTATTTAAGTGAACATATTAATCTTATTACAATATTTGGGTCAACTATCATTTATGTATGTTTGTGACGTTATTTAATATTTTCTTTTGAATAATTTTAGAGCTAATTAAGCTTAATTTTTTGGGTTAATTAATATTAAGTTATTTATTTACTTAAAGATTGTGAAATTGAAAATTTTACATTTTTCTTTCTTTTCATAAAAATGACGTATAGAAGTTTAAAGTAATATTCGAATAAGATTTATCATATAGGAGATCTTGGGATTCACATCTTAAAATAGGATTCTTTAACCCTAGCTTGAACAATATTCATCAAAAAACTTGTATTTAAGATATGAAAATTTCTGCAAGTTTTTAAAGTTCTACCTTGTTCTAAATTTTGATGTTGTCTAATTATTGACTAAAAGTGTGTTTTTAAGAACAAGATTGATTAGATTTAAAGCACTAAACACTTAAACAATATGGTTATCAATATATCGTACGTGGGTTTATGGATTATTCAATATATCTACATATATGTTTATAAAATCATATATATCAACTATTGAATGACTATTGACACCTAATTGATAAACAAATTTTTGTGAATTTTTAAACAATCCTAATATCTCCCAACCTATATGAAAATTGGATTGTTTATCTTCATCAATTCACAAACTACATAATCTTGACTGAAAATTTTCTAAACCACAAGATCATGTTGCCATAGCAATTGATCTTTTTAGAGAAAATTATACATACTAATCAGTCATAACTTGTGTATCTCAAATCACATTTACTTGAATTATATTCTTCCATAGAAGAGGCATTCTGAGTAATTTTGGTTTAAGAACAGCATCACATATAAACACACATGTCTATCTTGATACTTTGAAACTCTTCTTATCCATAGATTTGATTGTTTTCATTGGATAACTGATATGTGTAGTGTGTAGTGTGATGATATAGAATTTTAAATATTGAGTTTTATACTACCATAAGTATTACTTGATATTTGTATTCAGTTGTGGGGTTAGGATAATGATTAATTACGAATGACAACTTATATTATTCCTTTTATTGTCTTGTTTTTGTGTTTTGTCAATTTTAACGTGATCACGATCTTGATTAGTTCCAACTATAAGCAAATGGAGAACACAAAGAGAAATTTTACCTTATTGTTTGAGAGTTGAAAACTAACAGGCTTAACTGAAAATAACACTAAAGTTGACATTAATTCCCATGCTAAATGGAACTTAACATATAGGATGGCTAAGAGTATGATAAGATTTTCCATGAGGATCCATAGAAGAACCTGAAGATGTGGTCGATTATTTGGAAAATCTTATAGATTTATTTTAAGGAGAGTGATATGGTCGAATCTGTTAGACTCTCTAAGATGTTTAAAGAACTAAAGTTTTTTGGTGAAGAAAATGTGAGAGATCATCTATTGTCAATGATTAAGATTAAATAGAAGTTTAGAGACTTGAATAAATGTATTAAAGATGAAAAGAAAGTTCATGTGGGACTCCAATCTCTCCTTACAACCTACAACAACTTAAGGAGCATGTAAACTGCTATCAAAATAAAATGGGATTTTTAAACAAACTCATTTCTATATGTTGTGTAAGAAACAAGAGAGAATTAAGAAAAATGCCCTTGTGATGTACTTGTTAGAGAAACCTAAAGAAATGAAATAAAACAAGTACAAGCCATAGAAGCCTACCAACTTCAAGGCTAAGAGAAAAACTATAGAAAAGATCTGAAGCTGTTAAGTATAAGTGTTACTTTTGCAAGAAATTTGGCACATGAAGAAGGAGTACAGTGGCTTCAAAGCCGGGATGATTAGGAAGAGTTATGTTTTTCCAAATTCAGTATTTTCTTTAGAAGTTTATATTATTAACAATTCTTCATTCAGTTACCGAATTGATTCAGGATCGCCAATATGGCAACAACAAAAAAAGGAGAGAAAACCCTAGAAGTCTAAACAACAAGTCTATGTAGCTAAAGTTGCAATTAAGGCTATTGGAACACTGGAACTAGATTCAGGACTATAACATCTATTTGTTTAGACAATATTTATTTATTTTCCTTATTTAAGAGAAATTTTTGCAGTGCTTTTAGTTAAAAATGGTTGCAAACTTATCATTCATTTTGATGGAATTAAAATATTCTGATTATATTGGTTTTGAAAATTCCGTTCACAATTATCAACAATTAAATTGTTCTCTTGTTAATCAAGAGATTTTTGCATTGAAAACTATGTAAATGTTGTTTAGAATAACACCATTATAACAGGGATAAAAAGAACCATCTTTAGAGATTTTTTGCAAATCTTTAGCATTGAAGGTTAGACCATTTATAAAGACAAACTAAAAGCATTTGTTAAAAACAAAATATTGTCAGATCTAGTTTTTTTTTATTCCAGTTGAAGAACCTATAAGCCAAAATCTAAGGTCAGATCCTATCCATTTGTTAAACAAGACTAGCCTATGTCAAAAAGATAATAAACTGTCCAAAATTTCTAAAAATGGGGGGAAGGATTTAGCCTGTGAAATGGATTACAAGTTTTAGATACAATTAATAGGAAGTCTAATGTACCCACAATTATGTATTTGACCTGATTTGACATATGTTATAGGAATTTTGTCCAGTTTTCAACAAAACCAAACTAAAGATCACTACAGGTAAGAAAGTACTTCGTCACTTGCAAAGAACTAAAGCTCACATGCTACACATATTTAGATTTTGCATGTAAATATCCAAACTCAAATAAATCTACTTGTGGCTATATTTGTATGCTCACTCAAGGGGCTATAAAAAAAATATCCCTAATTGCAACTTCACTATGGGAGATGAATTTATAGTCATTCATGAAGGGGTTTGTGAGGGCATTTGGATCAAGAACTTCTTGATTGAAAAGAATGTCTTAAGCTCTACAGTTTTAAGTCCTCTAGAGATGTTTTGTGATAATGAAGTTGCAGTCTTTTTCAGTGGATATAGTAAAAGATCAAACAATTCAAAGTACAATGGTCTTAAATATTTCAGTGTGAGTGAGACAAAGGGTTAAGAGGAAAAAAGATTATTGTTGAATATATTGGTAACAAATCTCAACTTGTTGATCCATTCACTAAAGCCTTTTCAGTAGTATGTTTCAGAAAACATGTTAGGGATATGAGAATCTTACTTGAACTCGATACTTGAGACTAGTGGGAGTTGAGGTTTGTGGGAGTCGAGATTAGTCTAGCCAGTTATTTTGTAATTTTCCATTGTTCGTAGTAATTTTCTTTTGGCACATTTTGATAAAATGAGAAATTCAAGTATATAAGTTATGTTATTTGTTTTACAAAAATAAAAATAAAGTTTATGTCATTATCTATATCAAACAAGTGAATCACCGCACTTAAGCAAGAATTGCGGACTACATAAGCAAAATTCGGTTCACTAGTGTTAAGAACTTTTGCTTGTACGTTTTAGAAACTTTTCTAAAACATTCGATGGACTATGAGTTATACTTTTATACTAATTCAGGTAGATATAATTATTTGCATAAATGCTCAAATACAGGCACTTATGAACTTATGTGGAATATGATATTATGTGTTAGTGGTTCTTAACCAAACTAGTTTGTCAAACTGGTATAGATTCTGAGTCCTACATATGGTGTCTATTCTGACCAAGTTTGAATGAATTCACAACTGTTAGAATTTCTCAGCGCGCCCTTCATATGATAAGTATTATGTTTATGGTTCTTTTGTCTTTACAGATTATGTTAAGTCTAGTGGGAGAATGTTGGAAATAAATTGGACTTTAACATTATCTGTATTAATTATTAAATGACAATTGATTTAAATTATTATACTTATCAAGAGAATTCTATATCAGTTATAATCCGGTTACATATTTGGATATATATCTCCTAATATGAGTAGGATAATCATTAAGTTAATTACCTGATTAACATTAAGGTAAGTGCATATCTTCTCCTATTATTTAATATCAATTCTATAGATAAACTAGGACTCCTTATGGGATGAGTCTCTAGCTTTCCATGGCCTATATATATAAAGGAGATCAAGTCCCTATAGCCTATACGAATTATGCATTCAGTTCAGCCCCATTCTGAAGCAAACCGTATAGAGCTTTAGAAGACTTCGATCTAGACGCAACGAAAACCGCTTCCGCTTCAATGAACTTCACTGCGTATAACTCGAGTGCTCCAGGTTAGATCTATTAAACTCTCTATGGTATTATGTTAAATCGATTTCTGATTATGTGTTTATGTTCCTATGTCTTCATTCTTGTTATTATATGTTTAAGCATATCTCATATAAATATAACAGTATACCAATGTTCTTTATAGATTGAAGGAGAATTCAATGCCCCTTGATGTAGAGAGAAATATGCTAATCAATTAGGGTTGCAACTACATATAAATGCCCTAAACTTAAATGCCAAAAAGGATATTTTAGTTATTATGTAATTCCAATTCTTAAGTTACATTTTACGAACCAAACTAGCATATTTCAATTATTTTGACAAATTTCATTTCATTTAATTTCTTTATAATATAACAACGTTCTTTATAGATTGAAGGAGAATTCAATGCCCCTTCACTACTAGAAAATTGAGTATTTTCAACGGAATTTTTCAATGGAAAATGTCGTTGATAATTTTCTATGAATTTTAAAGGGATTATTGACAAACATAAATTTTCTACGAATTTTTAACGAATTTCCGTTGAAAATCTCTCACAAAATGCATTTTCAACCAAAAACTTTTTGACGAGACATTCCGTTGAAATTTTTTTGGTTGAAAATGCGTACATGTTTGTGAGAGATTTTCAACGGAAATTCGTTGAAAATTCGTAGAAAATTTATATGCTGTCAATAATCCTCTAAAATTCGTAGAAAATTTTCAACGACATTTTCCGTTGGAAATTAATTTCCGTTGAAAATACTCATTTTTTTAGTAGTGCTTGGTGTAGAGAGAAATATGCTAATCAATTAGGATTACAACTATATATAAATGCCCTAAAATTAAAAGGATATTCCAATTAAGTTACATTTTACAAACGAAACGAGTATCTTCAAATTATTTTGACAAATTTCATTTAATTTAATTTCTTGACAACTAAAAAGCATGGCCAATATTATAGATTCAATTTCATTATGATTCCTTAGACAAAATTCTTTTCATTTCCATATAACAAAACATGTGATCAAAATTTATTCATTTTTTGAGTGTGTCGAACCTCGAGCCCATCAATTAATAGAATCCTATTTTTCGTTAACTTAAAATTAATTATATAAATAATAAGTATGGTCGATTCCACAAGCATTGATCGTGAAAGTTGTCCAACTTTCCCACTTTTACAAAAAAAATTGGGAGGGAGGGGGTGTTGATTGGAGTGAGATGTTAAACTTAACATACTATAGTTAGAAGCAGAAAACAATAATTAATAAGGAGAATACTAGCAATGAAGATAAACCATTGATGGGACTTTGTATTATATATAGAGGTTTACCCACAAAGATATTCATGATTTTTCATTCCGATAAATGAACAAGATGAATAAACAAAATTTTTATGATATTTTTCATGGATTTCATATGGATCTTTTTTTTAACTCTTAATTATTTATTTACACTTCTAAATGCATCTTTGTTTGTTTGAGTTAATATAGATATAGTGTATGTTTGTTTATCTCATTCTTGTATTACAGCTTTTTCATAAATATTATTGTCTAATAACAATTTAACAAAAAACTTTTTCAAAAAACCTTATCAACGTAGCAGTCATGATCTTTCTTAAAATATTTTTATAAGACTCTTTATATATAGATTAATTTTCCAACTATGCAGTGGCGATAGCAGTGATGGATAATGGAGAATGGTTGTTGACGGTGGAGGAGGTCGTTATATATATGGTCCCCGTGAAAGATAAAGATATTAAGAGGATGAAGTTGATGATCAAGTAGACAATTAATTTATTATTATTGTTATTAATTATTATTAATTTATAATTAAGTTTATTATGCAAATGATATGTTATAACTAACAAATAATTGATATGCCTAAATGAAATGGATCCAGCCAATTTTTGCTTGAAAGTCAAATACTTCATTTGACATTCTGATGATGATGCACATGGTTTTCGTCCATAGTAGGTGAAACTATTTTTTTCAAATATTCAAAGAAATAAAATTCAAAATAATTGAGATGCATTAACTAGGTTTCACCGTTCTCGTTGAGTTTCTAATTAATTAGGTCCTTTAAAAAATAGACTGCTTCCTTTTAAGGCCGGTCCTTATTTCCGACAATTAAGGGGTTGTTTGACAAATGTTGGATGGTTTGGTGCAGATGATACAGTGGCCAGAATAATTAAGAATTTCTTATGATATAGTACAAAATGAAATACGGTTCTTTGGTAACTGTTCAGAATGAAATTAAGGTTCTCAATGGTTTAGGAAGACCCAAGATACAAAATCATTCAGAGCGTTCTAAAACAATTAAGAGATAGATTTTTTTTGTCAAACGAGATTAATCTCTTAGCAATTAGATACTGCCTCTTAACGAAACTATTAAGAGGTAAATAAACTGTCCTTAAGACCAATTCAAACCGAATAGTATAAAAAATTGTGATACTATTGATAATAATTTCTTAATAAGAAATTAGATGGTAATTTGTTTGTAAAAGATTGGTGTGGTGAAGTTTCTGTGGCACTTTCTGTTTTTGTTTTGGTGGCTGCACCTTACCACCTGTTGTTTGTAAACTTTGGTTCCATGGTTGGTATAAATTTTTTTGGCTGTTCAAAAAAATTTTTTTGGCTATGCCACATCATGAGACTATTGATGACATGACATAAGTTAGTGGCACTTGGCAGGTAGTGGTGGGAGGACATAATGTTTGGCATACCATCAAACAATTTTATTTTATCTTAAACAGAAACCAAATTTTATTATGGCTAGCCAAAAGCTAGTCAAAGAGAAACAAAAAACATTATAAATTCTTGATACAATCAATTGGGTGATTTTCAGCAATTCCACTACACCTAGCTAGTAATCACCAGGACGATTTTCTACAATCTGATTCAGGAGAGAGTCTTTATGAGGAGGTAGATTATCAAAAGCTTATATATTTTGACAGTAATAACCGACGAAAATGATTGGTACTAATGCTTCCTTGACTTGTCAGCCTTTACAAGCTGAATTGACCTCGTTGAGTATCAATATATTGACTTATCTGCAGGAAGAAAAATCAACCACCATCTCTCGACGAATCTCCACACCTCCACCATCACTGGACATTTGAAAAGCACATGGTCAATGTTTCTAGATTAGCTCCGCAAACTGGACATAAAATTGCGTCAAAGAGGAATGCTACTACCAAATAATACTTCATAAAGATTTTTGTTCTGTAGATTCAACATGAGCATTAAATTTGTTAATGATATATACAATCATGAGAACGCTTAGGCTTCAAAGGGAAATGGATAAATTTAATGTGATTGAAAACATAAGGCATGTGTGGCTTCAAAGTAAATGGTGATGTTTTCATTCGACGACACCATTTTATTGTGGAGTTTTGACAGACTTTGACGATGAATGATATTGAGGTTTGAACCAAGTTTGAGCTTTATTTGAGAGCAACTTGATTTCATTATCAAAACAGAAAGTAAGACTTTCATGTTTCTACTAACAGACTTATTGTTAAAGACTTTCTTGTTTATGCTTTTCCAAATAATCTAGAAAAACGTCTGCAGCACTTCATTCATGATCAACCTCAGCTTTGGAGATAGACTACTGAAATCCGAAGGCTCCAAGAGCTCCACATCAGAATAGTCGACCGAAATCAGACTCCACCAGCGGCTCAATGCTTTTCTGACTTCCATGGCACAACTACACTCGATAAATTGATGATGTGATGACTCCAAAAATTTACCGCTAATAGAACGGTAAACATCAATGTTTTTCTTGTGAGTAAACAATCAGATTGATAAGAATAATACGGTTAAATTAATATAATCAAAATTGCAAGCTAAAAAATTAAATCGAACTATAGATGGATGTCGACATGTCGTAAGCACTACAGCCACAAATATCAAAATTATAGGAAACATTGATTGAGCGACAAAAAATAGCAAAATTAAGAAAATATATTCCATAAAGCTACCTTGACTGATCGATTCGTGTGTTGGTCGTAGAGGAAAACATGAAGATTTGGAGGGGAAAAATCATCACAAAGTAACGGAGATGTTAGTTGTGAGATGGATAATAAGATGAACTTATAGGTGGAAATATGAAAAACTTTCTGTAGGATCATATGAGAAAATCTCTAAATGGAACCCGTATGTAAAACTTGTACATAAGTGTCATTAGGTAATTGAACTGGAAATTAGAAGGTGCATTATGAAATAATAAATAATGGAAGAGAAAAAAACATATATGATTTGATGCACCATAATTGATGTCCATGCATGGATAAAATGGGAGAGGGAAAGCCATACTAACAAGGGTAGTTATTGGAGGATGCTTTAGAGGGTTGGATGGGCTTTGGAACAAATAACACCCGCTTACTTTTAAGGTGTGAACCACATACCAGAAGAGTTTGATCTCGGATATGGTAAAATGGCGAGGGTCAAGGCGAGCCCCTATTGGTGGTCCCAGAAAACCGTCGTGCATTCCGGTAGTTCGTCGAGATCGGGAGAAAGGACTCTTTAGAATTTTGGACTTGGACTACAGTGGTAAATGTGATCAGCTATATCCGGTTCCATGGTCCTATCTCTGTAACTGATTCTGACTTCTGTCAAATGTTATCTATTTTTTGAACGGAATAGGTATATACACAAAATATACAACAGTTTTAGGCCACTCTCTCCAAATCTGAACACTCTAATATTTTCTAGTAATTTTGCTTTCGTTTTTCTGTCTAAATTTAAAAATGTCCTTATCCTTGAATGATTCTCGTAATACAGAGGATCGAAATATTAATTTGAAAAGTGATTTTACACAATTTTCTTATCTGGATTCCTTATTTTTATAACATTTAACACCTTTGTTTTATAATGGAGCAACAAACAAGAAATTAACAAATAATGCCTAGCAGCCAGCAACCTTAGGTATAAGATTCCCAAAAAAATATTTTATTATACTATAAATTCCTAAAAACTAATTTAAATAATTATAATAATACTATAATTTAGCTAGAAGCAATTAAAAATGTAGGATCCTCAATCACATGGAAAATCATAATATAATTATAAATAAATAAATATATTGCAAATGTCGATCTATCTTCATCTTTGGTTAAAGTGGCATGGCCAATAGAATGCTTAATTACGCACATATCAAGACATATTTCTCCCCAATAAACATTTTCCCCATTTTTTTATTTATTTTTCATGACACTGAAATCTTGGAATATCTAATGAAGTAATAAAAAAAAGAAATTCAAATTTGGAAAGATTTTAAAAATTGCTTCTTTACGGTATCTTTAGCCGCACTGTATGCAAATCTTGGAGTTTTACAAATACCTGCCCACAGTTAAGACAAATTTGTTAGGTGACATTTTTTCTCTTTTAATTACTTATTAATTATTAATTGCATCGTGATCGTTCATCGTCATCGATCACCCTGTGGTACCACACCATGGAGCCAAGTTCCGGCGGTGCTCCTCCACCCTTTCTATTTCTTTCCGCCTGAAAACCGTCGTGCATTCCGGTAGTTCGCCTAGATCGGCAAAAAACGACTCTTCATCTTCTCTAATCGAAAAAATCATTGCCATGTCGCTATCTTCGACTATGTCCCTAGCCATTAAGGGACTTTCGAACATGGTTGATGATGTGGAGTCCAAGTCTGAGAACCACCCGTATTGGTCTGCGGTTGTTGTAAATGGCCCACATGATCCCACCTCGAGACTTGTGAACTTTTGGTCAGGTTCTGGTTCTGGTTCTGGTTCTGGCTCAGGCTCGGGTTCTGATTGCCTAGTAGTAAAGGTTGGCGGTTCTTCTTCCACTTGGTCATCGACATTGGAAGTGGTCGTTGCTTCAGTGGTGGTGGTCAGAGGTGATGTTGGTGTATTGTGGTGGTGATGATTATTATTATTATTATTTCTAGATGCCGGCCACGGGTGGTTGTGCTCACACGAATACGTCACCATCACCATAGTAGGGTCCGTCCGGCTCCTTTCGACTTGTTTTCTTGCTGGACAACCTTTGGAACTACTGCACCTATAATAGCCCCTGCCAAAAAACAAATAATTGAGGTTTGTTAATATTATAATTGAATCTGTTTTAATATAACCACTCTGCCTGCACAGATCACATATGTATATTATAATGTTACAAAAATAAATACAAAAACAAATCCTTGTTTAAAAAAAAATTATGGGTTTTTCACAAGATAAATATAAATATATTTTTGGTATTTAGAAAATACAACAAGAAAGAGAAGAGGAGAAAATACACACTTCAATTTTTGATTAAGATGTTAAAATTTAAACTATGACCATATGGATTTAATTTAATGCAACAATTAATACAATTTAATATCAATATAATCTGATTATAATTTTGGTACAGTATTTTTAAAAAAAATTATCATTAATAAAAAAATCATGTGTTGTTTTCGTTTCACAAAGAAAACAGTTTTATTATATATTAAGCAAATTAAGTACAACAAAAAGAAGAAATAGGAAGAAGAAAAAAAAACACATCAAATTAAGACGATAAGATTTAAAATTATGATCGACCGTGGATTTAATTTAATGAGAATTACACATTTTAATAGAATATGATTCAATAAAAATTTCACTGCAATATGATTTAATAGTTATCAGTATATATAAAACTCATGTGCTGGCAAAAAGAATAATTTTAATTATGAGAAAATACGACACCAAAAAGGAAAAGAAAGAATACACACACTTCAATTTAAGATGAGAAACTTTGTAATTATGAGCTTGGATTAAATTCAATGAAAATATTTGATTACAGATTTCATTAGCATATGATATGTATAATTAAAATTTTACAGCGATTTTGTTAAATAGTATATATATATATACACACACATCAATATTAAAATCATGTTTGATAATTTTTTCAATACCTTCATCTACATATATGAGATCTTTAGAAGAAAACGAAAAAATACAACTTGATTGATTATACAATCAATTTATGAAAGAACAAAATTTTAAACAAAAAAAAATGGAGAAATTGAGATGTAAATAATACCTTGGGTAAGGAGATCCTTTGATGGGTTTCTGGCCGTACTTTCTCCAAGCCCAAGAATCCGACGGTGGAGCATTTGTCTCACCCTTTAAACGAGATCCTTCAACGTCTTTAATCGGCACTTGTACCACCCTTTTCTGTGTCCCTCTTCTGCTGTAAAATCCAACAATTAATTAACGTATATATATACATATATATATATATACATAGTGAATAAGTATTCAAGCTCACCCATCTTACAATTATATGTGTTGTGTATGTGTTTTGTGCTAGAATTTGACTCACCTTCGTTTAGGGGACGATGTAGATGTCGCTTTGGTGTCGTAGAATAGAGTGGAAGCCGGAGAATCATCGCTGTTTTCCGGTGAGTTTTGATTGTCTTCTTGATGAATAGTGAACGGATGAAATCCGACTTCCATGATTCTAATAACTCCCAAGTGTTTCTTGACACAGATTGATCGGCCACCTTCTTTCTTTTCTGTGTCTCTATGTGTGTGTGTATATATATACTTCTATGTGTATGTATATACAGTTACTATGGCTGTAAAGAATCAATGGCAGAAGTTGTTTGTGAGAGAGAGAGAGAGAGAGAGAGAGAGATGGGGGAAGGTGGTGAAAGAAAGGGGTTGATCCAAATGAATTATATGGGGTCCGAAATGGTGACAGATGGGCAATTGAATAGTCTAAGGGACGTGCAGGCAAATGTGAAATAAAAGCCAAATCTGAAAATTAATAAAAACTCTAAGCAGATATGTTATAATTACTAGAAATGTACTGACAGCAATATCCATTTTAATTTTAATGTTGTATTTTACTTTTTGTCTTTATCAATGTTATAATGCAATTTTATTAGTTTTGAAAAAATAGATTTTATTTTTTGTAAACTTTCTTTATTTCAATTTTTTTTAAATTATAATATAGGTTTAATAAGGAAATTAACCAAAATAACCAAAATAATACCATTTTTGAATTTTAAGTAATTATGCTTTAATCAATTGTACTAACTGCATAATAATATGTTTTTAAGAGTTTTTGTCAAATGCTTTACAATATAGTATAGATAATAAGTGTTAAATGCAAAATTGGTCACTATAGTTTAAAAGAAATTTTTGAGGGATCTTATCCGTTAATATTTATAAACTATAGTGAGTAAGTTTTTATTTAACTTTTATAATAAAGTATTACATATTAAAAAATTTATATTTAATCTAACAAGTACTCTATTTTAACAATTTTATTATTAATTATATTGATAAAATATTCAATATACTACGAAGGTGGTGTCCGATTTGTTTGAGCTTAGGCTCCAAATGTCAAAAATGTCTTGAGGTCCCAGGTTTGAATCGAAAGAGGAATAAAAATTCTCTTGTGGCCACTGAGGTTCAAATGTGGTGACTTCGGGCTACCTGCGAAGCTGATGGTCGTCCTGTGATTCGTCGGTTCGTATAGCAATTTGGATGTCCAGCTTAATAAAAAAAATAATTACATACATTTAATAAAATATTATTTTTCTTTCGTACATATGTAATTTCAATAACTTTAATTTATTAAATTTAATTAAAATATTATTTATTTATTTTTTATAGAGTTTTAGAAAAAAAATTAAATTTAGTGATTTTTACAAACCTTTCTTATTTTCTTTATTTTAACTTAGGTGATAGCAACAGCGCAGTTGTCAAAATAACAAAAATATTAATATTTTTTTAACATAGATATTGAAGATGCAAGAGAGTTTTATTTCATTTCATCAATATTAATTTATCAAATTATTTGAATAATACATACTTCTAGACAATAATTAGTTTTATTTGATATATATAGATTAAAAGAACCACTTAATTAATTGTCAAATATTTTAATTTAAAATAAAGTATAAAAATCTTGTGACGCAACTTTAATTATATTACTATCAATTTATATGCAATCATCAATTTATTGATAATTTTAATGTAGTTTTCATAGAATACTATGAGAAGAAAATCCTAGTGATTTAATTGACAGAAAGAACAATAAACATGCTTTGATTGTTACATAAATTTGTTGATGTTTGTCTTTAAAAAACTAAAAAACAAGAATAATAAATATAAATGTTGTTGATCTTAAATCTTGAATCATAACCATTAATTTTATAAACGGGTTAATTAGACATAAGTCTAACAGGAAATATTGTTTGCTAAACCCCGTGAAAATTTATTATAACAAGTGATAATCAAGATTAGCACTAATCCTTAAAACTTAAAGTTACTATAAAAAATTCATTTATTGGAACAACCTTTTTTTTGGTATGGAGAGACTAGTCTAAATATATATAAGTTTTATCCTTTTCAAATCTTACTTTTCTGTTATATTTATTTGGTTAATTTTTTTGATTTAGTGTTGTATTTAATAATAATATTACTCTTCAAATTTAAAATATACTTTTTTAATAATCAGAAGATATTTAATATGAGATTAAGCCTCATCCATTGGCATATGCTCTTTGTTCAATGTGAACTGGGCTACAACTACCTCCAATTGTGAAAGATACCTCTTGATATTGATTTTGATTGTTTAATATAACCTGCGACTTTTTGGCACTTCCCTTATCCTTTCTTCCCTCGTGGGTTTAATCTTTTAATCTTTTAATCTTTTAATTACATTAATATTTATATATACATATATTTACTAATAAATTTGTTTTCATGTGACATTATTACTTTATGTGTCAAAATTGTGTAAGTATTAGAAGTATGGGGACATATGTGAAAAAAGACACCAAAACTCAAAAAGATCTTTCTAATATGTGATTAAACCATTGTTATAAAAACCTCGCTCTTATTGTGGCGGTCGTCGTGACTCAAAACTCGTGTCTGAACTTTGACGTCACGTTAGTTAAGATAGTTGATTTTTCTTATCTCTTTGGAATCTTACTTTTTTACTTTTAATATATATCATAATTTCAATTGTTTAATATCATTGACTCATTAAATAATAATATAAATCACATGTGTATATGTAATTATACATATGATATATCGAGTTTCCTTCTAAGTCACGTCTTGGAAAATGTTATGGCCTTATCGTGATACCTAAAGCTTGATGTTTGATCTCTCCTCCATATCATGCCTCATACCCTTGAGAACCTTGGATTAAATTGATCGTTGTGCCCTACCTGTGGCTTCTAAGGTTTCCTGGGTGGTCAGGCCAGCTTATGCATATCACGCCGAACTTTATGAGACCCTGTATATTAATAGCCGAAAAATCTTTAATGGTACTAAAAAGGCTCGAATTGTCAACCTATAAGTAATAAAAGCCACAAATTCCGGTAGTTTTATTTCTCGGTTGAGTTGACTCTCTTAATTACAATGTGAAATCCTTTTTGCAAAGTTCTTATAACATGTTAACAAGTATCTCTAACTATCGGTGACATCAAACCAATAAAACAATGTGTAATCAAAGATTTTGTATTTGTAAACGACACCAGTAAAAAATAATCAACCTACAATATCAAAAATAGCACGAACAAACTCAAAAACACAAGTATAGAATGGGAGTGATTCCACTATAGATATGATGGTATGCGTCCACATGAAAAAAAAAAGATCAATTAAACAAACGGGAGTTACAAAGTACCTAGGACATCTTTAAACTAACCACTAAAAAGAACACTAAAATGGTAGGTCGTTTTAACACTAAAAAAACCCAACTCTAGACCACATATAAAAAGCATTTTTAATATTATAATAATAATAAAATAATATATGTATTTATTATTATACTGTTTAAACTATTGATATATATATATATATATCTAATTATAAAAATTGAATAAAATATTAATATATGATTATAGAGGCTTACTTTATTGATCTCTAAATATAGAGTCCAACATTTTTACCTCTATTTTTTTTAGTGTTGGATTGGAGTTGAAAAATCTTCATTTTTATGATTTTTGTGTTGGATTAGAGATAGTCTTACAAGATCAAACTATCGCTTGACACGTACAAATGTCGTGCCTCTATATGCAATAGGATAATACCAACTTTGAAATTTGTTTTTGTTGCACATGTGGAACGAAAAATGGACGTCTAGATGAATAATGGTCTTGTAGACGTCCACGATAGTCTAACTTGTGGACGTCTACAATAAATAGCCTTTCGGCTTTTGTTGTTTCTTATTATTTTATATAATATATTTTAAAGTCATCCTATAAAAACCTATTAGGGGACCAACGATACTGGGTTTTTCTCTCTAATTAAACTAGATAATTATTCTTATCCGCCAATAACATGGGATACGATAGAATGAACACATGTTTTCTGATATTTGGCCCAACTTTGTACTAGAATAGGACAATGCATGACTGAATTGTACTAAAAAAATTGTGTTCCATCAAATAGGTGGAATAAAAATCTAGGAAATGAGACAATATTGATAAAGTAATAAATTGTTAATGTTAAATTAAAACCCTTAACGTTTGACAATTCTTTCAATTGCTTACCACAATCTCGACCGTCCGCTCTTGTTCAATAGAGTCTCATCCATGTATCAAAGACACCATACTTTTATGACAAAAAATTGTTGGCATTCAACGTCTAATAAGACTAATTTCCCGCTAATACGTGTTCTGATTAGATATGTTATTCGTCTTATGGTTTGTTGAAAATTGCTATTTTCGTCTTTGTGCTTTTCAAATTACGATTTTTATTATTATGATTCACAATTAATTGTTGTTTTAGTTCTTTATGATTTACATATTGTTGTTATATTAGTCCATGTGGTTTACACATTATTACTTTGTACATTGTTAAAGATAAAAGTTAGCTTTAGAATGAAAATAACAATGAATTGTAAACTATGGAACAAAAATTACAAATTCAAAACCACATAGACAAAAGCTGTAGTTTTTCAAAAACCACAAAAAACTTGATTTATTAAAAGGGGAAACAAAGCAATTAATAATGATGTAAGACATCATGTTAAATTCTAGAAACGGGTTCAATGACAACAAATTAAGGATATAAAAAAAGGTTCAAAACAATGGAAAAAGCAATTTTGTATTATTCATGCAAAGTCGAAATGATAATTAGTGCCTTTGACTCTTAGGTTAGATCAAGACTCGATCAAAATGTTTTTGTTTTTTAATTGAAAAATGGGTATAGATTTTTTTTGAACAACAAAAGGGGAGACCCACGAGAGCTACGGCATGACCATCACCTCCAAACAGTCTACCCAAATTTTATTAACCACAAAGAACTAGCAAGGCGCTAGTATACGCATACAAGATACAATATTAACAAAAAGAAAAGCTAGGACAAGAGCACTATGAAGACCACAATAAAATTTTACACTTAGCTCTATATTTCAACCAAGAGAATAAGGTGGCTTGAAAATCGTCTTTCACCGATGAAGCTGAAAATCTTACCCCATTGAAGATGGTGTTATTTCTCGCTTTCCAAATAAACCATACCAGTCCTCCAACCGCCGCCTCCAAAAAATTTCTCCATTTTAGTGATTTCCCGAACTCTAGGATCTTGAAAAGAAATTGGTTTAGGGAGTCTTGTTGCCCAATTTCAATCAAACACCAATTGAAAAACCACTTCCACAAGCCTTTTACCGCCGAACACGAATGAAAGAGGTGATTAACTGATTCTTCGTCGGATTCACAAAGCGGGCATAGTACAGAAGGGGTGTTAATCCCCCTCTTACTTAAGTTATCTCTAGTTGGGGTTCTATTTAATAGTAACCTCCATACGAAACAATTCACTCGCGGGGGCATCCAATTATTCCAGAAGCACCGGTGTTCCACCGAGGGGCTCGATAGATCGTCGATCATACTTCTAAGCGAACTCACGGTATATTCGCCACTAGGATTTGCTTCCCAACTCCATTTTGTGCATTTTGTCATAAAAATATGAACTCGCGGTATATTCGCCACTATCGATATGCCATAATTATCAACTTATTGTGTTTTTATCCTTTTCATCAAAAGAAAATTTATTGTGGTTGTTAAAATTTAGCATGATGCCTTTTTTTCTCGATTTGAGCCCCTTTTGGGCTAGCGTTTTTGTGACAAAATGCACCTCTTAAACCAAGGGAAACATATATATGTTTATGTCAAATTATGTACACGTTTTAAAATAAAAGGATAGGAAAATATAAATAAAGAAATAGAAGTAAAAAAAGATAAGAATAAATCATTTGTGTCATACTTAGAAATACAAACATGTAATTGTTAATAATGCATGAAGATATCCGTATTACAAAACAAAAAATCTTTACCTCTAAAAATCACCTAGGAAAATTTCCATTGATGATTATCGACGAATAACTCAAAAAATACCAATATACGGTTAAGTAGAATCCGATTTATTTTGAGAAAATACCAATAGATCACCCAGTGAATTTCTGGATAATTATTGATTTGAATTACCCACCAACAATTTAACCACCAACTTTAGTGACGGTTTTGTGACGAATCACCCTCTAGCGACAGATTTTCTAGAGAAAATTTTATAGGCAAAAATCTTTTATTTAGTAGTGTCATTATACATGTTCCTTTTTTATTTTATTTTTGTATTCCTGTCATATCCCGAAACGAGAAACGAAGTGGACGAAGTGGCGCTAAAACAGGTGGTTATGCGACCTACGTCATGGCCTAGGCCGCGCACCAAGTCGCGGACTCTCTATTCACCCTGCAACCACTTTCTTTGTCCCCAAACATTCCCAATACCCCAAACTCATCATAATCAATGATCAAAACCCCTTTTCAACCTATAAAAGCCCTTAACAAACATAGGGAAACTTCCCCAACATACCAAGATCGGTTCTATTTAGGATTTGAAGATCCAAACACCAAATTCCCAAATCTAACATAAAATCCTCAATAAAGAATGTCACATTCAATAATGGAGATGCCAAGGTAAACCCATAAGATTAGACCATAAGGGTTAATCCAAATGTTTAGATAAAGGTGGGTTACTGTTAGAATCAACAATAGCCAAAACAAAAATCAATTCCAAGGACTTTAACCCCTAGAATAACCAAGATGAACTATCAACTCCATTAATGAAGGATTTAGACCAAGAAGATGAAATTCATACTTAATGATGATGGCTCTTCTTGAAGTTCCACCTCAAACCCCCCAAATGCTTCCAATCCATCTTCTTCATTCACCTACCAAAACACACACACACACAAAACAAGAAACTGTCCAAATGAGCCTCCTAGAGAGGTCTCCTCCACGTTAGCACCCAATTTACAACATTGATCCTTGAAGAATGATGACTTACCAATTTAGCCCAACTTTTCTAGAGTTTAACAAATTAAGGGAAGAGGGTTATTGCACTAAAACTGAGCAATATCTTACAACTGACCGAATAAGTTATAAACTTATACAACTCTTTAAACCTCAAACCAACAACTTCTATCTACCCTTCTCCGTACTTGCTATATATGAAAGTTCAATCATGGAGGTGATTACCTAAATTGTAATAACTTGGTGAGCTATTTAATTTATCTTTTATCTTTGATTTTAAACATGTAATTATTAATCATGCTAGTAATTTTAATTTTATTTGAAAAAGACCATAATAAAACTAATGAAGTTTCTTCTTTTGAATAATTAATTAAGTTTATAAACTTTTTTTATAACAAAAGCCGTTGAATTTTTTTTATTTGAAATGATTAAGTTAAGTTTCTAAACTTATTTTATTGGATAAATAAGTTATTAGAAATTGATTATCTATATTTTTTTAACCCAGAAAATCTACATGTAAATGGTTATGATTGTTTTAAAGTACATAAACAT
The DNA here is from genome assembly GCA_036898165.1 of Silybum marianum. Lineage (NCBI taxonomy): Eukaryota > Viridiplantae > Streptophyta > Magnoliopsida > Asterales > Asteraceae > Silybum > Silybum marianum. Next base: position 4,472,917 of record CM072536.1, on the reverse strand, counting down.
AAATAGTTTTAACGTTTCCAAACCCTATGCGATTCAAACCCATCACACCCAACAACATTTCTCCCCCTCGCTTGTACCCGACCCGTCGTCTTGCTTCCATCACCGCCCATCCATATGCCGTCGCCCCTCCATTGATCTCCTTCCTTTTGATTTTTTTATTTGCCTTTTGATTTCTCCTATTTTCTAACAAGTTAATCTAGGAAGCATAGACAGATTAAAAAATAGGGAGAACCGGAAAACAAAAAAAATCAGTCTAGCGGGTTGTGTTTAATCGAGTTGTTAGCGGGTTGGGCGGTTTTAACAGGTTGACAGTTTTTTGTACACCCCTCCCATTACCGTTCTGAACCACCGGTACATCATCAAAAAGAATTGATTTGACATTTCACAATTACCAAAAACCAATTTTGTATTAAAAAATCATACTCAACCAACACAATTTTTATTTAGAAATCCTGCGTGACAATTAGAAATGCATTAGACATTATTCTAGTGGATGGTTCTCTCTCTAAATGTTAAATTTCAAAGTTTTCTATAAGTGAAATATATTTAATTTTTTTTTTCTTATTGTATTTTTAATAGGGTGTTTTTTAAATTTGGAGATTTTTACACCCTTTCTTCTACTTTCTCTATTTTTTAAAAATGTTTTTGAGAATTTTTGGAGCGAAAAAAACATACCCAAAAATCTAAAATCTCTATTTTATAATTTTTCTTTATTTTAAAAAATTTGTTGGATATGTTTTAAAGAAAGAAAGTTAAATGATTTATTTACCAAAATGGATACAAAGACTTGATTATTAAAATTTAATTTTTTTTGTTGAGTTTTGAACTTTTCCCTTCCTATAAATACGAAGATATTTTATTTTTTATAAATTTAAAGTTCGAACTTATTTTATGCACTCAAAGTTATAGTGTTTGAAACTTTGGGGTATTAAATATAACGCGTTTCTTTGCAATATCTTTTTTTTATTCATGTTTTTTTTGTCCTATATTTTTCCTTTGTCTGTTTTACTTTGATTCATGTTTATTATATATTTTTTTATGTTTTTCTTTTATTTATTTGTTATTTATATTATGATAATTCAAATATTTGATTAACTAATAATTCATGACATAGATAAGTCATATAAGATATTTTGCACACATGACATAAATAAGTCCATATGTTGTTTTGTCTTTTGTCTTTTGCCCTTTGTTTGGTTTCTACTCCATGAGAATGCCATTTTTTCTTTGGAATGTCTCTTGTTTAATTGTTTTGTGTTTTTATTAAATCTTGTGGCCTTTCAAAATAATTATTAAATAAAAACTCTAAATTAATTGATCAAAAGTTTTTAGTCATTAAATATATTACATTATCAAACCACATATCGAAAAACACAAAAAAAACATAGATTTCTAATAATATGGTAAATGTTAATTTGTGCATGTAGTCAGAAAATCAATAGCAACAACATATATATCACCTAAGTTGGGAAACCTAGATCGTCCAAACAACCTTTTCTTGTATCATGACTGAATATCCATTAAGTTTTGTACATTTTCAGAACACATACAAACGATTATATGCATAATTATACCTAGAATCTTTCTAAGATGATGTCTAATTTATGTTGTCATTAAGGTATGTGACTATCACTAAGTGATAACAAACATTACAGAATTTTAAAGAACTCCTGATACCCACTCTGATCTCTTTCCTTTATATAATTTTGTACACCCTTTCTTGTCAAAATTTATTAAAAAAACTCAATAGATATTGAGTTTAAACTTAAATGAGTGTTGTCGGTAGAAGATAACATTTTGATCAATCGTACTTAGTTGTTTGTATCTATATACAAAAGGAACCTCCTTCCTTTATGTATATTAAAAATATATATACAAATATATGGATTGCATAGAAAAAGATTGGCAATTAACCACAACTAATCACTGTTTTTATTAGGATTGTTTGTGATCTGGTTTGGACGATTTAACCCCCAAACCCCAATGACGGTTTAAGAAAAATTCCAACCAAGTGGTTTGATAACAAGTGAGCAAACCAATCAAACAGGACCACAAAAATATGGTTTTGTCTGACCAATTTAGGCAGTTTGGACATTTTATAAGCTTTAAACTTAGAAAAACATAACATACATATTCGAAATAAAATTTCTACCAATATAGCATTATTAAAAATAGGACATCAAATTATAAAAGACACGTCTATCTCTATAACTAATAAAACATGGAGCAAGTTGAAAAAAATTATACAAATCTACTAACAATAGCAAGTTTGGACAAATATCGAGTAAGTCAAGGGACAATTTGGAATTTTAGATTTATTTTTGACATAGTTCGAATTTTTGTTAATTTAGATGACGCAATAGATAAATGAAAACTAAAAACATAATGTCTGGGACAAGTTTTTTTAACTGTGACATAAAGTTGAACCTATAACATGAAAACTAAATATAATTTTTTGACCCAAAAAACTAAATATAATTAATACGTGTATTTTTTACGGTCGGTTCAGTCCAGACTGCTAAAAAAGAACCGCAGACTGAACATGTCAGAGTGGTTTGACTATTTTTCAGACCGAACCACCAAACCGTTCAAATATTTAAAAACAGTCTGATTTAATTTAGTTTAACCGATTTAAACAGTTCAACAATTTTTTGAACACTCATGTAAAACAAATAATAAAATTGCTCCCCTCATTTGAGACATGATGCCATGGCTATGAAGTCCCCTCATTTGAGACATGATACCATGGCTATGAAGTTTCATTTGACTATACATACATACATACATACATCTTATAGACAATAGGATTAACATGTATGATGAGAATTTTATGTTGGAATAACAATTAATTATATTTGTCTATCATGTTTGTGTATTATAGAGCATCTTCAACAGCATCTTTAAAATGGAGAAAATAGGGATTTTGGAGATTTTGAGCATTGTTTTTGCTCCAACAGCATCTCCAAAACTTTATCCAAAATGGAGAAAACATGAAAGAGATTACAAAAATCTTAAAATTTGGAGACATCTCCAAAAATGATTACCATGGGAGATAAATTATTTTTTATTATGTTCTACCAATAAGAAAAATGAAATTAAATATTTAGATAAGATAAATAATATTTTATTATAAATATAGAATATTTTAATAATATAATGCATTGTAATCTTCAAAATAGAGATGCTGTTAAAATTGAATGTAATATTTTTTAGAGATTTTCTATTTTGAATCTCTATTTTAGAGAAAGTTATAAAGATGCTGTTGAAGATGCTCTTAAGTAAGGAGACATTAAGAGCTTCGGAACTCAAAGGGATGTAAATCGTGGGACCTTGCAAGAAAATAAACTACAACTTTGCATGATAAAGTTGCAATATATAAACAAGAAGGTCAATTATTGTTGTTTCATGTAGATAAATTATTAGTGCTAAAACAAGATCAATTAAATAAAAGCTTAGATTTAAGAAGGTTCATGGATTAATTACATGTGTTAAAAATTACTAATACATATATTTAAATATCGAATTTAATTTAACTGGGAACAAAAGTTAAGGTTATTAATTAATGTGTTGTTTGAGAGTTTGGAAACAATATGCATTGCACGTATTAATTAGATTATAAATTTAAGTTAAATATGAAATGATATATATAGTTCTAACTTATAGAAAAATTAAAATTTGAAAACGTACAACGTTAGCTCTTGAATTTAATAATGACAATAATCATAATTAAACTAACGAAAAAAATAAATTTGAAAATAATGTATTACCATTATAAAATTAGTGTAATTCATAATCAACAAACGTCAAATCAATAAAATATTTAACCAAATAATTTAAAGAAATACATACATGTCTTTAATAATTAAGTTGTGATACTTAAACATCGCTATCAAAAAGAAACTATTTTAAAGATAATGATTTAAATTCTTCTTTCCTTATCTTTTAAATTTTTGTTCAATAATAAAAGGCTTGACCTCAATGGGATGGGAATCGGGATGATGAGTACATATATTACTGAAAGAAAATAATAAAGGCTTTGAGATTACTGAAAAAATTGTATTGATAAACATATAAAAAAATTAATTTGTCAGAGTTTCGATCTTATTTACTTCGGATGCTTTATCTTGATTTCATTTTTAACAATTTTTACATAAAACTAGTGCTTTGCAACTGTCTTGATTAGACTTTAGGGATTTTTCGACAATATTGACATATGATCTAATGCATCGTCCTCTCCCCTTGGCACTAGATTATTTTTTATCTTGGTAGATGTATTTTTAATTTATGTGTAATTGGTTTTTCTGTTTTGTTTTAATTATACATCATTCATATATTAATTTGTTCTTTCTTTCTATACATTATCTTTTTCTTTGAATTAATTTTTTTTGGTGATCATAAAGATTACTATGTGTGAGGATATGTAATGAATCTGTAACAATTAAATTGACATATGAATTATAAATAAAATTTGTAAAACATCAATTCATAAACACGATAAATCTTGTGAATCCTAGTTGATGATCCAATTACAATTTACAATATAACAAATAAATGGGTTAAATTAAAAAAAAAACTATTTTATATTTCGTAAAAACATAATATGTGCTCTTTAGGGGAAGGGCATATCCATCATTTTTACCCCATTTCATTTTATTAAACCTAAATTACTATTAATATCACTACAAAACAAATGATTTTCATCCACAAAAATCATTCAAGAAAATTTCCATCGGTGATTACCCATGGATCACCCAGAAAATCCCAGTGGTTAGTAAAATCCGATGTTTTTCGAGAAAATACCAACGGATCACCCAGAGAATCCTTGGGTAATCTGTCACTAATTTGAATTACCCACCAGCAAATTATGTAACGACCCAAAAACTAAGGCCCAAGATGGATATAATTCAAAATCCAAAATTACCAAATGATTAGCCAACCAACGATTAATTCATTACAATCTCAAATCGAATAAAGATAAATGCAGCGGATTACTAGATGTCTAATGTCAACAGCTGAATATAAAACAACAAAAACAAGAAACTAAGCTAGAACGCCCCCTAGCCTTCACATCCTTCCCTTAGCCTTTTCACCTCTATCAATGGTTCCCTTACCTGAAAAAGGTTAGTTTTGAAAACGTGGGTCAGACCATAAGGTCTAGTGAATTCCCCATGAAATAGAAACAGTTCCACAGGTCAAAACCAGATAAAAACATGCAATGGTTTACGAATAAATAGTCCCATTCCCATAAAGAGAACATTTAATATTCTTAAGAAAATGACAATTGAAAGTCACGCCCAACTATAGGGTTTATCCCACCTATAATTAGAAGTTTACCTATATGTAGGATTTATCCCACCTAGACATAGGATTTTATAAATATGACCCCCTATGAGTAGGATTTATCCCACCTAAATATAGGAAATTAAACAGGTAATGCGCATACCAACCCCAAAAGCTTATAAAAGTGATCATGGTAGTTTTTGCATATAAACGAAACATTTAAGAAAACCATAATCAACAAGTAAGCATTTAAAATATTCCACATTGCATTTTTAAGTGATAGGGAACTCATCTGGATTAGACACAACCGGTCCGAAGCTTAAACGGTCCAAACCTTCAAACCAAAAGCCTAAATTCAACAACAAGAAATGGGTGTTAACCACAACGAATTACCCCAAAAGTCTTCTATTAGATACTTAAGATAAACCCCTAATCCATAGGTCCGAACTCTAGCTCGAAGCGGAAAATCAAACGGCCAAACTCACCTCAACTCAGTGAGTTACACGACTTTAGCCGCGACCTCAACCCGCGGGGTAACCCGCGGGACCTACTGTTTCAGCTGGTTCGAACCAGCAACTAAGAAACAACCCCAAAACCCCAAAAATCTTAAATACTGATTGTAAGCATCTCTAAAACATATCTAATGAATATAATGAGCCTCCAAAACCAATACTAACATATAGAATCATTTCCTCATGATTTACCCAATATAATCATTCTAACAAAGCTTGATATTAAACAACAACGGAGGTATTCATAAGGAATCTCATAGAAATGATTTATTAATCAATAACTTCATCCCTATATCCCAATCCATCCACGTCAAAATGGGATTCAATCCATCATAAGGGATTTACCCATTAAGACATAGCGTTTAAACCCTTGATTCAAGAACACACCCTACTCAAACTCCATTACCAAGAACTAGAAGTAAGGAGAAAGATATACCTATGGAATACTTGGATTCTTGATGATCTTCTTCAAAGAAGCAAAGTTTCTCCTCCTCTTGCTTGTGCTTCACGATTACACATACAAACACACCTAATACTGATTGCTAATTATGAAGAATGAATGAATTTCTTCTCTTAGTACCATATATATATATATATATATATATGTATATATATATATATCATGGGCCATAACCAAAATGAGCCTTAGCCCAAAACTAATCAGATCCAAGCTCACAAAAATTAAATTAATAACCCAAAATCAGCATTAATAAATTTAGGGTTATTACAACACCTCCCCCTTAAAAGAATTATGTCCCCGGAATTCTTTCGTCGAAGAGATACGGATACAAATCTTTCATCTTGGACTCTAATTCCCAAGTCGCTTCTTGCCCCTTGTGAAACCGCCACTGCACTTTCACCATAGGGATGTCTTTGTTCCTCAAACTCTTGATTTTCCGATCAACGATTGCCTCAGGCTCTTCTATAAAGTTCAATTTTTTTTTTATCAATTTGCACTTCTTGCAACGACACAGTCATTTTGGCCTCCGCCAAACATTTCCTCAAATTTGAGATATGGAAGGCGCTATGAATACCTTGCAACTTTTCCGGTAACTCCAGTTTCGCAACTTCCCCAACTCGTTCAATTATAGGAAAGGACCCGATAAAACGCGGACTTAATTTTCCTTTTTTTCTGAAACGCATTACACCTTTCCAAGGTGATACCTTAAGCATCACAAGATCGCCCACTTGAAACTCAAGTGCTTTCCTTCTCTTGTCGGCATAGCTCTTTGAAGAATTTGATCAATCTTGTCGGCCGTCATTTGAACAATTTTTGGCCCTGCCAGTTGCTTTTCACCGACTTCATTCCAACATATAGGAGTTCTACATTTTTTCCCATATAAAACTTCATAAGGCGCTGCCTGAATACTCGCATGGTAACTATTGTTATATGTGAATTCAATTTAAGGCAGGTGGCTTTCCCATGATCCACTAAAGTCGATAGCACAAGCTCTCAACATATCTTCCAAAGTCTGAATCGTCCTCTCGCTTTGTCCATCCGTTTGAGGATGATAAGCGGTACTGAATTTGAGTTGCGACCCCAACTCTTTCTGAAAGCTCTCCCAGAACATGGACGTAAGACATGTATCGCGGACCGACCCAATAGATAACGGTACCCCATGCCTCGTCACAACCTCATCAATATAAAGCTTTGCCAACCTCTCCATAGAATAAGTCTTCCGCATTGGGAGGAAGTGAGCCGACTTGGTGAGTCGATCCACAATCACCCATATAGCGTCAAATCCCTTCGGAGATTTAGGCAACCCTGTCACAAAGTCCATAGTGATGTGATCCCATTTCCAAATGGGAATATCCAACATTTGTAGCTTACCATAAGGCCTTTGGTGTTCTACCTTCACTTGTAAACAAGTTAAATACCTTTCCACGAAGTAGGCCACATCTTTCTTCATAACCGGCCACCAATAAAATTGCCGAAGATCTCTATACATCTTATTCGTTCCCGGATGAATAGAATACTTGGATTTATGCGCCTCATCCAACAATTTCTTACGAATGTCCCCAAATCTCGGAACCCAAACACGCTTGTTGTAACATTTCAATCCCCGATCATTCTCCAGCAAAGTAGACACAACGCCTACCATCCGTTCCTTTTTAAGATTCTCTATTTGCAATGCCTCAAACTGGCATTTCTTGATTTCATCAAGAAAATTGAAATTCACTACGATCTTCATAGCAATAACTTTCGAGGCTGCACCTCTTTGCTTTCGACTCAAGGCATCGGCTACTACATTAGCCTTCTCCGGATGACACTCGATCTCACAATCGTAATCCGATAACAACTCCATCCATCTTCTTTGCCTCATATTGAGTTCCTTCTGGCCAAACAAATGACGAAGAATCTTATGATCAGTGAAAACTTGACACTTGGTTCCATACAAATAGTGCCTCCAGATCTTTAAGGCAAACACCATGGCGGCTAATTCGAGATCATGTGTAGGATAACGTCTTTCATGTTCTTTGAGTTGTCTTGATGCATAGGCAATCACCCTTCCACGTTGCATCGAAACGCACCCCAATCCTAATTTGGACGCATCACTAAACACGACGAAATCATCATTGCCATCAGGTAATGTCAAGATCGGTGCACTACTCAAACTTTCCTTTAAAATCCGAAATGCTTCTTCTTGCTTTTCCGTCCACGAAAACTTGACGCTTTTCTTGGTTAATGAGGTTAGTGGGGTAGCGATACTAGAGAAGTCTTTAATGAACTTCCGATAGTATCACGCTAATCCCAAGAAACTTCTTACCTCTGAAGGAGTCCTAGGCGGCTCTCAATTCTTTATAGCTTCAATCTTTGACAGATCAACCTTTATCCCTTCATTGGACACCACATGACCAAGAAATTGCACTTCTCGGAGCCAAAACTCACACTTAGAAAACTTCTCATACAGTTTCTCTTGTTTCAATAAATCCAACACTAATCGGAAATGCTTCACGTGATCCCCTTCCGATCGAGAATAGATAAGTATATCATCAATGAACACAATGACAAACTTATCTAGAAACGGCTGGCAAACCCGGTTCATCAAATCCATAAATGTCACGGGGGCATTAGTCAATCCAAAAGGCATCACTAGGAACTCGTAGTGCCCATAACGAGTTCAGAATGTGGTTTTCAGAACATCTTCCTCTCGCACCTTGAGTTGATGGTACCCTGAACGAAGGTCAATCTTCGAGAAATAACTTGCCCCTTGAAGTTGATCAAACAGATCGTCTATCCTCGGAAGTGGATACTTATTCTTGATTGTGATCTTGTTGAGTTCCCGATAGTCTATACATATACACATAGCCCCATCCTTTTTCTTTACAAAAAGAACCGGTGCTCCCTACGGAGAAGTACTTGATCGGATAAAACCTGTATCCAACAACTCTTGCAGTTGAGACATCATCTCTTTCATTTCTGACGGCGCTAAGCGATACGGAGCTCTAGCTATAGGAGCAGCCCCCGGTATTAAGTCTATCCGGAACTCTACCTGACGATCCGGAGGTAGTCCCGTCAAATCATCCGGGAACACCTCGGGATAATCACTCACAACAGAAACATCTTCACACTCCCCTTTTTCTTTTTAGCATCCACTTTGTACGACAAGAATCCACGACACCCTTTCCTCAAACACCTATTGGCTTTCACCATCGAGATCAAAATAGTTTTCCGGTCTCTACGATTCCCATAGATAACCACTGTCCCCTATTCCGGAACACTCACATGAATTAACTTCTTATTACACACTATACTGGCATTGTTCCTAGCCAACCAATCCATCCCGACAATGATGTCAAATTCTCCCATAGACATAGGATAAAGTGGCAACAAAATTCGGTTCCCTTCTATTTCTATTGTGCAACCCTCAAATACTTCTTTAACAAAGACCAAATCATCATTGGCCATTTCCACGTCTATAGCATGATCAAGCTTCTTGGATTTAATTCCCATACATTTCACAAATAAAGGTGACACAAAAGAACAAATAACACCAGAATCAAATAGCACCTTGGCAAATAAAGAATTTACCAAGATTGTACCTGTCACCACATCGGGAGTCTCCTCCGCCTCAGCTGTAGTCATCTAGAATGCTCTCCCCTTTGCTCTAGCTGGCTCAGTCCTCTTTTCCTCTCCCTTATCTCCACGACGAAACCCGGTGGAGTCGGATCCCCCTTTCCTTAACTGTGGGCAATCTGGCTTGATATGATCTGGAGATCCACACAAGTAACACTTCCTCGATGTAGTACAGTCTCGAGATGGTGGGACATGGATCCGCAACGATAACAACCCCTCGTCTCGGAAATGCACTCCCCACGATGGAACCGATGACATTTCCCACATGGTTTCCCATTTCCACTTTGCTTTCCATTATGATCTGATTTGACAAACTTGGACTTCTTAGAATCCATCCCCGAACTTTCCCATTTCCGTTTTTCTCCCACCTTCTCGTCCACTTGATGGGATTTCTCCCTCTCAGTTTTCCTAGCTGCATCCACAACCACTTGAAAGCTAGAGTGCTGAAGATTAATAACCAATTCCCAAATGTTAGCATTCAGACCCCAAATGAACCGCTCAATACGACGGGTCTCGTTTGGTACATAAATCTTGACAAAACGTGCCTTCACATTGAACTTAGTCGCATACTCATCGACTGTCAAATCCCCTTGCACCAAGGCCATGAACTCTTCCCCAAGTCGCCTCATCGTGGCCGGAAGACAAAATTGCAAATGGAATCTCTCCACAAATTTTTCCCAAGTCATGGTTCTAGCGGTCTTTGCCCCTTTCTCTCCCGACTCAACATCCCACCAATTGATCGCTTCGGATCTCAACATAGAGATGGCATAAGTCACCTTATCCTCATCAGCACAATGGCAAGTCTCAAATGCCAATTCCATTTCCCGCACCCAACGCAAAGCTGACACCGGATCACACGCTCCTTCATAAGTAGGAGGCTTGCAGGATGCAAAAGTCTTGTAGCTACACCCCTTGGATACCTTAGAAGAATTAGGCACCAATGGTTACACCCCTTGGATACCTTAGAAGAATTAGGCACCAATGGTTACACCCCTTGGATACCTTAGAAGAATTAGGCACCAATGGTATTTCCATAGAATGACCACTCACAATAGTCTTGGGTAGACTGGAATGCATGGAAGACTCTATTTCTTCACTCTTCTCCCGACTCACATGTTCCGACCTTTCTCGATCAGTCAACAAAGTTTGAAGTGCGGATTGGATCTTTCTCAATGCATTGACAAATGCCTCTTGTACTTCAATGGCGGGAGTGATGCCTTGGCCCCGTCTTCTACCTCGGGCTCGACCCCTTGCACTCACTGAACTCTCTTGCACGGACACTTCCGGTGCACTAGCTTGTCCAATCCTCCCGTGGCCATGTCCTCGACCACGACCCCTAGTTCCCCCAACAGTAGGGATGGGTGCATGACTTGCACTTCTTCCACGGCCTCTACCTCGGCCCCTTCCTCTAGCTGGTGCACTTACGGCACCTCCCAAATCCACCGGTTCCTCATCCCGGGGTTCAGATGAATCCGTCCTAGCAATAGGTATGGATTGACTTCTCGTGACTCGAGCTGACAGGATTCCTTTTTGCGAAAAACAAGCTTAACTTAAATGACAGTTCAAAAATAATAAGGTAATGCAAGCACACACATGCACCTGTAAATTTGCAATTACAGTGGCCAAGTGTAATTCCCAATTTACCGCAGATGAGAGTCCTCTCCCTACCCCATTATCACTATCCCTGTCGAGGTCACCCTAATTCAGTTGTGACTCCTAGCCCTATAGTCTAAGACTAGGTGCCACACGACCACCTAGTTCCCTTAAACTAAGGCTCTGATACCAAGTTGTAACGACCCAAAAACTAAGGCCCAAGATGGATATAATTCAAAATCCAAAATTACCAAATGATTAGCCAACCAACGATTAATTCATTACAATCTCAAATCGAATAAAGATAAATGCAGCGGATTACTAGATGTCTAATGTCAACAGCTGAATATAAAACAACAAAAACAAGAAACTAAGCTAGAACGCCCCCCTAGCCTTCACATCCTTCCCTTAGCCTTTTCACCTCTATCAATGGTTCCCTTACCTGAAAAAAGTTAGTTTTGAAAACGTGGGTCAGACCATAAGGTCTAGTGAATTCCCCATGAAATAGAAACAGTTCCACAGTTCAAAACCAGATAAAAACATGCAATGGTTTACGAATAAATAGTCCCATTCCCATAAAGAGAACATTTAATATTCTTAAGAAAATGACAATTGAAAGTCACGCCCAACTATAGGGTTTATCCCACCTATAATTAGAAGTTTACCTATATGTAGGATTTATCCCACCTAGACATAGGATTTTATAAATATGACCCCCTATGAGTAGGATTTATCCCACCTAAATATAGGAAATTAAACAGGTAAAGCGCATACCGACCCCAAAAGCTTATAAAAGTGATCATGGTAGTTTTTGCATATAAACGAAACATTTAAGAAAACCATAATCAAAAAGTAAGCATTTAAAATATTCCACATTGCATTTTTAAGTGATAGGGAACTCATCTGGATTAGACACAACCGGTCCGAAGCTTAAACGGTCCAAACCTTCAAACCAAAAGCCTAAATTCAACAACAAGAAATGGGTGTTAACCACAACGAATTACCCCAAAAGTCTTCTATTAGATACTTACGATAAACCCCTAATCCATAGGTCCGAACTCTAGCTCGAAGCGGAAAATCAAACGGCCAAACTCACCTCAACTCAGTGAGTTACGCGGCTTTAGCCGCGACCTCAACACGCGGGACCTACTGTTTCAACTGGTTCGAACCAGCAACTAAGAAACAGCCCCAAAACCCCAGAAATGCTTAAATGCTGATTCTAAACATCTCTAAAACATATCTAATGAATATAATGAGCCTCCAAAACCAATACTAACATATAGAATCATTTCCTCATGATTTACCCAATATAATCATTCTAACAAAGCTTGATATTAAACAACAATGGAGGTATTCATAAGGAATCTCCAAGAAATGATTTATTAATCAATAACTTCATCCCTATATCCCAATCCATCCACATCAAAATGGGATTCAATCCATCATAAGGGATTTACCCATTAAGACATAGGGTTTAAACCCTTGATTCAAGAATACACCCTACTCAAACTCCATTACCAAGAACTAGAAGTAAGGAGAAAGATATACATGTGGAATACTTGGATTTTTGATGATCTTCTTCAAAGAAGCAAAGTTTCTCCTTCTTTTGCTTGTGCTTCACGATTACACACACAAACACACCTAATACTGATTGCTGAATATGAAGAATGAATGACTTTCGTCTCTTAGTACCATATATATATCATGGGCCATAACCAAAATGAGCCCTAACTCAAAACTAATCAAATCCAAGTCCACAAAAATTAAATTAATAACCCAAAATCAGCATTAATAAATTTAGGGTTATTACAAATTAGTAACCTAATTCTGTGACGGTTTTGTGAGGAATCACCTTTTAGCAACAAATTTCCCAGGGAAGTATCCGTAGGTAAATGTCTTTTGCTTAGTAGTGTATTATATAAACCTAAACCCTGTTCTCAGTGAACCTGAACGACACTACTCATTTCTCCAACATATTGTAACTCCCCAACCCTTATCCCTTTTGTTCTTGATGACAAAAAACTCATCTGATCTACTCCCGAAGATAAAAGACTCATGACACTTGTTCTCAGTAACAAAAAAGAACCCACACCTCACTCTTTACCCCCGACTCCTTCCACGTGACCCCTTCCCCTCCCCCATGCCAATAACACCAGTCATCCTTCAACCACCTACATCGCCTCTTCTTTAACATCTCCTAGCTACCCCTTGACCCCTACACCACCACCACCACCATCTTCCTTATCCCTTCTCCTCTATTGTGCACATCACAATGAGCATTAGATCAAAGGGTCACCTACCCAACTCAAAAATTTTGATTCATAGGTTCCAAACGATTTTACATCGAATATTTCATATATGGGTTCTAAATTTCCAAACGATTCAAAGGTTTCCAAACGATACGTTTCAACTCAAGGTTTTGAATCAAAGTTTTTAGATATGGGTTCCAAGGATTTGATTGGAGGAGTGGGGCTATTGGGGTGGGGTTTGACGTTGTGTTTGATCGGGGATGTTTGTTTGTGTGTGGGTGTGTTTTGATCGTATCCAGGAAAGGGGGGGGGGGAGCGAGAGGTGTGGGTGCATAGAGTGGTGTTTGATTTCATTAATTCACCAGAGTTGTAGCTAGGGGTTAACTCTAGGGACGTTTTTGATATCTAAAACACGAAGTAGAAACTACTAATGTATTTAGCGAATTTTAAGTAGTAAAACAAGGCAATCAAAACACACGGCCAACTGTGTAATTTACTTCTTAAGGTTTGTTGGATTTTTGTAATCCGTTTAAGGTTTTGGTGCACATATCTATACAACATCAATTACAAAGACTTGTAGTTAAAAGTTACTATTTACAGTGATTAAATAAGTTTTTTATAAACTATTAATGTAGTAAAATGAAGTTTAAGTTAATTAATTTTCAAGATTTTCTAATCAAAATTGGAAATATCCTAAATTAATTTTCAACCAATTATAGGGTGGGATGTATGGTGACAATACGATGAATAGTGGAAAAGGTTCAAAACCTGCAATAATTACAAGAAATGATTTTGTATTTTATATATACACGCATATATTGTATTGAATTGTATGGTATTGTTTAAAATGTTTGGTAACTTGTATTTATTTATCATTTAAAGAATCTTAGAACAATAAAAGTAAGATGAGTCAAACTAAATTAATAATCATTTGATTCAATTCACATGGCTTCTCGCGGCAATGAAGGGGAAACAGTAATGTGGATATGGACGATTTCCATGTTATTTTATTTCATCATTTAATGTTTTTCTTCTTCCACCATCTTTTTCTTATTTTATTTTATCACTCTTTTTCAATTCAAATACTTTTAGTGGTTTACAAACCATAAGTTTAATTCTTGTTGTGTATCATATGTATTTTTCACTTTTGAGAGTATGTAATCAACATCTTTTGAGAGTATGTAATCAACATCTTTTGATTCCCTTCAAGAAAAAAACCCTGCAACTTAAGAATGAATATATATATAGCAAAGTTTAAATACGAACTCAATTTTGATCGAGAACATGAGGACAAAGTAAACACGACATGTGTCTCATTCAGTCTGAATAATAAAGGCATTCAAGATGAACTTCATACATTGTTCAGTATGAATAACACAACATTCAGAGTAAATAACACAAACATTAAGTTTCAATATTTCTCTTTGTTATTTAGACTGAATAGGACAAGTGTCGCGCTAGTGTCGCGCTCTCCTTTATCCTCATGTTTACAAACAAATTTGAGTTCCCATTAGAACCTGCCCCTATATATACATATATATATATATATATAGAAAGAGGTTCAAATGAGAACTTTGTAATTTAAAGGAACAAAGGGACACATTTGGGACCACATATGATATAGGGCCCACCAATAAAAAATCACATCTGATTTTCAATGGTGGACCCCATTAAATCAGATATGATTTTTTATTGATGGGACCCACATCATATGTGGTCCCAAATGAGTCTCTTTGTTCCTTTAAATTGGGGGTGTTCTCATTTGAACCCTCCCCTATATATATATATATATATATAGAGAGAGAGAGAGAGGAAAAAAATTTGAACTCAAATTGGGTTGTAAGTGTGAGAACAAATGAGAGCACGAAACGTGTCATATTCAGACCGAATAATGAAAAAAAATATTCGGACTGAATAATAAAGAAAAATATATATTCAAACAAAATGTAGTATTATTCAGACTGAATAACACTACATTCAGTCTGAAAGTAGTATTATTCGGTGTGAATAATGGTACATTCGAATATTTTTCTTCATTATTCATTCTGAATATAACACGTGTCGCGCTCTCATTTGTTTTCACGTTCACAACCAAATTTGAGTTCATTTATTTTCAGATTCTAATGAAAGCTGAGTTTTGGTGGTGAACGTGAGAACAAAGGAAAGCGTGACATGTCTCATTTGCGTCCGCGGTTTTTTTTTCCATAAATGGATCATGATCGTGTGTTATTTATACTGAATGTTGTATCATTCATTATGAATAATTTATGAACTTCACCTTCGTTTTTCTTACTGAATTCCCTTCGTTATTCATATTGAAATGTCTTTCGTTATTCATACTCAATGTGGACACCGAGTACACGTGTCGCGCCCTCCTTTGTCCCCACGTAATTAAAAAGGAGTTCGCAAATGAACTTTACTCTCTCTCTCTCTCTCTCTCTCTATATATATATATATATAGGGTTGATTTCCATTACAAACCACATCAATTCGCACAAAATGTACAAACCGCATTCAACTAATCATTTTTTAATTTTTTTTTCACATTTTCTTAATTATGTCTGTTGATTAGTCAATAATATATGAAAAAATTTCATTAAGATTACATAGAGGGTT
This sequence comes from Silybum marianum, assembly GCA_036898165.1. Classification (NCBI taxonomy): domain Eukaryota; kingdom Viridiplantae; phylum Streptophyta; class Magnoliopsida; order Asterales; family Asteraceae; genus Silybum; species Silybum marianum. The sequence goes on along the minus strand of CM072536.1, from coordinate 4,456,589 downwards.
GATTAATCATGAATATGTGAAACACGTCATCAAAATGAGAATTTCATTAAACGATTGTATTTTCATGTTGAAACAAAAATGATTTCATGAAGAAACGAACTATATGAAATAATTTCATTCAATTAATCAATGAATCACCCGGTTTGTATTTTAAATCTTCCATATATATATATATATGGTTGATTTCAATTACAAACTCATCTATTTGTGTAAATCTTGCAAACCATTATATTAGGAAATAATTGATATATTTATGGATAGTTATCATAATTCATTATGTTGTTTCCTAATTCAAAGTCATGATCATAATTAATGAACATATCATCTTCCATATATAGGTCAACCATAATTAATGAATTATGATAACTATCCATAAATATATAAATTGTTTCCTAATATAATGGTTTGCAAAGTTTGCATAGATGAGTTTGCAATTGAAACGTATCCTATATATATATATATATGGATAATCAAATAAAAACCACAAAAATGTTACAAACTCTTAAAAACCGATATAAAAATAAAAAAAATTCATGATCTATTTTAATTAAATACTAGGATTTAAGATATTATTTCACATATATTTGTTTCATAACATCAAAATATTCATATGGTGACATCAAAATTTTCACATGTATTTGTTTCACCATATGAATATTTTTTACGCATATTTTTAGTGAATCCAAATTTTTTTTCACATGTAATTATTTTATAAGGTGAACCCACACATACGTGTAACACCATCTTAAATTATAGGTTTTAATGAAAAAAATCATGTAAAAAATTATTTTTATATCGGTTTTCACAAGTTTATAGCATTTTTGTGGTTTTTATTTGATTATTGTCCTATATATCTATATATATAAAGAGGTTCATGCGATGACGGTAACAATTTACGAGAATGTGAGGACAATTCTCAGCCAATCATTTTGTACATGAAATTTTTCATGTACAAAATCACATATGATTCACATACAAAATGATATATGATTAACCGAGACTTTTCCAGCAGTAAAAATCGCGCGTGTCATTTTTAATGCTAGTACAAAATCACATATAATTTTGTACATGAAAAAAATTCATGTACAAAATGATTGGCTGAGGGTTATCTTCGCATTCTCGTAAATTGCTACCGTCTTCGAATGAACCGCCTATATATATATATATATATCTATACTATATTATAAAGCATTTGACCAAAAACTCTTAAAAATAACCTTTTAAGCCTTAGGTACTACTATTTAATGCTAATTACTTAATTTTCAAGATTACAAGTAAATTGTACGTAAGTACAACTTATTAAAGCTTTATTTCTGAATTCGTGTAACTAACTGCAGATAATCATCACCCAAAATATATGATAAACATTTTATTTTAAATATAAAAAATCTAAAGTATAATTAAGATAATCATTGAGTTCTAACAGAAAACTTAATTATTATCATTATAAAAAGTTATATTATTAAATCAAAAATAAATTATTTTATTATTAAACATAATTATATTATGATAAAAAATTTGAATTAAATAAATTACATAAAAAAAGAACTTTTAAATGAACATTAAAATCGTTTTCTCAAAACCACATAAAACCATTAGAATATCGATAGGAACAAAAATTAAAATAAAACCTAAAATCGAGATGTATCTTGCTGCATTGCTCGAGTACCATTCTAGTATATATATATATATATAGGGGCAGGTTCAAACGAAAATGCTACCTATTTAAAAAAACAAGAAAACTTTTTTCATGTACAAAATCATATATGATTCACATACAAAATCATATATGATTAGTCGCAAATTTTCCCGCAAATTAACTCGCGGCAAAAGTCGCCCGAGTCCATTTTTTCATGTTAGTACAAAATCCTATATGATTTTGTACATGAAAAAAAGGTTTTCTTAAATATTTAGCGTTTTTGTTTGAATCTCCTTTTATATATATATATATATATATATACATATATAGATAATATAGATATATAGAGCATGCAGAATCGTTGAGTACAATTTAAACATATCCATGACATGATGACATAGTCTTGGTAGAGAAAGCAAAGAGAACTCGAGCACAGTGATAGCTGTGGTCCTGTGCAATAGTTAATATCCGTAAGATAAGGAATCGAACTTGTTTGAAGTTTAGTTTTTAATTCTTCTTGAAACTCAGACTCGTGAGTGAATTCTAGGGAAGTACTAATGTTTGTTTGGATGAATGAATTAATTAATTATTCTCGAATTAATCCGATATATCTCAATCAAACAAGTTGAGTTTGAGTTGATTAGTTATAATGCTTGGTTTAGTTCTTGGAATGAGATTAAAACTATCTATATTATTCAAAGAAAGCTGCAGCCAAATTGTTAAAAATTGTTGAGTTCGCAAGAATTCGACTAATTATCACAGTTCCGCATACAACTTTAATTTGTTTCTTAAATTCAAAATAAAGAAACGGATATTTCCCTCACACACACGTATATATAGAGAGAGAGAGGGGGGAAGTTCAAATAAGAACTCAAATTTAGGTTTGAACGTGAAAACAAATGAGAGCGCGACATGTGTTATATTCAGATTGAATAATGAAGGAAAATATTATCCAGTCTAAATAAAACTACGTTCAGTCTGAATATGACACGTGTCGCACTTTTATTTGTTCTCACATTCACAACCAAATTTGAGTTCTAATTTTAATCCGCCCTATATATATATATATATATATATATAGAGGAAGGTTCAAATAAGAACTTTGCATTTTTAAAGGAACAAAGGGACTACTGTGGATCACATATGATGTGGGTCCCAGATAATATTAAATCATTTATGATTTAATATTAAATCATATTAAATCATAAATGATTTAATATTATGTGGACCCACATCATATGTGGTCCCAAATGAGTTATTTTGTTCCTTTAAATTGGTAGTGTTCTCATGTGATCTCTCCCTATATATATATATACGGAGATTTCAAATACAAATCAAACAATTTGTACAAACTCCATGGTTTCATTTTTTTTTGAATAATTTTTTTTTAATGAAAGTGTTTAATATGATGAAATTGTTTCATATAACTCTTTTCTTCATAAAATTATTCTACATAATTTTGTTTCTGTATGAAAACAAATATTGTTTCATTTATTTCTCATTTTGATAAATATTGTTTCATATATTATTGATTAATTAACTCTTATGTGTTCTTGATGAAATGTTTTTACATGTTATTGACTAATCAACCCTCATAAATAAGAATAATTGGAAAAAAATCATTTTTTTTGGTTGAATGGAGTTTGTACAAATTGTTTCGTTTGTATTTGAAATCCCCTATTATATTGATTTGTACGAGTTTGTATAGTTTGTAACATTTGACTGGTTTGTATTTGAAGATGTCTATATATATATATATATATATATATATATATAGGGGTTGGTTCAAATGAGAACTCAAATTTGGTTGTGAACGTGAGGACAAATGAGAGCGCGACATATGTCGAATAATTAAAGAAATATTCAGACTGAATAAAACTGAATATAGTGTTTATTCAGTCTGAATAATGCCTATTTAGACTGAATAAGCATTATTCAGACTGAATATACACTATATTCAGTCTGAATATTTCTTTGATTATTCAGTCTGAATAATTTACATTCAGACACGTGTCGCGCTCTCATTTGTCCTCACGTTGACAACCAAATTTGAGTTCTTATTTGAACTTTCCACTCACTCTCTCTCTCTCTCTCTCTCTCTCTCATGTTGGTTCATTTTAGAAACTAGATGAAGAGTAAAAACTATAGAAACTTTGACGAATCAATGTGAGCCAATTATTTTAAATAATTAATGTAATTACTAAAATAAACTAAAGGATAACTGATAAATTTGACAACTAATAAAACCATATGTATTAATCTTTTTGAAATTTGATACTCCAAATCAATGCTAAAAAATTTGTACCGGAAACTTTGAATGCAATAAAGTGCTTGCCCTTCAAAGAAAATCAATGCTAAAATTAATTCCAACACTACCGACAAAATGAAATCAAACCATCGTTTGGTATCGTAATGGAATCACAGTGTGTACTACGTTATGTTTTGTTATTTTTTGAAGTGTATCACATTATCGTAGTATAGGATCATAACGGTATCACAGTATGTATCACTTAAAGGTAACACGTGGAATGTGGACAGAAACATGAGAGAGGAGAGAGATAAGAGTTTAAAATACTTAAAATGCTCTTTTCGTTAAAATTTTAATCCAAATTATAAGTTTTCTAATGATTTGTAGTTGAGATTTGTTCTTACAGTTATCACAAATTAATTAATCCTTCCTTGAATTGCCTCCTATATATATATACACACACAGAGAGAGAGAGAGAGGGAGAGGGAAAACCTAAAAAAAAAAACCGAGGATCATGCTGGTAACCGTTTATCTGGACGATATATACATGTGCATACTAGTAATTGAATTTGTTTTCTTGATTTTTATACACGTGTGCATGTTATTCACATGTGCATACCGGATAATTGGTTAAAATCACCGGTGCATACCGTCCAGATGAACACACAGTTTGTTCCTTGGTTCTTCATATTTTTACGGTTTTCTCCTAAACTTGACATATATATATAGGGGCGGGTTCATACGAGAAGATATATATTTAAGGAAATAAGAGAACAACACAAAATCATATATGATTTTGCACTAACGGGTAGCGGACGACTTTTGGGGTCACTTAAGTGGCATGGAAAAGTTGTCCATACTTTTGGATGATTTAGTACAAATTCATATATAATTTTGTACATGAACGACCATTCTCGTATTTTCACGTATACACTCGATTCTCGTTTGAACCTCCCTATATATATATATATATATTATAAATTTATATTCAATATAAAAGTCAACCAATACAAAACAAATATTTTCAACCCATTTATGCCTTGTATTCTCTCTTTCGTCTTACCAAATTTGTGTACATTATATTAAGGCATATAATTAAATAATCAAATGCTGATATATATAATTTATGTGGCGTTACGAATATTGTTTCATACACTCCATGTCAATGATTTCGTGGCCACCACCATTTCCAGCTATTATATATAAACCTTGGGTTATTATTCTCCTTCTATAAATATTATACATATATAACTGCTGTATTCAGTATTCATCCAAATTTTCTAATCAACAACTTCAATTATCGATTCCGTGGCCAAGACGGAGAATCACATATGGTCTTGCATATATATCATGCTTAGTGTGTATATATAGGGTTAGGTATTAATGATGATTAATTTTTTGATTAGACCATGAGAACAATATACTTTCATTTATCTATTTTCATTACTATAATTTTTTTTAACAATTCATAGCTAGCTTACTGAAATTGAAGATAAAGATGAAGATGAAGGTCCATTTTGTCAGTTATCAATCGAACATAGTACTGATCTAAGTGGTTTTCTTTATTTGATGGCTCAAAAAATCTATTCATTTACACACCCATAAGTGTTATCGCCATTCTCAGAAACACTTATTTTTACTCTCTCTCTCTCTCTCTCTCTCTCTCTATATATATATATATATATATATATTAAAATACAAACCATGGAAATAATAAAATCTATATATAAAAGAACCATCTAACCACATATAATTTTTTACACTAAAATCAATGGTCACATGCAAAATCACTTGTGATATGTGTGACCTTGGCTGCAAACAAGGACGCAGGCTATAGTCCCGTTCCTGACATTTTTTAGGCCCTAGACGACATGTAAAAACGGACCCTTATTAAGTATGATTTTTTTCAATTTATTATTTTTATCAAAATAGCATTTAAGTCAAAAAAATACTAATATTTTATATAAAGATGTTCTCTAGTTTTGTCATATGCAAAATCATTAAATAATTACTTCTAAATTAATAAAATATGTCACCTCATTATTACATAGATTGACATCATTTGGTATCACATGCAATGCTGAGTTGTTGACTATTCAAAGTAACATTTTATGTAACTCAATATGAATCAGTTAGGTTTCCACATCACATCATGTTAATGTTTTCATCACTACTTTAAATTTTTAGGATTGAAACAAATTTGGAGGAACCATCAATCTTAGAATCGAAACTCTATCTTAGTTGTTTTAGAGATAGGATAATACTTAAAATCATAATATTAGGTAATAAGGAGTCAATAAGGTAAGAAAAAATATTTTTAGTTTTGAAATTACAATATAAACATAAGTTGGATCGTCTCATACGGTTGATAAAATATTTGAAAGGTGAGAGTTTTCTTAGTTAATAACAATAAATTTAGTATATTTAAATACAAACATACAATTTATGCGGATGAAATAATCAAAAAGATTAGTAGGAGATGAATTATAAAGAGTACATATTATATTTTAATAGATAAAATGCTTAAAGAGAAAAACGTAAAAGAAACAATAAACAATATTATAAAATTAACAACCAACTAATTTCTTTTAAATACTTTCTTCTCCTATATAATTAGTAATTAAACATAGCCTTTAATATATTGCTAAATTTATTTTGGATCATATTAAATAGTAAAAGACATTATTTCTCTTTTACTCATTAATTTCTCTTTTGGGCCCTGGGTACGTCCGGCACGCTCTCCCCCAGGGACGGCACTGGCAGGCTAAGTCACCATACACTTCTTGGGTTGAACGTTTTCGTAATGACATATGATTGCAGTGAAAAATGAGATGTGATTCACCCATGCATGGTTTCTATAGAGCATTAAAGTTGTGATGTTAACCCGATATCTATTATTGCATATTGTATTAAAAACCGATGTCGTTAAATTAACGATGCTTATGTGATATATATATACGACGAGTAGTGGGGTCCTGAGCTAAGCCTTGGCTAAACCTTGGAAATCTTAATGCCATAATGCCTTTCAAATCCTCCTAGCCATAATCCGAATCTTTGTAGTTAGGTCAAGAAAGAACCGGTTTGATCCTATTCATCTCCTAAAGGGGCCGCCCCTCCGCACTGGGAAAAGAAGTTCACGACCCGTGGGCCTTCTACCTCCACGCGGCATTGCTGGTTGGACCGTAGGTGCGATGATTTACTTCACGGGCGTTTTTTTCTACCAATTGGGGCCCTTCCTTCACCACCCCCATGTGGATGGTCAAGATCAGCCTCATGAAAACCTTATATTGTATATATATATATATATATATATATATATAACGGAAAGTTCAAATGCAAACTCAAATTTGGTCGTGAACGTGAGGACAAATGAGAGCGTGACACGTGTCTGAATGTAGTATTATTCAGACTGAATATATAATGAAGGAAATATTCACACTGGATATATAATGAAGGAGATATTCAGACTGAATAATAGTATTATTCAGTCTGAATATGACACGTGTCGTGCTCTCATTTGTTCTCACGTTCACAACCAAATTTGAGTTCTCATTTGAATGCCCCTATATATATATATATATATATATATATATATGGTTAGGTTTCGGTGAGAAGGAGTGTTATGGTGAGAAGCGTAAGAAAATATCTACATCCTTGGATGCACATTAGGATGTGATGCACCGAGATGAGATACACCGGATCAATCCCCGTATGAAGCGCAATTCATGGGTGGGTTTGAGATTAATTAAAATTGATCAAGGTCTAGATCCCTTCTTATGCTTCTCACCTTAACTAAATTTCTCACACGATCCTGTACCTATATATGTATATAGGGTTGGTTCTGGTGAGAAGAAAAGTTACAGTGAGAAGCGTAAGAAGGGATATGGACCTTTGAATCAATCTTAATTGAAGATCGATACTAATGGGATACACCAGATCAATTCTCGTAAGGAGCGCAATTCATGGTTGGATGATTGGGTGTGAGGTTAAAAGTGATAAGGTTTCATCTCTTCTTATGCTTCTCATTTTAACTCTTTTTGTCACATGATCCTTCCTCTATATATATAGACTTGGAATCAATTGAGACCAGCCTCTGATCCGTGAGACCACTTTTTTACACTTGAAATTTCACAGCAAAACACTGTGAGTCACAATGTTTTTGCTGTGAAAGTTCAGATTTTTTTTACATTCACAACGTTTTAGTGTGAAGTTTCAAGCGTACATGTGGTCTCATAGGTCTCATGAAAACAAACAGGTCTCACGTGAACCCAATCCCCCCCCCTCTCTCTCTCTCTCTATATATATATATATAGTCCACGTTTACAATCCTAATATACATATATATATATATAGAGAGAGAGAGAGAGAAAGCGAGAGGAAGGTAAATGCGGTAAGTTTCAATATCATATATGATTATACTTCTTTCGGTATGTTTAATTATATATGATTAAGCTTTTATGTGTTATTAAGGCAACATATGTTTAATCATATATGATTAAACTTGTGTGTCATGCATGCAATCATATATGATATTGATACTTCTCGTCTTCTCGTAAATGTTTAGTTTCTCGTTTAAACATGCCCCATATATGGGGCATGTTCAAACGAAAAGTTAAATATATATAGGGGCTTAATCATTTGAGAACTCATGAAATTGTGATAATGTTTCACTAGATAAATTTTTTGTGAATGTAAGTGCTTAATCATTAGAACCCATGAACTCTAATCATTTGAGAATCCATGAAAGTTAATCGGTCGCTAATCCGTCGTTGATAGTCCGTAGTAAAAAGGTTTTGGGTAAGCTATCAACGACGGATTAACGACGCACCGATGTGAGGATAGGGGAGAAGACACACTGGGTTAATTTCCATTATCTTAATAATTCTCAGTTGTGGTCACTTTGTTCTTTTGTTGCATACATTTGAGATGAATTTGGGATTGTCTTATACCTTATTATCGGATATAGCTGGTTTGGCTTCGGTTATTGAATTTAAGTTCTTTAAATTTTGTGTTGTTACAGTAGTTTAGTCCCTTAAGCCTAAACTATTCAACTCCTTACAATTGGAATACTCTAAGGCGATCGGGTGGTTGATATATGCTATGACAAGTACACAACCAGGTATTGTTTATTCCATTGGAAGATTGAGTAGGTTTAATAATAGACCTAGTGCTCACAATTGGCAAGTGGTAAGAAAAGTATTCAAATAGTTGAAGGGAACCATTAATTATGGCATAACTTATATCGGGTTTCCGTCGGTGATTAAAGGCCACTCAGATGGAAGTTGGATTTCCAATATAGAAGATCATTCTTCTACTAATGGATCGGCGTTCTTGTTTAGGAGAGATGCATATATGTTGGTAAGACGCAATGTTGCATCACAAATTCCACCATGGAGTATGAATTTATGGTAATATTGGCGGCCACCAATAAAGAGGTGGAATTGCTAAGGAATCTAATTTACGATATTCCTTCATAGCTGAAGCCGATATCACCTGTAATCATGGTGATGGTGCCGCAACCTTCGCTAAGGCATACATCCAAATTTTAAATGCAACTTATCACATTTGTACAACCAATACAACCCAATCAATTGAGATATTTATGAAAATGCTTAAGATTCATTTATTAAGATTTGGATATTTATGAAATATGATTAGATTTATTAATTATGCTCAATTTTTATATCAGGAAATAATCAAAATATGAGTAAACTACACTTTTGGTCCCCCATATTTACACCTTGCTCCAAAAATGGTCCCTAAACTTCAATAACTACAATTATCATCCCTTTTGTATACATTTTGCTTTGAAATCCGTCCATGATCATTAACTCCATTAGTTTTGTCCATTAAATCAAGGGCATTTTAGTTTTTATATATTTTATATATTTTATTTATTTTATTTTAAGATTTAAATATTATTATAAACTCAAGGGACCAAAGTTGTAACTTACACATATTATATACATATACATACACGAATATCTATACATTTCTTTTTTCACACCCATCGACGACCGCCACACTACCGACAAGTCATCTCCGGTAACTCCCTTCCCAGGGCCAACTTCGTCCCCATTCCCCAACTCTCCACCCCCTCTCCTTCCCCTTCCCATTTTCGATCTCCCACACCGCTTATCTCTGGCAAGACTACCTCCTAGATAAGAGCCGCCAATCATCCTATGCACGACCAAGAACATCAAATAGATCCCAAGACATCTTCATCTCTTCTTCTTTAGCCATCAATCCAAATAACAACACCCATCCCTCTCAAACAACCATTGATATAAATTAGGGGTCCAATCATTCGATTTTCGAATCAAAATCCCACTCCTATTGAAAATTCCATCCCTCCATTATTTACCAAGGAGTTAACAATCAGAGACCGCTTTCAAAACAAAATGCAAATAGTAGGGATGTTCAATGTTCATTGTAGTTATTGAATCTTACGACCATTTCGGAGAAAGGTGTAAACCTTAGGGACCAAAATTATAGTTTAATCTTAAAATATTTATAAAACCACATATTCATAAGATTTAATGGACGGTTGAGAGTGAGTTGCATTGGTTGTACAAATGAGATAAATTATATAATGGACCATCTTTAAGTCTCTCTCTCTCTCTCTCTCTCTATATATATATATATATATATATTAATATATATGCTTAATCACCTGAGAACTCCATAATCCGTGAGAGAGAACTTCTACCTCAAGGGTTTGTTTAAGATGATTTTTTCCATCTAAGTATAGTGTTTATTATATTTATTAACATATATTTGATTGACAATATGTTTGTTTCATATGTATTAGGTTCACAATATGAAACTTTTTTTACGTGTACTTTTTGTTTCACAAACACGCCAACAATGTTCACACTACGAGCCAATTACGTGTGAAATAAACAGATGTTAATCGGTATTCTAAATCGAAGTCTTAGAAGGAAAAAAAATCATATGAAATAGCACACGACACTACAAGGAGTTAGATTGGATTTGTAGGACGTCACCAATTTCAAAGCGTCCTAATAGGCTCCTTTGCAAAACTCAATTTATTACACCAAAAAATAAAAGGGCCATGGCATTGAAATAACTTTATAGGACGCTTTTGGACATCTTAACAAACTTCTTAGGACATTTTTTATACAAAACGTCTCATTTAGCTATTTTAAAGGTGTCCTATAACTCATCTTTTTATTCGGCACTTGTATTTATAAGATAAATTTTCAAATAGTGTCATATTAAATAGTTACTGGGAGGTTTTGTATTAAAAATGTCCTAAAAAGTTTGTTAAGACATCAAAAACGTTCTATAAACTTATTACAACGTCTTTATATAAAACTCTTTTTTTTTTTGTCCCATAAATTGAGTTTATAAAGCAGCCTACGATGACGTTTTGAATTTTGTGTCATCTATAAACCCAATTTTGTTATAGTGTGAAGGATTAGTTCTTAAGGTTATCACAATTTAATGGGTTATCAAAAGAATTTTCTCATATATATATATATATATATATGTTGGTTCAAATACAAACCAATTGAAAGAAACAAACTATACAAACTAGTTCAAATCAATATAAAAATAAATTTTTTTCATGATTTTTTTTCATCAAATGTTATGATTTAAGATATTATTGCACATATGTTTGTTTCACCTTGTGAAAAAATTACATTTGAAACTTTTACATTATATAACAAATATATGTGAAACTTTTTCATAAAAAAAGCATATGAAAATTGAAACTTTCAACTTATGAAAACAAATACATGTGAAACTTTTACATTATGAAACAAACATATATGTAATAATATCTTAAATCATAGCATTTGATGAAAAAAAATTATTTTTATATTGATTTGAACCAGTTTGTATAGTTTGTACCATACAACTAGTTTGTATTTAAACTTTCTTATATATATATATATACCAATCAATTGAGATATTTATGGAAAATAATAAGGGTTTATTTATTATGATTTGAATATTTATGAAAGATGATGAAAGTTCATTAACTATGAACAATATTTTATATTAGAATACAATTAAGATATTTATGAAATCACAGATTCACTAAGTTAACTAGACGTTTAAGATTGAGTTGCAATGATGGTACAAATATAATATAGTAAACCATCTATATATATATGATATTTTTCTAATTGTTGTATAAACTTAGAATAAAACCTAAAATTCTTTCTTCTCCTGGTCTTCAAAATGCACACTTTTGAGAAATGTCCTATCAAGTCATCTTTTTAGGACATTTTTTTCAAATATTATCATATAAAATAATTAATAGGACATTTTATTTTAAAAAGCTTATTAAAATGTTTAGAAGCATTTTATAAATCTCTTATAGCATATTTTAGATAGATACTTTTTGTTTGATCCTATATATAAAAGTATATCTTTTAGGACTTTTTTTTCTTTTAAGCATTATATAAAATTAATTTTGTTACATGGACCAGATTATAATATTTATATGCATGAGTTTATCGTTACATGAATTTAAATTAAACAAATTAATTCTTTCTGGGTTAATGATAATATATATTCAACGTGTCAAACAAATTCCTAGTTAATAATTTGGCATAAACTACGTAGTCTACACGATTTATCAGGACTTTTATAAATTTTTGTTTGCAAAAAGTCAAGTGGTAGATGGGGAAGATATATCATTATTGTACATTATCTTTTACCAAAAATTTTTTTACAAAATACATGGTCAAAATTGCAACTTAAATATTAATACACACGACGACTATATAAGGTGAATTACGACCAAGGGTACTTATATTGATATAAAATCCATAACTCTATGAAACTAGGAACTTGATTAATATTGATATTAATAAACGTTGCCATCTTGGTGAGGTTACATGATGAGTCGGCTTTATCGTTTATTATGCAAAATAATCAAATAAACGTCACAATGCCGGCCAGTATATAGTTTAAGTTTGCGGTTACATTGATCACTTCTTTCTTTCAATTGCGCTTAATATCAATTTTATGGATTGAAATAATGAGTGATAGCCACGGAGAAATAAAAATCATCTTGTGGACTAATGTTATGGAGGTTCAAATGTGGTGACTCCGGATTACCTGCGAAACGGGTATTGTCGCGAAATTAGACGGCTCACATAATGAGTTGGATAGCCAGATTAATAAAAAAAATTAACTTTTTAATCCAAGTCTTTTTGCCTTTGATTTCTAGGTTTTTCCGGTTATCAATATTATTACAAAAATATTAAGTATTTCAAAGTCATATATTTTATTAGTCCAAAATTCGGGATTGTTCTATAAATAAATATAAGATACGAAGTGTTATATATATATAGTGATAAAATTTGTAGATTAATTAGTTAGAATCATTGGTCTATTTAGGTTTAAGCACCATCATCCATGCCGTAGAACAAAACAGTTTAAGAAGAAAGAATCTCACACAAACCATGAGTAGGGATGGAAACGGACGGGTAATTGAGGTTTGAATGAGGATATATATATAGAGAAGGACCATCGTCAATCGGACAAGCGTAAATCACTCATTTTCTCAAGTGGGAAAGACGTTTTTCTTCATCTAGAAACTCTTTAAAAAATAGAAACTCGTGAAAATCAATATAAAAATAATTGTTTTCATAACTTTTTTTATTAAGTGTTATAATTTAAGATATTGTTTCACATATTTATGCTTATATGCATAAAAAAAATATTACATGTATCAAGGTTCTAAATAACGTGAGGCGTGGCGTGGAGGCGATGCGAAGCCTTAAGCCTTAGAAGACACGACGAGTCATGACGTTTTTCAAGGTGTGTCTTATGACGACAGATTTGTATATCATATATAATATTATACATACATAAATCTTTGTTTTCTACTATTAATGGATGAGTTAAAGATATTAAACATTTTAAATTATATTATATATTAAAAACGGAGAAATAACGTACTAAAACGGTAAGAAAAATCAAATATGGTGTCACAAAAATCACGCATTAGGCCATGGCGTGCCACAGGCATAACGTGGCGTCAGACACAAGCCTTAAGCCATAGCGTGCCATGGCGGCTGTCGAGGCGAGTTTTTTAGAACATTACATGTAGAAAAGAAACGTCGGTTCACCATCACATATGAAACAAAATTCATATGGTGAAACAAAATGTTTTTTTTTTCCAGATATAATATTTATCCATATGAACACAAACATATGTGAAACAATATCTTAAATCATAACATTTAATAGAAAAAAGTATGAAAAAAATTATTTTTATATTGATTTCCACAAGGTTCTATTCTTTAAAAAGTTTCTACAGGAATATACTCTCTCTTTATCTCTCTCTCTCTCTCTCTCTATATATATATATATATTGAGGGGTTCAGGAGAAAACGCTAAAAAAGAGAAAAATGCAGAACACCCTAAGAATCTGCCATGAGGACGGTATTTTTTTTCTATGCATCAATGCATATTTATAAACGATTGGAGCTCATTTTTTCTATGTATCAATGCATAAATATGCATTAGTTTATATGCACAAATGCATGTTACCTGATGGCGGCCTCCCAGGGTGTTCTTCAGTTTTATTTTTTTTAGCGTTTTCTTCTGAACCTCCCATATATATATATATATATATATATATATGTGATTAGAAGAAAATGCCAAAAAATGAAAATTAATAATCACTCTGCAAGCCTTCCATCCGGACAGTATACACAAATGCATAGTGGTAATTTGTAGCAAGCATTTGTGCATATGCACTAATACATATATATGCATTGGTGCATATAAAAAAAACAGTTTCAATCGCTTGTATGCATTTGTGCATACCATCCAGATGGAAGGCTCCGAGGGTGTTGTTCAGTTTTTTTTATTGTTTTCCCTTTCAGTCAAAATAATACTGCATTCATACTAAATATTACTACATTTTGTCTGAATAACAACATTACACTCAGTCTGAATATTTTCCTTCATTATTCAGTCTGAATATTTTCTTTTATTATTCAGTTTGAATTTTACACGTGTCGCGCTCTCATTTGTTCTCACGTTTACAACCAAATTTGAGTCTCAAACTGATATGAAATTCCAACATAACAACATTCATAAATGAATGCATTCATTATACATTAGAGTTCGTGAACAACATCATGTAAACACAGATTGGCGGAACCACAAACTCGATGATTGTTGTTATAAGTGACTGATCATCATGCATTAGAGTCGGTGTCACTGAAATTAAATTGAACTAATTTCATGAACAAAAAATTTATTCATGAACCCATTAGTTGGAGATGAACGGCACATGAAACTTTTCATTTGACTTAATTAAATCGTAATATCATACAACTTTACATGATGCATGTTAGGTCCGATTCAACAAGATCAATAGAGAAATCATATGGAAATCATCAAGTCGTATGTTTTATTGATGAAAGCATTAAAGAACTACAAACGCGAATGTTACTAAACGACTCTCATTAACGAGTCCTCTACCCTAGACTCTTTTATATACTAGTTGTCTATTACATGGTAAGCCCAAGCCCATAAGGAATTAAACACAATTTAGAATATTATATTAAATCATTTCCTTCTTTATAAAACTTTCTAAACTTAGGACTTTTAGTCCTAAAATGATGCATTATTCTATTATCTCAAAAGGATCATATCAGTCTAAATATAGATTTCACCTTACTGAAGCTTATGTTTTTTAATGTTCTCATTGAAAATAAATACAAGGATACTTCAAAACACTTTTCAATCAAGAATACTCGTATCATCTTTTTTTTCTTTCCGTCGATGTTGGTTCCTTTGTTCGGTTTCTGTATTGGGCATTTTGTCAGTGGATGCATTTACAATATTGGCTTCATCATTCAGTATAGGAGTGGTCAAAAACCCAATCAACCCAACCCAACCCAATACGGAATAACTCAATCTGAAACAACCCGATGTCTAATCAAGTTGTAAGCTTTTCAAACCGTAGGTATTGGGTTGATATCAGGTTACGTTAATTTGAACCCAACCCAACCCGACGAACCCGACATCCTTTTATTTTTTGAAATTAAAATGATTATTGAGTCTCTATTAATATGTCCAGTAGTCAATTACACCATCACGTACCCTCTTCATATACATATATTTTCAATCTATTCTTCATCTCTATATAAAGCTTTGTATATATGTTTACTATTTTGAACATATATATATAGGGTTGATTTCCGTTACAAACCACGTCAATTCGTACAAACCGTACAAACCGCATGCAACCAATATTTTTTTTTTCACTTTTTCTTAATTATTAGGGTTGATTAGTCAATAATACATGAAAAATATTCATCAAGAATACATGAAGGTTGGTGAATCAAAAATACGTGAAACAAGACTCATCAAATTGAGAGTTTCATGAATTAATTCATTTTCATGTAGAAAGAAAAATAATTTCATGAAGAAAAGCATTATATGAAACAAATTCATCATATTAAACACTTTCATGGAAAAAAAAAATTATTCAAAAAAACAATGAAACACGCGGTTTGTACGAATTGACGTGGTTTGTATTTGAAATCTCCCCTATATATACATATATAAATTGAGAAAATTAATTAATGTTATATACTTAATATTTAATAAGTAAGAATAAGATATATCAAATAGATGATAATGAAAAAGAAGTTATTAGTAGAGAAAACAACATATTCAAGATTAGGAAAATATTTTGATGTACGTACCAAAGTATCAACCCGACCAACCCAAACGGTTTGGGTTGCGTAGGATTACACTTTGGTTTGGGTTAGGTCGGATTGAAAATTTTCAAACCGAAATCATTGGGTTGGGTTGATCAAATGTCTTCAACCCGATCAGCCCAACCCGTGAGCACCCCTAGTCCAGTAGAACTGGATTATGGGTTGTGTTTTTAAACCTTGAGGATAAGTATTTCTTCATGATTCTATCGCTCCTTATCCTTACTGATGAAGTTGAAAACCCTAATGTTCATAATAAATCAGTGAAATCGACGAAAACCCTAATGTTAGTAATATATCAATGAAATTAAAAGCAAACATTTCAAAACGTGGATGAATATAATCGACGAAAACCCTAATGTTAGTAATTTTGGTCCTTTATCTATGCTCGCTTTTTGGTTTTGGTCCCTCCAAAGGTAAAAGTACATTCTTGGTCCCTCAAACGAGTTTTTGATAACACCCTTGGTCCCTCCGGTGCCGTCCATAATCTGCCGTTAGAGGTCCCATGTGCCCCTCACGTGAGGGGCATTTTCGTCTTTTCAGTGTGTTTCTTTTAATTTTCATTTAAAATAAACTAATATCATATAATATTAAAAATTATTTTACCTATCTTCTTCAACCTCACATTCATACTCAAGAACATTCATACCAAGAACATTCATACTCAAGAACATTCATACCAAGAACATTCATACTCAAGAACATTCATCCCAAGAACATTCATACTCAAGAACATTCATCCCAAGAACATTCATACTCAAGAACATTCATCCCAAGAACATTCATCCCAAGAATCTTAAAAATTATTTTACCTATCTTATTCTCTCTTTAAATATTCACCACCACCACAATTTATAACTAAATACCAAACCAGATTCAAACCCCATAACCTAAATCAGATTCAATCCGATAACCTAAATCAGAGATCCCATATGTAGAAGATAATACTCAGCCAATGAAGAACACCTTCTTGATGAAAAACACCATGAAGAACACCACCCACAATCATCATCACCACAACCACCCTTAATCATCACCACCACAAAATCAATAACAAAATCAAAAATCTTAAAAACAAAACACAAACTCACATCATTAAATCCAAATCAATAATTTGTTTGTATAAACATTTTGTTTATAAAAACTAAACATTTTTTACTTCAAATAAATCTTAAACATTCTTACAAATCTAAATACAAAAAAAAACCCTAAACCATAACCTAAATTTGAAAAAAAATAAGATGAAGATGAAATGAAGATGATGCACCCAGAAAGATTTTGGAAGAAGGGAGAGGAGGAGTTTTGAAGATGAAGATGATTCACCCTCTCATCTGCTACCGCCACCTGATTCCACCACCACCACCACCACCGCCGCCACCATCAGATCCCACCGCCACCGACTCCACCATCAGATTCCACCACCACCGCCACCTCCGCCACCATCAGATCCCGCCACCGCCGCCACCATCAGATCCCGCCACCATCAGATTCCACCATCGTCACCGCCACCACCGACTCCACCACCGCCGCCACCATCAGATTTCACCATCACCGCCGCCACCACCAGATTCCACCACCTCCACTATTACCACCATTTTTTTGAAGGAAGAGGAGGAGAGATTTTGGGGAGTTTTCCTTGTTTATGGGGAGTTTTTTGTTTATGGGAAGAGGAATTTTTGTTTATGGAAAAAAGATTTTACGGAGAGATTTTAGGGTTTTGATTTATCAAGTACTAAATGAATTTAGGAGTGATGAAATGAGGTCATTAAATTCTTAACTATAATATTAAATAATTTTTATAATAGTTTAACATTTTTTATATAAGTTTATTTATTTACTTTAAAGAAAAATAAAAACATAGATAAAAAGACGAAAATGTGAGGGGCACATGGTATCTTTAATGGCAGCATTTTGGACGGTGTTAGCCGGAGGGACCAAGGGTGTTATCAAAAACTCGTTTGAGAGACCAAAAATGTATTTTTACCTTTGAAGGGACCAAAATCAAAAAGCGAGCATAGATAAAGGACCAAAAGTGTAATTTACTCTTCAATTTATGTTTTTGAGGTTTTCTACTTAACCTCCCTATATATATATATATTATAGCATACATTTTTTTTTTCAAAATCAATTAATTAAACATATCGATTAAACACATAGAAATACATGTTAATTGACTAGTTAACCATCTGAATTTGTTTATAAAGACTATGAACACAAGTATTTTGTTTGTTTGCTCAAATTAATAATGCCACATGTTGCCCAACTTGGGACAAACTCAAAATGAGTTTCAGAATTTGTAAGCAATCTAATGTTTCTTACAAAATAATCAAAATTCTTATGGAGATTCAAAAACAATCTTAATTTTCAAATGATTTCAACTTAATTACCATTTTTTATTCCTATGATTATTTTACCTGGTCATTTTTTCATGATTAAATAAGCAAAAATCGAAATGTCAACTTTTAATTAAACAAGTTGCTATGGTATAATCAATAAATGACTCTCTGACAAATTTTTGCTCCCTAAATAGCAACACCACCGACGACCCTTGATCTTATATATAGTAGCAAAATTTTCACATAATTTGAAGGCATGTATGACCTTTCAATATCATAAGCCATTGTTCTTGATGCCTTGGAACTCACATGTCATTCGGAAGATACACCAAATATAAAAAAATCTTTGTTATTACATGAATCATGCCATATACATGCATACTCTTATTTTTATTATATATAATAGTAAATTAATATGAGATACCAGAAGAAAAACGGTTCAAACGGCCCTATATTTCATATATAGCTCATTACTATATAATTTATATACGTGATATATTTTGTGTGTATGATCATAACTCATAAGAAATAGAGGGAATCATGCATATACATAGTGTCAAACACAGTTCATCATTGGATTAAACTAATTAGAGTGTTTTTTTTATATGTTATGGAGAGGAAATGACATTCGTTTATTTGATTGATAAGTATTATAATAACTTCTTTATATTCAAGAAAAATACCCAATATTTTCTATCTATATCTTAACTATTTACGCTTTAATTTGTAATATAGATGTAATAGATATCATTACTTATCACATCAATGGGGAAAATATTTATTATTATATATATATATATAGAAAAGTTCTTTTTTAAAACTCAAATTTGGTTATGAACGTAAGGACAAATGAGAGCGTGACACGTGTCTGTATGTAGATTATTCAGACTGAATAATCAAAGAAATATCCATACTTAATATAGTATTTATTCGGTCTGAATAATGTTTATTCAGTCTGAATACACATTATTCATACTGAATAAATAGTATATTCAGTCTGAATATTTATTTGGTTATTAAGTCTGAATACACTTATTCATATTGAATAAATAGTATATTCAGTCTGAATATTTCTTTGGTTATTCAGTCTGAATATGATACATGTCGCGTTTTCATTTGTCCTCAAGTTCACAACCAAATTTGAGTTTTCATTTGAACCCGCCATATATATAAGAGATATTTCAAATACAAACTACGTCAATTCGTACAAACCGCGTATTTCATTGTTTTTTTGAATAATTTTTTTCATGAAAGTGTTTAATATGATGAATTTGTTTCATATAACTCTTTTCTTCATGAAATTATTTTTCTTTTTACATGAAAATGAATTATTTCATGAAACTCTCAATTTGATGAATCTTGTTTCACATATACCAATCTTCATGTATTCTTGATGAAATTTTTTCATATATTATTGACTAATCAACCCTAATAATTAAGAAAAAGTGAAAAAATTAAAAAAAAAAATATTGGTTGCATACGCTTTGTACGAATTGACGTGGTTTGTAACGGAAATCAACTCTATATAATAATTTAATTAATGTAATTTTTAGATTTAGAAAGAACATTTAGTTCATTTGAGATTTAAAATAAATTTGCGTTTTAATATAATAATGAAACATTTTATTGTATTAACACGATTTAATAATTATTTAACATTTAAACATGTTGATTAGTTGGTTATTAATTAATTACTTTTTCTAACAAACATGATTTATTCCACTAGAAAAGCTAGTGAGGAGCTAGAACTACAAAGGAGCATCAATATACAACGAGAGGGTTACATTTCCAATTATCCCAATTAAAAGACTCCTCATTTTTGTCCTATTCTTAACTGACATAAATGAGTTGGATAACACCTCTGAAATAGTTATGCTAACCGGTTGCCCCTTATTGCTAAAGGTGTTCGAATTGCGAAGGTTCCAAATTAACCAACAGTACGCCGCGATAACAGCATCCATGATCAGATCCCGTTCTTTGTTGGAGTTGTTCTCATGTCCCGAATCTAGAAAGTTTGTTAGTGAACCGGAGTTGAATGAAAAGTTTTTGCATCATGCCTTGATCAAGGCCCTTAGCCTCTTACTTCTTTGTTGGTGGAACAATAAACAAACAAATGTTCTTCCGATTCAGAAGTCGAATGACACATGGGACATAAGCCAAAGTTAAGGTTCACTTCTCTCATGATCAGATTTGTTTCATGGGCAATCTTCTGAACACGTACGACAATTAATTAGTTTCTAAAATACAAAGAGCAATAATATGTAATAATTTCTTTTTTGAAAAGCAACAAGGTGAGACCTGGGAGCTTCGGTATTGCCATCACCCCCAAAAAACACCCCAGAAATCATATCTATAATAATTACTAGTAAGGTTGAAGTTAAATTATTAAGTATTCTTACATTATATATAAGATATAATAAATTGTTTTTAAAACTTTTATCCAAGTGTTTTAGATTAACATTTTCAAGATAAGTTAGGGTTCCTCACGGGATCTCACCCTTCTCTCTCTATGTATATTATTCATATATAAATTCATCTTTTTAGTTGACCGAAGCAACGTTGGGCATCATTATTTTCATTTTTTAATTGTTTCTTTCATCAAAAGGCATATTTTATTCCAACAAAGGTCATTTGATATCTTTGTTTATTGCCACCTTTCTTTGACTTTCATAGCCCATTTATGTTCTCTCTCTCTCTCTCTCCCTCTCTCTCTCTCTATCTATCTCTCTCTCTCTCTCCACTATATATGTTTGACTTTTAGTTTCCTTTTGATCATGCCCACATTAAGAAATGTCCATTTTACCAAATTAGTCGTCGATGTTTACACATGGCTACAACATCAAGATTTGGTTTTTATATATGTCTCACAAATAATCCAGAATTTGATAGAAAAGTGTATATATATATATATATATCAGGATCCGAAGCCTAAAATCTTAGTTGTTACCATCATCAAACGTCCATATATAGCAGAGATATAGAGTTGTATATTGTTCCAAATTAAGGCTATTTCATTAAGCTTTGTCTTTAGGCAAGCTGGGTTTCGCCTGAGAATGAATTTCTAGCTAGAGTTTCAGATCATAAGTATAAGGAGCAAAGTCCTAGAATATGTACAAGGTTTAACTGATGGAAGAGCAGTTGGTAATCCATCGAAAACATGTTCCGAGTAATCAATCCAAGATAGATATATATACAAAGAAATTTAAAGAAAGATGTAGAAATAAGAGATTCTTATACAAAATCTATATGTAAATACATAAAATCAACAAACAATATATAAAATACAACGAAATCATACTTGATATTGTCCATTCTTCGTGATAACGATTCCGATTGAGGTCTGCACGGGAGCAGTGTCGTAAGAGAAAAATTCGCCGATGGTAATGGCGTTCGTCTAGAGGATACAACAATCGAATTCATGTGTTATACTTGAATCTAGCAAATTAAAGCATGCATGGTGATGGATTTCGTGTGAAATTGAGAGAGAAAACCAGAGTAAATTTGTCCCAAATGATCAAAAATCACAGACACATATATCTATAGGGTATCCCTCATAACTGCCAGACGCGAACAAAGAGTTACGCGACCTGGAACACGGCTTCAAGTCGCGGGAAACCAAACAGTGAGTTACGCGGCTAGGGGCACGGGCGGGGATACCCGCGTAAGCCTCTGTCTCGGAAACCCAACATTCCAGTGAGTTACGCGACTTGGTGCGCGTGTATAGGCCGCGGGACAACTCGCGTATCTCTCTGTATTAGATCAAGAGACCCAAGGCCCAAGGCCCCATCTTTTGATCATTAAATGTATATATATGAATCAAATAGGAGCCCACCAAAAATACCACACACCAATGTCAAGTAATTAAATGATTCATTTAATCCTTTAATGAAGATGTTTATTAAATGGAAAAGTTTTTATTAGTGATATATATATGGTATTTATTGTAAATATATTTTGTGAATATCTCTGATTCGGTTCCCTTATTTATTGGGATACCTCTTTGTACTCTATATATATTTTCGTGGTTATCAATAGAAAACACACAAGAGAATTCAGCAAACTTTATGGTATCAGAGCCCTAATACTCTGATCCGTCTCTTCTCCCTTCTCGGCTTCTTCTCAACTCGTAACCCTAATCCTCGTTTTTCTCCTCTCTCCTTTTTTTTTCTGCCTCCACCATGACAGGAACCGAATCTCAACCCAATGAAGCTGCTGCCAAAACTCCGTTTCACCCCGCCTTTGGTGTAACCAACATCAAAAACTCTATCCCCATCATTCTCGATCAAGGTACCGATCTCTACGCATCATGGGTGGAGCTGTTTCAAATACACACATGTGCCTATAATGTTCTTGATCACATAGATCCAACCATCGACCCCCCTACTTCGGTCGACAACCCTACTTGGACTCGTCTTGATGCTATAGTCAAACAGTGGATCTATAGCACCGTATCCACCGAACTTCTCCAAACCATCATGAAGCCGGGTGCCACCGCCAAACAGCTTTGGCTACGTCTGGAAGAAATTTTTCAAGATAATAAAGCGGCTCGTGCTGTTTATCTTGAAGAACAATTCACCACTACTCGCCTTGATGCTTTTTCTAATGTCTCGGACTACTGTGCCCGTCTGAAAAATCTGGCTTATCAATTAGCAAACGTTGGCAGTCCGATCAATGAACGCAAGATGGTTCTCCAATTGATTTCTGGTCTCACTAAAGGTGACTATGATACTATAGCCACCTTCATTCAACAGTCTGATCCATTACCTAGTTTCACCAAGGCCAGATCTCAACTTCTTTTAGAAGAAACCCGACGTTCAAAGCAAGAGTCTCATGTTCCGCAAGCACTCGTTACCAATCATACCGATAACAACCCGAGTTCTCATCCGACTCCTTCTGACCCTCCTATTCGCAACGGTGCAACCGGCAATGGCCGTGGAAACAGCCGCGGTGGTCATCGGGGACGAGGCAACTATCGTAGGCGAGGACGCGGCCGAGGTCGTTCTAACTCTTTCCAGCAATACCAGCACAATTGGTCACCCAATACTTGGTATTCTACGCCACAATGGAACGCCTCACCACCTCCTTGCCCTTACCCTACCATGCATCAAAATTCCAATCCGGGTATTTTCGGACCACGCCCGACTTATCGGCCTCAATATCAGTCGGCTCCTCAAGCTCACCTCACGGCTGTCCCCGGTTCCGTTCACGGTCCCCCTATGACTCCAACCGAATTGGAAAGCGCTTTTCAAACCATGCATCTTCAACCACCGGACAACTCATGGTACATGGACACCGGCTCTACATCACACCTCACGAACGACATAGGTAAAATCTCCAACTTATTTTCTTTAAGCAAACCTGCTTCTATTTTAGTCGGTAATGGCAAAAGTCTTCCAATTCTTGGTCACGGTACTGCCACCAACCCTCACCCACACCGATCTTTTACATTAAACCATGTCCACCATGTTCCCAACATCATAAAAAATCTTATTTCTGTCCGTAAATTTACTCGTGACAATCGCGTTTCAATCGAATTTGACCCGTTCGGTTTTTCTGTGAAGGATCTTACAACGGGGAACACTATCACGAGATGCAACAGTTCCGGTGAACTCTACCCTTTCACTCAAGTCTCCAACTTTCCTTCATCACCGGTCGCTCTTCACGCCGTCTCCCCAAATATTTGGCACAACCGTCTTGGTCATCCGGGACATTCTGTTTTTGATTTTCTTAGGCAAAATAATTTCGTTCCTAGCAATAAAATCAAGCACAATGCTTCTTGTAATGCTTGTTCATTAGGAAAACATTGTCGTTTACGTTTTTCTTTATCTCAATCAGTTACTTATTCACCATTTGATATAATACATGCTGACTTGTGGACTTCTCCAATTGTTTCTAAACTTGGTCATAAATACTACCTTGTGTTACTAGATGATTTCTCTCATTTTTTATGGACTTTTCCGTTAAAAACAAAATCTCAAGTTTTTCCAATCTTTTCTCAATTTCATACGTATATCCAAACCCAATTTGGTAAAAACATCAAAACTTTTCAATGTGACAATGGACGCGAGTTCAATAATCTCTTTTTTCACCAACTTTGTGCCAAACACGGCATGCAATTCCGATTTTCATGTCCATACACCTCCCCTCAAAATGGCAAAGCCGAACGGATCCTTCGCACCATAAATAATATGATCCGCACCACTCTTATTCAAGCTACCCTCCCCCCCTCTTTTTGGAACTATCCCTTGCTTTAGCCACATACTTAAACAATATTCTCCCATCCACCACCATTCACAACAAAACTCCTACCGAAATCCTATATTGTCGAAAACCGTCCTACTCCCATCTTAGAACCTTTGGGTGTCTTTGTTACCCCAACCTCTCTTCCACATCCTCTCATAAGCTTGCCCCCCGATTTATTCCATGCGTTTTTCTCGGTTACCCGGCAAATCATCGTGGCTATCTCTGTCTTCCACTATCTACCAACCAACCCATTATCTCTCGTCATGTCACCTTTGACGAAGCCATCTTTCCCTTTTCCAAACATACCAAACCTCACTATTCGTCTTCTTATAATTTTCTCGATACGTTTGAACCGTCCCCATACATTCTCCATCAACTTAGACAAACTTCTCCACCATCCAAAAACACCAACTCCTCGGCCCAACCCTTGGGTCCTTCGCCTTCCCCCATCGGTTCGAACCCCACGGTTCACCCCTCTTCCTCTCCCATACACCCCCCTACCCAAAGCCCTCCCCAAACTGACTCCGTCGTTCCACCGCCCACTACCTCCCATCCCATGCAAACCCGTTCAAAAAGCGGCATCATCAAGCCTAACCATCGTTTCTCTCTTCACACCCAACACATCTCCCCCATCTCTCTCAATCCCAAAGCCGCACTTCTTGATCATAATTGGAATAATGCCATGACGACTGAATTTAACGCTTTGCTTAAACAAAATACGTGGACATTGGTACCTCGTCCAAGTGATGCTAATATCATACGGTGCCATTGGATTTTTTGTCACAAGTATAATGCTAACGGTTCTCTTGAACGGTATAAGGCACGTTTAGTGGTCAATGGTAATTCTCAACAGGTGGGAGTTGATTGTGATGAAACGTTTAGTCCAGTGGTAAAACCCGCAACCATTCGTACTGTCCTTAGTCTCGCCATGGGTCGCAAATGGCCTATTCATCAACTTGATGTCAAGAACGCATTTTTGCATGTTGACTTACATGAAACCGTGTACATGCATCAACCACCGGGATTCTTTGACTCATCTCATCCGAATTATGTCTGCAAATTGCAAAAGTCACTTTATGGACTCAAACAGGCACCGCGGGCTTGGTACCACCGATTTGCCCAATACCTTTTCTCTCTTGGGTTCACATGTAGCAAAAGTGACACGTCCTTATTTATCTTTCGGCGCAACAACGAGTATGCTTATCTTCTTTTAGGTGTTGATGATATTGTGCTAACCACGTCTTCCTCCACGCTTAAGAACGAAATCATCCGCTCTCTCAAACATAAGTTTGATATGAGTAATCTTGGGGCTCTCACATTCTTTTTGGGCATCTCGGTTAAGCGGACGATTAATAGCATGTTCTTGAGTCAAGAAAAATATACGGAGACCATCCTCAAACGCGCTCACATGGAGAATTGTAAACCGGCCTCCACCCCGGTCGATACAAACTCTAAATTAAGCGCAAATGTCGGCAGCCCCGTAGCCGACCCGTCTCTCTACCGGAGCCTTGCCGGAGCACTACAATATCTCACGTTGACTAGGCCCGACATTGCCTATGCGGTTCAACAAGTTTGCTTGTTCATGCATGCCCCCCGGGAACCCCATTTCAATGCCTTAAAACGCATTCTGCGATATCTAAAGGGGACTTCTCATCTTGGTCTTCATTTGTACCCATCCACTCCTTCTCAGCTCCTCGCCTACACCGATGCGGATTGGGGAGGGTGCCCTGACACGCGCCGCTCTACTTCCGGATATTGCGTCTTCTTAGGTGATAACTTAATCTCATGGTCCGCTAAACGCCAACCCACTTTGTCAAGATCTAGTGCTGAAGCTGAATACCGGGGAGTCGCTAATGTAGTCGCCGAGTCCTGTTGGCTTCGCAACTTGCTACTAGAACTTCATGTCCCGCTGAAACGGGCGACTTTGGTGTTTTGTGACAATGTCTCCGCTGTTTACTTATCCGGCAATCCAGTACAACATCAACGAACAAAACACATCGAGATGGATATTCATTTTGTTCGTGAGAAAGTCGCCCTTGGCCATGTTCGAGTTCTGCACATTCCATCCACCTTCCAATACGCAGACATTTTCACTAAAGGTCTCCCACGACAACTCTTTCTCAACTTCAGATCCAGTTTGAGCATTCGTCCTCCTCCCGCTCCCACTGAGGGGGGCTATTAGTGATATATATATATATATGGTATTTATTGTAAATATATTTTGTGAATATCTCTGATTCGGTTCCCTTATTTATTGGGATACCTCTTTGTACTCTATATATATTTTCGTGGTTATCAATAGAAAACACACAAGAGAATTCAGCAAACTTTAGTTTTCATTGGAGTTATTATGTGGGACAAGGTTTCTCACTAGTAACTTAACAAGTTAAGTTCCAACAAAACATATATTAAACGTATGTATGTATATATGTTCACATATATACAAACATCATATGCATGCATCACTACTAAACAAAGGGGGTTTTTCGACGACCAAATTCGTCGGAAATCGCCAGCAAACCGGGTTACCGGTGGATTTAGTTGTCGATAAAACTCTCGCCGCAAAAATACATTTTTGGCGGATTTCCGACGATTTAACATTTCCGGCAGATTTTTCCGTCGAAAATCCGCCACAATATGGGCCTCTAATTTCTAACCATCTCACTACAAAAAAAGGGCCCTTTTCCGACGGATATTTCCCACGGAAAAGGTCAAAAATCCCGTCGAAAATCGTCGCCGGAGTTTTTTTGAGTTGCAAAGTCGACAAACTGAAAAGTAACAGCTAGGGTTAGCATTTATACATGGACTTTCCGACGGATTTATTTCCGTCGGAAATTTCCGACGGAAATCTCTTAAATATTAATTTTTAATTACTAAATAATATATATATATTATATATTTATTAAATATTATATAGTTTTAAAATTTGATAATAATTATTTGTTAATTACGATTTTGTTAATTTAATATATTAATTAATTGTAACGTTTTAAACGAGTCTAATTAACTTACCGGTACGTAACATCCGTCGAAAAACTCTGTCTTAATATGGATCTTGGTAGACTATAACAAATCCTAATTGGCCTTGGGCATTCACAACTCCTAACGAACTACAATAGGTCTTGATAACGGATTTCATTAATTAAAAAATATATATAATAGAAAATAAAAACCGTCGGAAATTTCCGATTTCCGACGATTTATATATATATTTTTTCATTTATTTTAATTAAAACATTCCGTCGGAAAGCCGTCGGAACCGTTTCCGACTGATTTTTATTTTTATTTTTTTTAATCGGTTCTGTCGAAAATCCGTCGGAAATTTCCGACGAAATATTTCCGTCGGGAAAATCCTTCGGAAATGCCTGATTCTGTAGTAGTGTCCTAATCCGATAAAGATTATGTAAATTAAGTTTTAGACAGATTTTTGACGAAAATTCCGTCAGTATTATAATTTAATTCTTTTGAAGTTAGTTTTTTAATAAAAGAATTCCGTCAGAAATCCGTTATTAATTTCCGACGAAAACGTCGGTATTATAATTTAATTCTTTTAAAATTAGTTTTATCATAAAATAATTTCCGACGAAAACGTCGGTATTATAATTTTCTGATGTTGTTTTATGCGAAACTCTTCTACTTGACGCATCTCCTCCACCTCCCTCTCCAATGTTTGAATACACAAAAAATAGAACTTTTTATAAGAGTTATATACGAAATAGATAAACATCAAAAGAAAAGGAGGTACACAACCGTGCATCAGAAGACGGTCCATCACCTACTTTAAAACTAAATAAAGATAAGTATGACTATAAATTGATATAAGAAAATAAAACAAACAAGGATGGGGGATTTCAAAAGATGAATCAGGATGGATGGAGGGATTGGGATTAGAAGCAATTTACGAAATCCAATGGGATTGGAATTTCAAATATCAACTTTTTCCAAAGGATTTCTAAATCCATCATTCATGGGATTTTAAAGGAATCCTTGGATTTCAAATCTTGACAATCCTGCAAACCAAACACGTGATTGGAATGGATTTCAAATCTAAATCCCTCAATTCCATTACATTTCTGCAAATCAAATGACCCCTTAATGCTTTTGTCTGACGTATCGTAAGCACGGGTGTAAAAAGAACATCTTGGGAGCCCTCCATATAATCAGTATGCACAAATGCATATGTACTCGTGCATAGAAAAAAAACAGTTTCAATCGTGTGTATGCATTTGGATATACCGTCTATGTACAAGTGCATATATATCGTCTTAATGGAGGGCTCCCAAAATGTTATTTAATTTAATTTAATTTTTAAGTTTTCCCCTAAACCTCCCTCTATATATATATATAAATGAATTCTTCAAATTTATACATGATTTATGCAAACGTGTAAAAATAATAATATCGGGATAATATAACGAAATGATATTTTAAATTTTACCAAACAAAATTAATACTAACTTGTAATATGTAAATAGAATTTGGTCCATAAACCCTTTCGTTTTTTAAATATTCAATTAAGTTAGATATTTTTCTATTAATTAACGTGTATCAACATAAATATTGAATTTTATTCAATATTAAATTAAACTTGAAAAACACTACAATTAATGAGCCAGACTGCCAGAGTGTGTATTCATTAAATAACTATAATTTTGTATAGTAAGCGGCAGATCCCAAAATGCTACCAACGAATATAATATGTATAACATGCTCACTTGGTGCCTCGCATTTATTTTGGTCATTTAGTCATTTATTGCTCAAATTAATGTGTGTGTTCTAACATATAAATTCATTTTTGCCATTTTACATGTCGGAGAATGTCTAAATTACCTATTTTAGAAAGCCAACAAATTTCACTAGTAGAAATTGGATTTTCATCGATGGATCGATATTACTAATAACAGACACCGATATATCCATTGGTAACTACCGAACAGGGGCGGAACACGACCATTATAGTCCCAGGGGCCGACATATAATATCATAAATATTCAGAGATTCAAATAATACATACTAGGATGGACTTAGTATAGTACCAAGAAAAAAATTCTCCAATACCAATATATCAACCATTTATTATTGGTATGTAAAACCTTATACCGTGTATCAACCCACTTTGATACAAAAAAAAAACGGTTGGTATTGGTTTAGTACGAACTTTAAGTTTACACATATAAAAATTTGTCATTATGTTCAAAGTTTTACCAACCGATTGTAATTGGTAGCGATTAAGTTGGTACTTATTTAATTGATACAGTTGATACACATGTTGGTTGGTTTAGGTTGATACAAAATCGCAAACCCCCAATACATGCGTAAGTTGTATATATTTTTTCTACGATCTACTATAAAATTTTAGGAAAAAGATTGGTTAATATAAGAATAAAACTCATAACTTTCAAACCGTAAACCGGAAAATAGTAATATAAATTTGTTATATTTTTAAACTAATAAAGAGAAAACCTTTGGATTAGCAACTTAAACATTATTTTATTTTTATATACAATGATATTAATAAATCAACATGTAGTAGAAGGGAAAGAAAAACTAAAGCTACGGGATTCGAAAACATGACCTCAAGGACAGGGGCCAGGAATGATAACCAATATTGATATAGACTTCATATGTGTTGAATTAGTTCATATATGGTATTTAGCTCAAAAAGCGGGGTGACCGTGGCCCCTATAGGCCCCTATTGTGTTCCGCTCCTGCTACCGAGGCCCGAGGGTATGCCAAAGTTTTGTAACTGAAAAATTATAGATAAATTATAACAATGATTATATTATAAAAATATTTTTTACCTAATAAAATATCATTTCTTTATTTAAATATTTGTTTTCAAAATTTATATGGAAGTATATTAAATAACACTTCTTACTCTTTGTATCACTTTTGATGTGTTCTCCAAATTTGAAGATTTTGACGTTATATCTCCTACTTTTTTTATTTTGGAAAAAAAGTATTGAAGAATCTATTAGAACAAAAATTAAACAAGTCAAAAATTTCTATTTTCTCCATTTTGAAGAATCTTTTGGAACAAAAAGACATATCCAAAATCTAGATTTCTCTATTTTGGACAATCTCTTAGAAATGCTCTTAGGTAGCCTTGGCTTGCGGATTCTAGAAAAATATGATGGAACTATAATGTTAAATTTATTTGACCAAATTTATTCCCTATAATTTTGGTTCAATCTTTTTTAGAGAATGAATC
This sequence comes from Silybum marianum, assembly GCA_036898165.1. Taxonomy (NCBI): domain Eukaryota; kingdom Viridiplantae; phylum Streptophyta; class Magnoliopsida; order Asterales; family Asteraceae; genus Silybum; species Silybum marianum. Next base: position 4,425,190 of record CM072536.1, on the reverse strand, counting down.
TTTAAAATCCAGTAAATTCCACAAATAAGAAATTTTAACATTCTTTGCCACTAAGGTATAGTATTTTTTATTGAATAGAATGTTATAGTTTCATTCTTTTGTTATATTTTGGTTGTGTATTTTATAACTTTTTACACGTTAATTAAATGATTATTTAATAAAGTATTTTCAGTTTAAGGGAAAAAATTCAAAATTTTTAAAAAGACATATTTTTGTCATTTATCAATATTTAATATCAATTCTAAAGCTACATACTCTAAACCAAACAAACATATTCCAATATTTGCCAACTAAATAGATAGTCAAACCTACGTCACATTCATTTGATAGATTTCAATCTGTTCAAAAATATTCTATGAACCAAACGTCTTAAATTACGCAAAAGAGAAGTTCCTAGACATCAATATTTTGCACAAACAAGATCGATAACATAAATATCAACCTTAATTAAAAGTTGCAGTTAGTCTTTTATGTAGAACACTGCCAAAAGTAGCAGGTTCAGGAAAATCTCATAAATTAGTACAGGAATTAAACTAATAAAACATCACATGAATGAAAGAAATCTCTAAAATCATGATATTTTGATTGCAAGACAAAATAAATAACAATAAAAAAATTGGGAAATTGCGGAAACGAAATTACTATGAAATACCCGAAAATGCTACTTGCCCAGACGTGCATGTTATCGAGACTTCGAGCTAGAGCTTTCCAATGATACGTCATGGGTCATGTAATTCCGCTCATGTTTGAATGTTATGGTTATTTTCGAATACGCTTGAATGAATCAACTAATTAACTGCTCAATCTACTCCGCATCATTGAATTGATATATTCGCGATGTTTTACCTATAAATATAATTAGAAATGGGAAGTGAAATGGTGAGGCAATTAAGAAGAAAAGTAGATATTAATATTCTACTGGTGATCAAAAGGTACGTATATATGTTGATGTTAATGATGCAAGAAAGGTTTTTTTTTTGTGTTGGTGAATATTGCTTTTGCAGAAATTATGAGTTGTTATATATAAAGAAATTAAAGATTAATAGCTCTTCAATATAAGTGATGTTCCTAATTAATGGTCATTTGCTTAAGTCAAATTATACGTTTTTCCCCTCAAATATATATTGAAGCTAGCTCCATTTTTCAGCTTTGTTTCTAGTTTTGCAACTGAGTTTTTCCTGTTGGTGAAACCCTACTTAAACAACGTACCATAACTTTTGTTACGGGACTCCGTTTTAGGTAATAATATGCCAATTCGAAGTTTGAAAAAAGGAGCACGCCATGAGTCCCAAAGGAGCCTATGGGATTTTTGAAGCCCAAAAATGCCATTTAAACATGTTTTCGATTGGGCTTTCATATGTGGCCTATAGTCTTTTTCGGATCCATTTCGTTTTAATCTTCTTATTTACATGTTGTTTGGGCAATCAAGATGGCCATTCATGGAAATCATCAACTTTCAGTTTTCTTCCCAAATTTTGAATTTGAGTTCACTGTGAATTCGATTTGAAGCCTAAAGTACGGTATGTGTTGAATCAACGAACTTTAGAGGAGATTATTCCTGGGACATTCATAGAATCAATGAGATTAGCCTTAGGTTTGATTATTGTCACTACTAGAAAATTGAGCATTTTCAACGGAATTTTTTAAACGAAAAATGTCGTTGAAATTTTTCTACAAATTTTAGAGGGATTATTGACAGAACATAAATTTTCAGTAAATTTCTTTTGAAAATCTCTCACAAAAATGCATTTTCAACTAAAATTTTCAACCAAAATTTTTTCAACGGAATGTCTCGCCAAAAAGAATTTGGTTGAAAATATGTTTGTGAAAGATTTTCAACGGAAATTCGTTGAAAATTTATGTTCTGTCAATAATCCCTCTAAAATTCGTAGAAAATCTTCAACGACATTTTCCGTTGAAAATTTCCGTTAAAAATACTCAATTTTCTAGTAGTGTGTCCATTGCATGAAAACTGCATTTTGGGTTTTGCTATTTAGTGTATAACGAAACTAAAACCTAACAAGGAGACTTTTTGGATAGTCTAGTGCTTTATGGGAGAACGAAGCTCAACCATTTGAAGGAATATTTCAACCATCTTGATGGCTAAGGAAGGTCACACTACAAAAAAAATGACTTTCATCCATACACTACACCAAATGTTGTCTTAGACAACAAATTCTAATTGTCTATGTTGCTTAAGATACGCCAAGGCAACAAAAGCTATTATATGTTGCCTAAGTATCCTCTAAGGCAAAACATAGATATGTGTTGCCTAAGTGTGACCTTAGGCAACATATAAATGATTGTCTGTTGCTTGCGTGCGTCTTAGGCAACACATCAGCGTATGTTGCCTTAGAACTATCTTAGGCAACATATACTATTGTTTCTATGTTGCATAAGATAAAAATTGATGGTTTAAATATAACAATCGGTATTGTACGAGATTGTTCTATACCAATTTATTTAGGCAACATATAATCTATTATGTATGTTGCCTAAGGCAGATCTAAGGCAACATGTCCTATTGTTTCTATGTTGCCTAAGGTAAAAATGTAATAACCCAAAATATTTGAATGTTTTAAGGTTGTTAAGAGTTTTAAAGTTGACAACTAGCATTGTACGGTAAATTTATGATGATTTACTTAGGCAATATATAAACTATTGTGTTTGTTGCCTTAGATATGTCTTGGGCAACACATATTCTTATTTCTATGTTGCCTAAGATCAAAACCAATTATAAATATGGATAGTTCCCTCATTTCCAACATTTCATCTTCATTTCTAACATTTCATCTCCATTTCCAACATTTTGTTTCTAAGAACTTGGGACACGATTTGGAGAATATTGGCGAGATTTGGTTTCCAACAAATGTTTTCATCATCAAAAAACATTTAAAGATTATTAGGTAATACTAATGGTTCCGACGAAATACGATGTTTTCAAGAAAATACCAATGGATTACCCAGAAATTTTCTGGGTAATCCGTCACTGATTTGAATTACCCACCAACAATTTAGACACCAACTTTTGTGACGGTTTTGTGACGGATCACGTTTTAGCGACGTATTTCCCAGAGAAATGAGCGTAGGTGAAAGTCTTTCATTTTAGTAGTGTCATTTTGAAGGGCTAAGTTGTCTTGATTACCCTTGAGGTCCAAGTTCAAATCTTTCTTTTCCTTTGTTCTTTTAGTAATATTAGCAACCAGCAGTTTATGGGCCTAGTTCATGCCTTTTAGGTTAGAATGCTTGAGCCTCGCTCGGACCGCCTCTCTTAAACCATCTCCAGTTGTTCACATAATTTCTTGCCCTAAATTAGTGTAACACTTGGGCATACAGAAATTCTTATGCAACCAATCATATCATTTTTAACATCAAATAGAATATTTGAAGTATATTCCATATTTCTAATATATACTGATTTTCAATCATACCGTTGTATTTATTTTCTGTGAAACTCATTACATATCATAAATTTATATAATATAATTTATAATATAATATTAACTAACAAATATTATAACCAAAATATCTTTTAAATTCATAAACTAATATCAAACTTGATGGACCAATTTATACCAACAATACTTCAACACCAAATTAGTTTTTAATGAATAGCGGAACACCAAATTCGTTGTTATACTATTCACCAACACTAAAGTGCTGCAAAAATTAGGTGATGAATCGGACAAAACTAGTGTTAAAATTGGTGCTAAATTTAGGATTTGGTGTTGGGTTGGAGAGGATCTTGGTTCAACTTATGATGCAAATACAAACCACGAAAACGGTTGATCTCACGTGAACTCAACCCTTATTCGGGGTGTATATAAGCAAGAAACGTATGTATGTATGTATATATATATAGGAAGGTTCAAATGAGAACTTTGCATTTTTAAAGGAACAAAGAGACTCTTGTGGATCACATATGATGTGGGTCCCACATAATATTAAATCATTTATGATTTAATATGAATTAATATTAAATCATAAATGATTTAATATTATGTGGGACCCACATAATATGTGGTCCACAATTTGTTCATTTGTTCCTTTAAGATGGGTGATTCTCATTTGATCCCTCCCCTATATATATATATATATATATATGTGTATAATGCTAAGGAAATGAAAAACTTGACTAGAGCAGCAATAGTTTAAATGATTGAAGCAAGGAAAGTAACCAGGAAGTTCCAAATATTCAGGATGCCAGATAATTAATTGTCAAAACTTACTGATCTAGAGAATATTCACAAATGAATGATCGCAGAGTTCGACATAACTCAAGTACCTGGACCCTGGTACACTAAATCATAAATGAAGACATCCATAGACCACCCTACTAGTAGAAAGTAAATGCCTCTCCCTCTCTTCATGGGTCCTCTCAAGATACATTCAAATGAAAAGCCATAATCACGGATAACTACAAAAACCAATATTGAAATAAATGGACCAAAATATGTTTGTAAAAATTTATTCATGATATGCATATAAAATATAATGTCTATCAAGAACTTACATATATATATATATAGGGATTCTTTTTATAAAGATCTCATCTCGACATAATTTCAAGTACAAAACATCCGTGTTCTCCAAAGCTTTTAGGTGTACGTTAGTACATGAAATGATGAAAACAATGAGATCGATTCTTACAAGTACATTGCAGATTGCACAAAAAAAATGAAAGAATTGTCGAATGGCAGCGCAATTCTCCTTTGGCAGAATATGCTTTAATTAAATTAATTAAAATGCATAAGTTTTCTGCCGAAGGAGAACTGCACTGTTATTCTTAATTCTATCCTGTATGCTCTCGATGTTTCTTCTCTTTCCCTTGCATGGTGTGTCCGATGAGCCTTTTATCGTAGGCATACTGGTATATCCCATGAGTACATTCCATGAAAAAAGTTGGTTTATTCTAGGCATGATGCTTCTGACTTTCGAGCTTTTCATTCACATATGCTAGATGTGATTAGATGGTCCTATTGCATAGATGCTCTCTTGGTTTAAAGGAGTTCTATTGATGAGTCTTAAGGGATTAAGAACCGAAATATATTTGAATTTCATGCAACCTTCTTTCTAATCATATGTATATCGAATTTCTATCTAACCTTCAAATACTTGCTGGTGGATTTAACTGTATTCTTTGTTAGTGTAAAAAAAAAGTTAAAAAGATAATGAGAAATTGTTTTGGTGAGTACAGTAGATGATGAAAAGGATAATATTCTTTTATTTATGAAAGGCACAACAAATATTTCCAGTACAAAAAGAAATAACTTTTACTCACAAAAAACTTTTATCAAGGAAAATTGCCGTTAGTTCACCTTGAAAATAACAGTCATTTTTACGGGGCAACTGATGCACACCCGAGGGCAAGTCAGATCAAATGAAGGTCATTAGTTAAAAAAATTAAAAAGTTTTGTTTCTAATTGAAAACTCATGTAAGGTCTTTTTACCAAACTCATTTGGGTCTTATGAGGTAATGGGATCATATAGTTAAATTATTGATCTAGATAAGTTTTCAATTAGAACGTTTTTTTTTATTAACCTTCAAATGATATACATCTGATGTTAATCTTACCCTCAAGAAATCTTCAAAACAACACTAAAACTTCAGTTTCTAAAAGTGACTTTCATAGTAGGTTCTAATCTTAACTAAATAGCCCTTACTTTTGGTAGACTGGTAGTAGACGAAGCGGCTAAGTTTTTCTTATCTTTTCTGATTTATTTTATTTCGGCATAAAAACATAAAATGTCTTCCGCTAGTTCCTGGCTAGCTTTATAATGCATTGACGTTTACAAAAAATCTGTCGGATAATTAATAATACGAAATTCTTTTCTTTAATTAAATCCGATGGAATATAATATAAATTTTTTTAATTAAAAAATCCGTCGGAAATTACCGACGGATTTCCGATGGAGTTATCCGTAGGTAAAATCAATCAGAAATCCGTCGGTAATTTCCAACGGATTTCCGACGGAAATATAATATTAATTTCTTTTTTATTCTAGGGAATACATTTCCCACAGAATATCTGCCGGAAATCTTTCGAAAATGAGTTGGACATTTAAAAAAATAGATTTAAAATCGTGTAATCGCTAACAAATTATATTAAATACAGGAAATTAAAATATTATACATTCGTTAAAGCCCCATCAACAACTAGAATTATACCCAAATTATACCCGTCCGTTGGTCTGATAAACAATATGACTTTAAACATATTCTAGACATACTCGAAACTGACCAAAAACAAAACGACGATTACAGTTAAAAGAAGAAACTCAAAAATAAATGTTATTTCAAATCTAAAGAAGAAATCGGACATTAAATATTCTTGAGCATGTAATGGTATCCCGACTCCCGTGTCTTCACCCGACACCACTAGATTAACTTTCTCGGCAGTTGTTGCTCGATATGGGAACTCGTCGCCAGCAGCTACTGAGTGCTTATACGTTTCCCAACTGTTTCGATCATCGGCTGCTTCAAGACAACTTAGCATTTGAACTTAGATATGGCCTTTCCTTCAGATATCCCGTTCATGAAAGTTTTGGATTTTGCATCTAGTACAGCTTTAGAATGTTCGGCATGATGAACTTGAACAAATATATGTCTGTGTTCAGTAAACTGCCCAAAAACAGATTCATTGGTTTTGGTCTCTTGAAACAGTTGTAATACGATTATGACACTACAACAAAATCCACTCTATTAGACAGCAAATATATCTAAATTTCCCGATAATTGCTTTATAGGACCAAACAGTTGTACATCCTATGTAAATAAATCAATGAAGGCAAGATAATCTAGCTTTACCTCGATTCCTTTATGCCTAGACTTCTCAGAAAATAAAGAGAGTGTTAGGTTCGGTTCAACAAGATCAAAGAGGAATCATATTGCAAATCATCGAGTCGAATGTTTTATTGATGAAAGCTTTAAAGAATTACAATCGCGAATGTACTTTAGACGACTCTCATTAATGAATCCTCTACCCTAGACTTCTTTATATAGTAGGTGTCTATTACATGGTAAGCCCAATTAGCCCATAAGATCAAAACAATTTAGAATATTACATTAAATCATTTCCTTCTTTATAAAACTTTCCTGATTTAGGATATTTGATCCTAACAGAGAGAACGTCATCGAGTATAGAGCAAAGATAATCTAGCTAGCTTTACCTCAATTCCTTTACCTCGATTCCTGCAAACCGGCACGTGTGGTTATTACATCCAAATGTAAAATATATTAGATCAAGAAATGAAGATAACAGGCCATACTGAGAATGCCATTCATCGGGGTTCTGATCTCATGTGAAATCGTAGCAAGAAACTGACATTATGTTAATTGCTCATAGTGATAATAATTTGAAAAGATAGTGACATGTTTGTATTTAGTTAATTTGGATCAAGAATTATACATTATGCAAATGATATTAATATTTTAGATTTCCATATTTACAAATGAGCAGGTTATAATTTTATTGTACATTTGTAATAATAATTATAGTAAAAATTAATGACAATTTTTCTCTTCATATTTTGTTAATTAATGACTGCCTTTTTTGGTCACTAATGGTAGACCGGTAGACTGGTAGTTAGAGGACGTTAACGGGGTCGTTATCTTGAACCCGTGCGAGTTTAGCGATTAGTGATGATATCTAGTGTCCAAATTTGTCGTAACAAACACAATGACCACTTTAATTTGTAAGTAATTTACGCCAAAAAGTTGCTACCAAAATTTTGGTCACTATAAACAACCTTAGTGACCAATTTTCGGTTGTTAGTGAACCAAAAAAGATTCTTCACTAATTACGATTTTTCTTGTAGTGTTTTAATTTTTGTTCTGATAGCACTCGTCTACCTCCCCTTTTTAGCTTTTTTTTGTTTCGCGATGTATTTACATTTTGATCTCATTGTTATTTGGGATAATACCCAATTTACCAATCAAATTTACCAAAGGGCCTTTGGCCTAGCGACATCTAAGTCTCTGGTTTTTTAAGAGGTCGGGGGTTCAAACCTCATCAAAAATAAGGAATGTGTGTAAGTTTCTTTATTTAATTTGCCGTATATAAATATTATATACTTTAAAAATAAAAATTAAAACTGATCACAAACCTACACATGAAATATTGTTTACCAATTAATTAAATCAAATTTTGGTAAGAACGTAAAAAAGAGTCATGAAGCATAATTCTAAGCATAAGAATGAAATTAACTAAATGTTAAAATACATAATCTAATATTAGGAAAGGAATAAGAAGTAGAATATCAAATATATGTAAGGACATTAATATAGTACATAAAATATGGATCTAATCTGCAGGCAGGAAATTAAATTTAATAAATCAAGAACTTATTACGATACTATTCATCACCAAATTAGAGGATAACCTCTATTTATAAAAGCTAAGATTAATCAAACACGGACAAATTAAGTAATTTAAGACAAAAAAAGAAGAAGCTGAATGACAAAATGAAAGTGCGAGATTTTGTGCTTGAAATGGGACGATCCTGTGAGCTATTTTCCATTCTTTTTCGGGATAAAACGAGCTATGTTCCTTTTCTTTTGCCGTATCTTGCTTCGTTTCCTCAACTTTTAGTTTCTTCTTCTTAACACTTGATTTTTCATCCAAATGACCTGCAAAATCACCGAGGATGCCAATACCCACATGGCATGCCTGCATATGTTTAGATTAATTCTTACTTCACCTAGCTAGATTTGAACCATTTCACCTTTATATCTGTTACAACCCCTTTCTTTCCTCAATAGCTCTTTTGCAAAGTAAATTATGGGGTTTTACATATTCTCTCATAGTATCAGAGTCAAAGTCTATCACGGTAGGCAATATGTACTCTTCTATCCCCCTCTCGACACTCAGGGACAATCTATCCCCATCTAAGCCTTCGTTAGTGTGGGTGTGTTAATTAGAATTAATCTCACATCGGTTAGACTTTGACCATTTCACCCCTCTCTATATATATATATAGACTTGGGATCAGGTAAGATCAGACTGTCTTGAGACCCGTGAGACCACTTTTTTACACTTGAAACTTAACAACAAAACACTGTGAAAACCTTCGGTGTTTTTGCTGTGAAGGTTCGTTTTTTTTATGACAGTGTTTTGTTGTGAAGTTTAAGTGTAAAAATGTGACCTCACAGGTCTCACGAAAACAAGTTGGTCTCACGTGAACCCCTCCCCATTTTCTTTGCTCTCCACGGTGGCTCTTTTGAAGAGTAAATCTAGGGATCAAACAAGATCCGATGGAATCTAGCCTGACAAGCAGGCAATGGGAGTTCCACATAGTCTCATAATATTGATGTTGAACACACAATGTGAATAAATGTAAATACTATACTAAATAGGGATGATAATGCATGATATTATGTAACTAAATAAAAAGCAAATTATATATATGAGCTTTAAGATCTATCAGTTTTTCCCTGATTAAATTTACTCTACTTCAGTATCTTTGTTAAATTAAGTCATGCTCGACTCTTAAGTATGAGCAATTTGTATGTATAGCTTTATTGTCACAAAACATGTTTATTAATTGCTGAAGTATATATAGAGTCATGGCCAATCCTTTCGGCGTTTAAAAATCTCACCACCCAACATACTTTTGAATCTCAGTTAAACCCTTCCGTCCTTTGCCAACTGAGCTACATGTCCAAGGCCTCGAGATAAAGCCACCATATATATTCTAAAAAAGAATTGAAATGGGAGAATATAGCTAAGATTTAAATTAAACTCAAGCACATAGTTGAAAGACAATTTGGCCTCACTACAACGAATCGGTTGTTGACGTGTTTAAGTATCCTAATAGAATATTGAATAAGACTCAAGTTTACAAGGCTAAACAATTATGCATGCTACATTAATGTGTCACAACTATGTTGATAGGATGCTTTTTAGGATTTCTAACAAACTTTGTAGGACAACTTTGAAATAGCGTCATTTTTAGTCTTTTTTATATGATATTATTTAAAAATTTGCGTTAAAAATGATGATTCTATAAAGTTGATTTTGTTGTTAGTGCCTCCAAGTAAGTAAGTTCCCGACTCCCCACCTCCCCTCCAATGTAAAATAACTTGATGTTGATCATCTTCAATCTGTTTGTAGATTTTTCTTGCGAAATTTGCATATGTGTAGCTTTTGATACTAAGGTGGCAATATGTTTTCTGATTGCAATACCTTCCAGGAGATAACTTCAAATTAATATCACGACATTCGAATGGCTATTTATATAGTCATTTATGTTTCTAAGATTGTGCATGAATTAACTAACAAAACTCACCGCATATGCAACGTCCGGCCTCATGGGATGCTTTGTTTACACGAATTGAAGGTTAATTGCACGATATAACGGAAGAGTTTTAGAATGACAGGGCAATTCTCCTTTGGCAGAACGTGTTCCAAAAACATCATTCAAGTGTTCGGACTTTTCTGCCCCAGGAGAATTGCGCTGTTATTCTCCTCTACCATATTGGTCACATACGGTTTCTAGATTTTCCCTTGCTTGTCATGTCTCGGTGGTGTCTCGAGTGAGCCTTTTATAATGGGCATACGAGTTTATTTTGTAAATATTCTGTTGAACTAGAATGGTTTATTCTAGGTATGATGCCTTTGAGCTTTTGCCTTTTGGTTAACATCATCAGCAAGTTCTGATCAGATGGTCCCCAGAACCATATATGCTTTTTCTTGATTTTTAAAAAAGTTCCAATGATGTCCCCAATTGAGAATCGAAAATACTTTGAATTTTTGTAAGTTTCTGATATTTTCTCATCATCGTTGCGCGACAATCGTCACATATTTCAGCCCGTCATATCCCCAAGATTTTCTTTTTAAAAGAAGTTATGAAAATCTTTGCTTTAATTTCTTGATTTAATGACCCTTCAGAATTTCCCAGAAAAATGTATGTTTAGTAAGTTCCCATTTTCACTGAAAATATATATATAGAACTTTTGCTCTTTAGACAACTCAGAAACAGACCTTTTTTGCTATTTCTAAGATGCTCTAAAATAAATGTTCTTCGGTCCTCACTTGGTTGACAAAATGATGCAATGTAATATATAATTGAATAGAAGGTTAATTTTGTTGATTCTGTGAAGACCTAGCTAGGAATGTATAACATATAACCTCTTCTAAAGTTCATTGATTCAATAAATATCAAGCTTTAGACTCAAACTTGAATTCAAAGAGAACTCAAGATTTGGATGGAAAATGAAAATGCATGTTATTGATCAACCAATATATAACTAAGAGTTCCAGGAAAAAAACAAAGAGGCTGGAAAAGGTGATGGGCCAAAATAAAATTTCCACCGATCATCCTCTTTCGGTCATTCTAATGTGATTTTTTATAGAGAGCGGTATATCGGCATATTTTAAGAGAAGAAATGAAAAAAACACCTAAATGGCATGGGATTCCCACCCAAAATCAACTTGATCCATCTAACAAAATGGGGTAATTCCCAAAGTTGTGATGGAGAACACTAACTTAGCTAATTGTACATGTAGATAGGGGCAGAGCCAGAAAAATCAACTAGGGTTATCCTGTTCAAAGGGGTAAATAGTACCGGCCATGTTTATTTCCACATGACTTTGTCCTAAACCATCATTGTTAGTCAGCTCTGACGAATCAACAATTGTTTTTCTTTTAGTTAAGTATTTATCCATATCTGTCAAATATGCCAACAATTTGAACATCTTAAAGTAATATATATCTACACAATTTGCAAGTTTTAACATGTAGCAACTAAAGTCTTAATATCCTTTAAAAAAACTAAAATCTTAATATTTAAATCTTAAAAAATTAACACTTCCAAGTTTTAAACAAACAGCAATAACCAACAATTTAATACTTTTAAGTTTCAAACAATTAATAATAAACAAACCTTAAATCATAATTAAATAAAGTTTAAACCTTAAAAAATTGAGGTTTTACTGAAATTCGAAATTGAGGTTAAGAGATGCCGCAATCTGAATCAGGAACGTAAGCTTGATGTGAACGTGAATCAGAGTGTCAACCATGTGAGCGTGGATCAGACCTGAGTGTGTGTTGCTGTGAATCAGAGTCGTGAGCGTCACATACTCACAAATGAGAGTATTGAGGTATTCTATTCCTAATTTCTTATTGAAGTGGGCCACCAACAATTCATATATGGGTAATTATGTTTGAGTGGGTTAGCTTATTATTTAATTTTTCAAATGGGGCTTCAATTAGTTAGTGGATATCGCTTTTTTTGGTCTATATAAAATTTCTTTTAAAATCTCATCGTTAGCAAAGGCTAACGGTAGGCACTAGTTGCCTCTGTGTAACACCCCTAAAAGTGGGTGTTAAATTAAACCAAATAAAATGCGGAAATAAACTTAATAAATAGACATCACCCATAGAAATAGGGAGGAGTAAGAGAGTTTACAACATCAAACGGATACTAGATGACAATTGACAATCTATTAATCTATACAGTTTTCAAATACAGATTAAGTTCGGGTGTCTCTAAATCCTCAAAATAAATCTTCTATGTAACTCTAACTGTACACACGAACGAAGATGTACTCTAAAAAGGATGCCTCTACCGGCATCTAGCTCCACTTAATCCCTTGAAGCGCCACTAGCACGATCACCTGATATACATGTCATTTTAAGAAAAAGTGTTAGACTTAAAGCCTAGTGAGAACAAACAGTTCAAATATGGAAAGCCGGTAAATAAGTGAAAACGGTAGAATCAACATCTAACGAAAAGCCTTTCCAATTAATCATTTTTCTTTTGCACGCGATTTACACCTAAAAGAAACGCAATTGAGGGAAACATACGGGAGCGACCCGCAAATCGTACCGATAGAAATCGGTAAATCAGTAAGCTCGATCGGATAGAAATCTTCGGCTTACGGATAAAGAGCTCAACCCTAAACGTGGATTTATTGCTCAATACCCAATCTGAGCAAGCTCAACCCTAAACTAGGATCTTTCACTTGCCCCATCCCCCATATAAAACCGACTATTGTGCCTATGGATCCATTACACTAGTCTAGACATTTAATACGTCCATTCGAATGCCCTAATCAATTCTCGATACAAAATCTTTGTATGATAAGTTCTTGCTCCAAAACTTTCTTCCCAAAAATTAGGTCAAAATAGCATCTAGTCCCAAGTAACATATTTCTTGCATGTAAACTCATACAAGTGTTTTAAAACCGTTTCTTATACTCATTACATCATTTCAAAGAGGAACCCTAGATGACACATTTTGACCTATTTTACCAAAATCCACCAAGTATAGAAATACTTGTATAAATGTTTTGTGATAGATAAAATACATCATTTTGACATGTATAAAGTTTTAGAAAGGTAAAAATGAATTCACAATACTAGGGCTTGAAGAAACCCTAAAAACTTCTATCACCACTTGAACCCTAGAAAAAAGGATGAAGAACACCTAAGGTTTGAACCTTATATCTTGATGCTTTAATCTTGAGCTTCAAAGATGAACTTGCCTTCTTGAAAGAGCAATAAATGCTTCTGAAATCGCCTCCTAGGGTTTCTCTCTCGGAGTAAATGCTAGAGAAAAGAAACTGATATTTGTAATAAATGAACTTAGCTGAAAATCACGTTTATGTAGCTCCAGACCCGAATTGCGACCTAAAATTGCGGTGCGGATCAATGGTTAAGTCGCAGTGCTCTAGTCACACTTTCCAGACTGACCTACCGTACACAAATTGCGATTTGGGACTGCGACGAGGGCATGGCTAGGTCGCAGTCCTTGGTCGCACTTCTCCTTGGTCGACTTTCGATACATTAATTGCGACTAACATGTTGCAACGATGTCATGGCCAGGTCGCACCTGCCATGGTCGCAATTTCCTCCTGAAGGCCCAAAACCACCTTAACACTTAGCTTAACGTTATACTCAACCTGATATTCATAAAAGAGAGTCAGGAGATATAAAATTCAGGGTGTTACACTCCGCCACTGCATGTAGATAGAATACTTCGAATGATTGTTATTCACGTGAAAAAGATTCGTGTACTGACGATTGGAAATATGGTTTCTAGATTGGAGAAGAGTATAGGAAGGGTTTGAGGCTAGTAGCACGGAAGATGGCCACTTACAATGTATTGAAGCCACGTCCTCACAATCTTCATAGTATAGATCTTAAGTTTATGTAACCTGCAGATGTCGTATTCCATTCTAGCAACTTAAATGTATTATTGTCAATTCACCTATCTATTTCACATTTTAGAAAAAGACTATGAAAATATATTGTAAAAAGAAAATAGTACATCAAAATGGGTATGTGGAAATATGTTTTGTTACTCTCCAAAAGAGTAATCGAGGAAAGAAAGGTTCCAATACATATGGAAAAGAAACGATAAAGTCTAGTCAATATGGGACTCCAAAACAATGTGTGCGTGTGTGTGTGTGTCTATATATATATAGGGCCAGGTTCAGGGAAACTCAAAAAAATAAAAACTGAGGAAAAATCTTGTAGCCCTTCATCTGGAATTGGACGGTATATACTTGTGCATATAAGTAATTTGTAACATACACACGTGCATTATGCACATGTGCAGAAAAACCAAAAAACAACTTAATTTACTTGTATGCACAAGTGCATACAGTCTGGCTACCAGAGTGTTTCTCAGTTTTCCAATTTTTGAGGTTTTTCCCTAGAACCTCCCCCACCATCTACTGCCACCTGCAGGACATTTACAAACAAGGTTTCAAACTCAACCCAATCAAATTCCATCACAAACCAACTTTCCTTCTCAAACAGGTTTCGGTTCAACCTAACTAGAACTCGTTCCTACCGAGTTTCCAGGGTCAACCCGGCCAACCTACACCACACCAAGATGGTTTCCATCCCCATGGTGGTTTTCAATCTCAAATGGGTTCTGTCTTACAGGAGGGTTTTCCTGATTCTAATGGGCAACCTGCTCATCAAAGTAACTTTTACGGGGCTTTTGAACCTTTGGGTTTTGGTTCTAATAGGAAAAAGTCCCGTAAAAGTTACTCTAATGAGCAGGTTGCCCATTAGAACTAGGAAAATCCACAAGTGAGACAAAGCCCATTTGAGATTGAAACCCACCATGGGAACGGAAACCATCTTGGTGTGGAGCCGGTTGGTCTGGTTGACCTTGGAAACTAAGTCGAAATGAGGTTTGGTTAGGTTGAACTGAAACCTGTTTGAGAAGGAAAGCTGGTTTGTGATGGAATTTGACCGGGTTGGGTTTGAAAACTTGCCTGTGAAGGTATTGCATGCGGCATTAGATGGATGTCTCCTAAAGTGATCATCCGTTTTCCATTTTTTTAGATTTTCTCTTGAACCCCCCCTCTCCCACCCTCTCTCTCTATATATATATGTATATATAGCGAGAGAGAGAGAGAGAGAGAGAGAGAAAGAGAGAAAGGAGGGTGGGAGAGGGATCCCACCATCTACTGCCACTTGCAGGACCTTTACAACTTTGTCTCACATGCGAATTGTCCTGGTTCTAATGGGCAATTTGTGATGGAATTTGATCAGGTTGAGTTTGAAACCTTGTTTGTAAAGGTCCTGCAAGTGGTAGTAGATCGTGGGATCCCTCTCCCACCCTCCTTTCTCTCTCTCTCTCTCTCTCTATATATATATATAGAGAAATAGAGAGAGAGGGGGTGGGGGAGGGGGGGGTTCAAGGGAAAATCTCAAAAAATGGAAAATGGAGGATCACTTTGGGAGCTATCCATCTACTGCCGCATGTAAGACCTTCATAGACAAGTTTTCAAACACAACCCGGTCAAATTCCATCACAAACCAGCTTTCCTTCTCAATCAGGTTTCAGTTTAACCTAACCGAACCTCATTTCGACTTAGTTTCCAGGGTCAACCCGGCCAACCTACACCACAACAAGATGGTTTCCATCCCCATGGTGGTTTTCAATCTCAAATGGGTTCTATCTCACAGGAGGGTTTTCCTGATTCTAATGGGCAACCTGCTCATCAGAGTAACTTTTACGGGGTTTTGAACATTTGGGTTTTGGTTCCAATAGGAAAAAGCCCCGTAAAAGTTACTCTGATGAGTAGGTTGCCCATTAGAACCAGAAAAATCCGCATGTGAGACAAAGCCCATTTGAGATTGAAACCCACCATGGAAATGGAAACCATCTTGGTGTGGAGTAGGTTGGTCGGGTTGACCTTGGAAACTAAGTCGAAATGAGGTTCGGTTAAGTTGAAGTGAAACCTGTTTGAGAAGGAAAGCTGGTTTGTGATGGAATTTGACCGGGTTGAGTTTGAAAACTTTTCTGTGAAGGTCTTGCATGCGGTAGTAGATGGATGGCTCCCAAAGTGATCCTCCATTTTCCATTTTTTGAGATTTTCCCTTGAACCCCTCCCCCCACCCTCTCTCTTTCTCTCTCTCTCTATATATATATATAGAGAGAGAGAGAGAGACAGAGAAAGAGAAAGGAGGATGGGAGAGGGATCCCACCATCTACTGCCACTTGCAGGACCTTTACAAACAAGGTTTCAAACTCAACCCGATCAAATTCCATCACAAACCAACTTTCCTTCTCAAACAGGTTTTGGGTCAACCTAACTAGAACTCGTTCCTACCGAGTTTCCAAGGTCAACCCGGCCAACCTACACCACACCAAGATGGTTTCCATCCCCATGATGGTTTTCAATCTCAAATGGGTTCTGTCTCACAGGAGGGCTTTCTTTATTCTAATGAGCAACCTGCTCATCAGAGTAACTTTTACGGGGATTTTGAACCTTTGGGTTTTGGTTATAATAGGAAAAAGCCCCGTAAAAGTTACTCTGATGAGCAAGTTGCCCATTAGAACCAGGAAAATCCGCATGTGAAACAAAGCCCACTTGAGATTTAAACCCACCATGGGAACGGAAACCATCTTGGTGTGGAGTCGGTTGGTCGGGTTGACCTTGGAAACTAAGTCGAAATGAGGTTTGGTTAGGTTGAACTGAAACCTGTTTGAGAAGGAAAGCTGGTTTGTGATGGAATTTGACCGGGTTGGGTTTGAAAACTTGTCTGTGAAGGTCTTGCATGCGTCAGTAGATGGATGTCTCCCAAAGTGATCCTCCGTTTTCCATTTTTTTAGATTTTCTCTTGAACCCCCCCCCCCCTCCCCCACCCTCTCTCTCTTTCTCTCTCTATATATATATATAGCGAGAGAGAGAGAGAGAAAGAGAGAAAGAGAGAAAGGAGGGTGGGAGAGGGATCCCACCATCTACTGCCACTTGCAGGACCTTTACAACTTTGTCTCACATGCGAATTGTTCTGGTTCTAATGGGTAATTTGTGATGGAAAAGGAAGATCACTTTGGGAGCCATCCATCTACTGCCGCATGCAAGACCTTCACAAACAAGTTTTCAAACTCAACCCGGTCAAATTCCATCACAAACCAGCTTTCCTTTTCAAACAGGTTTCAGTTCAACCTAATCGAACCTTATTTCGACTTAGTTTCCAGGGTCAACCCGGCCAACCTACACCACACCAAGATGGTTTCCATCCCCATGGTGGTTTTCAATCTCAAATGGGTTCTGTCTCACAGGAGGGTTTTTCTGATTCTAATGGGCAACCTGCTCATCACAGTAACTTTTACGGGGTTTTGAACCTTTGGGTTTTGGTTCTAATAGGAAAAAGTCCGTAAAAGTTACTCTGATGAGCAGGTTTCCCATTAGAACCAGGAAAATCCGCATGTGAGACAAAGCCCATTTGAGATTGAAACCCACCATGGGAATGGAAACCATCTTGGTGTGGAGTAGGTTGGTCGGGTTGACCTTAGAAACTAAGTCAAAATGAGGTTTGGTTAGGTTGAACTGAAACCTGTTTGAGAAGGAAAGCTGGTTTGTGATGGAATTTGACCGGTTGCGTTTGAAAACTTGTCTGTGAAGGTCTTGCATGCGGCAGTAGATGGATGGCTCCCAAAGTGATCCTCCATTTTCCATTTTTTGAGATTTTCCCTTGAATCCCCCCCCCCCTCCCCCACCCTCTCTCTCTCTCTCTCTCTTTATATATATATATAGAGAGAGAGAGAGGGAGAGAAAGGGAGGTTCAAGGAAAAACTTCAAAAAAATGGAAAACTAAAGAACACCCTTGGATCTCTCCACCTACTTCCGCTTGCAAGACCTTCACAGACAAGTTTTCAAACTCAACCTGGTCAACTTTCATCCCAAACAAACTTTCCTTTCTCAAACCCTTGGATCTCTTATTTCTACCGAGTTTCCAAGGTCAACCCGGCCAACCTACACCACACCAAGATGGTTTCCATCCCCACGGTAGTTTCAATCTCAAATGGGTTCTGTCTCACAGGCGGGTTTTCATGGTTCAAATGGCCAACCTACTCATCTGAGTAACTTTTACAGGGATTTTGAACCTTAGGGTTTTTGTTCTAATAGAAAAAAATCCCGTAAAAGTTACTATGATGAGCAGGTTGCTCATTAGAACCAGGAAAACCTGTCTGTGAGACAAATTCCGTTTGAGATTGAAAACCACCATTGGAATGGAAACCATCTAGGGGTGGTGTAGGTTGGTCGGGTTGACCTTGGAAACTCAGTGGAAACGAGGTCTGGTTAGGTTGAACTGGAAACTATTTGAGAAAGGAAATGGAAAGTTGGTTTGGGATGAAAGTTGACTAGGTTGAGATTGAAAACTTGTCCGTGAAAGTCCTGCAGGCGGCAGTAGGTTGAGGGATCCTAAGGTATTCTCAGTTTTTTATTTTTTGAGGTTTTCTCCTTGAACCCCCCCCCCCCCCCCGTTCTTTTCTCTCTCTCTCTCTCTCTTTATATATATATATATATATATATAGAGAGAGAGAGAGAGAGAGTGTGTGTGTGTGGGGGGGGGGGGTTCAAAGGAAAACCTCAATAAATGGAAAAGTGAGAATACCTTGGGAGCCCTACACTTACTGTCGCCTGCACGAGCTTTACAGACAAGTTTTCAAACTCAACCTGGTCAACTTCCATCACAAACCAGCTTTCCTTCTCAAACAGGTTTCCAGTTCAACCTAACCATAACTCATTTCCACCGAGTTTCCAAGGTCAACCCGACCAACCTACAACACACCAATATGGGTTCCATTCCCACGGTGGTTTTCAATCTCAAATGGGTTTTGTCTCACAAACAGATTTTCCTGGTTCTAATGGGTAACCTACTCATTAGAGTAACTTAATTGTTACGGGTTTTTTCCTATTAGAACCATAACCCTAAGGTTCAAAAGCCTCGTAAAAGTTACTCAGATGAGCAGGTTGCCCATTAGAACCAGGAAAACCCGCCTGTGAGATAGAGTCTATTTGAGATTGAAAACCACCATGGGTATGGAAACCATCTTGGTGTGGTGTAGGTTGGTCGGGTTGACCTTGAAAACTCGGTGGAATTGAGGTCTGGTTAGTTTGAACTGGAAACCTGTTTGAGAAGGAAAATTGGTTTGTGATGGAAGTTGACCAGGTTGAGTTTGAAAACTTGTATGTGAAGGTCCTGCATGCGGTAGTAGATGGGCGGCTCCCAAGGTGTTCCTCATTTATTTTTTGACGTTTTCCCTTGAACCCCCCCCCTCCCCCCCCCGGGGCCCTTTCTCTCTCTCTCTCCCTATATATATATATAGAGAGAGAGAGAGAGGGGGGGGGGGAGAGATAGAGAGAGGGGAGGTTCAAGGGAAAACCTTAAAAATATCGAAAACTAAGGAACACCCTTGGAGCCCTCCACCTACTATCGCCTGCAGGACCTTCACAGACAAGTTTTCAAACTTAACCTGGTCAACTTCCATCACAAACCAGCTTTCCTTCTCAAACATGTTCCCAATTCAATCTAATTAGACCTCATTCCCACCGAGTTTCCAGGCAATCAACTCATCCAACTTATACCACACCAAGATGGTTTCCATCCCCATGGTGGTTCTCAATCTCAAATAGGCTCTGTCTCACAGGCGGGTTTTTCCTTGTTCTAATGGGTAACCTGCTCATCAGAGTAACTTTTACCGATTTTTTTTCCTATTAAAACCAGAAACCTAAGATTCAAAGCCCTGTAAAAGTTACTCTGATGAGCAGGTTTCCCATTAGAACCAGGAAAACCCGCCTGTGAGATAGAGCCCATTTGAGATTGAAAACCGCCATGGGGATGAAAACCATCTTGGTGCGGTATAATGTGGTCGGGTTGACCTTGGAAATTTGATGGGAATGAGATCTATTTAGGTTGAACCAGAACCTGTTTAAGAAGGAAAGTTGGTTTCTGATGGAAGTTGACCAGATGGAGTTTGAAAACTTCTATGTGAAGGTCATGCAGGCGGTAGTAGATAGAGGGCTCCATCTCTCTCTCTCTCTATATATATATATATATATATATATATACATGGACAGAGAGAGGGGGAAGGGAGGTTCAAGGGAAAACTCAAAAAAATAGAAGACTGAGAAACACCATGGTATCCTTTTATCTGGACTTTATGCTTTGTGCATACAAGTAAATTAATTATCGAGTTCATTTTATATGGCTAGTTAACTTAAATATGCTCGTAATAATGCAATATATTATGTCATGTACATATTAGAATGGTTCTAGTATTTTTTTTTGTATTGAGCTATATTTTTATGATGAATTACTGCATTCATTTATGATTATTATCATAATTGGTAGGGTCCTTTTTCTCAAATGGTATGTTTCTAGTGTAGTTTCGAGTAATATAAAAGAATAGGAAACATAAAATTCACTATATGTTAGTTTACTAAATATTGTTATTGTAAATTGTCAAGTCTGAAAATTAATAAGTAAGCGAGTTTTATTTTGAATAGGTTTATTCTTATGTTTGGGGTCATGTCCAACTTTGTCGCCTAGGTTTATATATTTTGTACATTTGTGGATGATTACTCGCGGATCAATTTGATATACTTTATGAAAAATCATTTTATGGTGTCTTCATGACTTTTCAAGAGATTTACTCTTTGTCCAGGGCCATGCCTACCTGTGTCGTCTAGCTTACATATTTTGTACATTTATGGATGATTACGCTCATATAACTTAGATATACTTTATGAAAAACCATTATGTGGTGTTTTTTGATTTTTTGAGTTTTATTATGAGATTAGAACTCAATTTGCTTATCGTTCATGTACCAAAACCAAAGAGTAATGATCTCAAAGAATCTCTTGAGACTTGGGGGACCTCCCCAAAGTTAATCTTGATGGTTTGGTTCATTTTAAGGCACAACTAGTTGCTAAATGATATATTTTATCAGGATTTTTGTAACACATTCTCTTAAACGTTTAAACCGATTTTAATTCATTTATCTAGTTTGATGCATAATAAGAAAATAGGACTATGCACAAATTCACTGTAAATGATAGATATTTACATAGCATATATCAATTCCCCCAACCACACTCTTCAATATATGCATCATAAGAGTAATGTAATTCAATAAGTACTATATTTGATAATTCTTTTGGGTTAATGTTTTCGTAAGGGGCATTAATACCTTTTTTTCCAATGTTATTAAAAATAATTTTATAATTATTACAACTTTAAACAACACGTATAGATTCTTTTGGATTAGTTGATAAATTGATCAAACTTCAATTCCACAAGATTTCATGAATTCTAGCACATCAAATTATCTCTTTTAAAAACACAAATCAACCCTCTTCTTTTTAAATAATTAATTCACAATTTAAATAAAAGAGCAAATTGCATTTTAGTTTCTTTGTTATTCATTTTTTCTTGGTACGAGTTCCTATAAAACAATTTATTACACATTTGTTATCGTGGTATACGTTTTTGGTTTTTTTTTTTGACCGTTTTTACTAACGAATGTTAACTTTCATCTATTCAGTGAAGCATATTTTACTCTTTCTTTATTTTTCTCTAAAAACAAAGAATTCAAATAACTTATATATTATTACGTAATAATAAATTATAAGATATTATATATACACACACGTGGATTGTGACCCCACCTCCTTTCCTCCAGCACCAAACATCTTTTCTCTCTGATTTCATCATGCCCGGGGAGGGGGGGGGGGGGTAACAACATTGAAACTCCAATACTCTTTGCCGTCAACATCGAAGCTCAAAACTCCTATCTGACAACAATATCGAAACTCCAAGAATCCAACATCACCCACTTGCCTGTATGTTTTCAAAAATTGTTGCTTTAACATCTTTGTCTCTCTTTTTCCCCTCTCCATCATCGAGTCACAACAGTAAATTTGTTTCAAGATCTCGTTGGTTGGAGTCACAACTCACCTTTGCTTCTAAATCTTCGTTTGCTTCCACATATGCATCTGCATTGTTGTTCGTCCTTGATTATGTATGTTTAGATTTTTGTATGATTCAGGCTTATGTTTTTTGTCTAAACTTAGAGTTTGATTCAGGTTTAGATTTTTATTTGAACTTTAAGTTTGATGTAGGTTTACATTTTTGTTTGATTAGGTTTTTAACCTTGGAATTTGATTTAGAGTTTTTATTTTTTTTAGGATTTTTTTTATGTTTTTCATGTAATTAGGTTTTGATATTTAGGGTTGGTATCAAAAAATTCTGAATGAATACAAAATTGTTGTTTATGTTTAATGTTTGTGGTTGTATCTTGATATTCTTGATAGTTCATTGAATTGTACTTAAATTGGATGATGATTGGTGGTGTATAGTGATGGTGTAAGATGAAGGTGAAATGGTGGTTAAATTTCTTTTATGGAAAATAAGAAAGAGAAAAAAACTAACTGCCTTTAACAGATAGAAATTAACATTCGTTAATAGGATGGACCAAAACTAAGAAAAAATATAAATACCACAAGGAAAAATTGCAATAAAGAAAACTATAGGGACCAAAGTCTAGAAAAATGAAATGACATAATACACAGGGAAAGATTGCAATAAGAGAAACTATAGGGACCCAATTCTAGAACAATGCTATAATATAGGGACCGAAAATGTAAATTTAAGCTAAATAAAATGGTAAATGTGTCAAAGTCGCGAAAATTTCAGTTGAACATCAAGAAACAAAAATGGCGGAAGCCAGTGTGGAAGATACCAACGCTACGGCTGCCGGAAAATCACTGGTAAGACGTCTGAAAGGCCATAAAGCCATCGCCACCTGCTGTATCGCCTCCGTTGACCGCCCTGGTCTCATCGCCTCCTCCGACGAAGTACGCACCCTTTCTCTCGTCTTTACTGTTTCGGTTTTTGTTGTCGCTTTACTGTAATCCCTCCATTCCAAAATGGAGATGAACTCTTGAATTTTAAGTTTGCGTAGATTAACTTTTAACTACAGAATTGATTGAATTCTTTGTACATTACGGATTAAGGGATTATGTTGTTTTTGAATCAATAAGAAGACTGGCATTCACCTGTAATAAAAGTGTTATAGATTCTTGTATTTTATGAATTCTTCATAACTACATTAAATTACTTCGAGTTCTAGCTTACTAGTTCAGGAGGAGTAACTGTCCACTTTGAATTTGATTCGAGTTGGTTTTAATTTTTATTTGCATTCTTTAAACCTAACATTCATTTTTGGAGTCAATTGGATTAACATTCAGTTTTGACCTCAAAGGAATGTTTAAGTGTAACTCTGTTTTGGGGGAAAGAGCTACAAGAAGTTTATAATTTTGTTATGCTCTTTATTGGGTCAAAATTCACCTTATGATATAACATGATGTCAAAAGAATTAGCCAAAGATATATTAATTTATTGAATTATGTTATGATGTATACAGGATGGGCGTGTTTGCTGGTTTGACATGCGATGTAAAGATCTATTGCATACCATGGATATTGCACAAAATCCTATTTCCTCATTATGCTTCAAATCAGGTTTGTGTTATTGGTATTTGATACTTTTATAGCAATTTTATCTTTGTGTTCTTAAGGTTTTTTCGTGATTTACTTGATTGTTAACATGTTTAGCTTTCATAGTTGACCTCCATTACTACAAGAATTTGTGCATACCTTTGCAGGGAATGAAGATATTATATATGCTTCCTCAGAAAATGAAGTGAAGGTTTTTGATATACATATGGTAATCTTTACGTTTTCTTTTCTTTATATTACCCCCTTTATTTCATAAAATAGTCTGCAGATGATTTTTAAGAGTCAAAACATAGCAATCCTAATTCATTATTCATACGATTTTCTTTAACTTTGTAATACGAATATTTGTAGTATAATTATTTGTTCCATGCTTATTCTTAGAGGCTGCAATAATACTGAAATTCATTCTTACAGCTTGCCTCATGGAAGCCATTGGAGAGTTACAACTACAATAAAGAAGAGATAAACCAGGTTCAGATTCTCATCATCATTTATCCAAAATTACTTTCTTTGTTATTATTTTGGTCATGTATTACAGGTAATTGCGGGATATGTGAAGGCTAACAATAACATATGCTAGTTTATTTTTGTGAGCATGGAACTTTATAAGGCCATGATTGGTATATGGTCTAGGAATAAAATTTTATGTTTCTTTGACCTTTTCTTATGACATTTAATATTTTTCTTTGGGATTTAGTTCTAAATAACTTGCATTGGATTTGCTTTCCCAACTTCTCTTATCCAAGGAACTTATACTATTTTCCCCATCTTAGTTATCTATTTTTCTTTTTCTAAACTCGGAAGCTACTGATAGATGGGCGCCATTTACATCATAGTTGAACATACACTTCTTTTTATGCAGATCACATGCAACTCAAAGTCATCATTTCTTGCCGCTGCAGATGATGGTGGTGATATAAAGGTTTGTTAATTTGGTTGATGGATTTTTTTCCTTTAATTTGGGTATCTTATATACATGAGATAGACTATAAATAGAGTGGGAGTGCCAGGAGATAACTATACTTATTTTCAATTGTCAAATAGAATCGAGTGAGTGAGCATTCTTAGGAAAGTTGGTCTACCTGTCGAAAATAGACCATATCATTAGGAGAGTTGGCTCATCTCTCAAATATAGGATGTTCACTTGTTTATTAAGTCTTTTTGTTGTTAATTTGTTCGGTTTCTTTGTCCGTTATCAGTATATTTCGTTCCAGTTCTTATTAATTTACTCATGTTAGTAAAGCTGTTCTCGATGTATTGACTATGCTTATTGTCTTTGCAGATTATTGACATACGCCAAAAGTGTCTTTATAAGACATTAAGAGCTGCTCATGAAAGTGTATCTTTAAATCAACCATCTAATGTGGTTTCTTAATCAATAAGCTGTTCATTTGTAGATGAGAACATCACTTCATAATCAGACATCTTCTTATATGTGCCCATAACACAAATAAGAACATGCACACAAAAACAATACAAAATAAAAAAAGAAGGAAAAAAGGAGTCCCCTTTTGATTTCCTCACTAGTTTCTTTTTTCATTTATATAGCCTTTTGTTGTAAATGATGTGTGCATTTAGGTGCTTGTCAGCTTAACGTATTTTTAGATATGTAGCAGTGTGCAGTTTCTTCCTTGGAGACCTTGGGAAGGTATTCTTTTTCACATTGTTTCATTGCATGTATCCTTGTGTGTTTTTCTTTTATACATCATCCATTGCTTTGTGTCTGAAAATAAATATAATCATGGTTATTTTTATATGTTTTGACTAGATATCTTAGACAGTAATTGAGTCCTCTTGACAAGGGCTTCTACATTGCTATCTTTTTATATATAGGTCAAGGTAGAGTCCTACATATATATATATATATATAGGGTCAGGTTCAGGGGAAAACGCCAAAAAAGAGAAAACTGAAGAACACTTGGGAGCCCTCCATCCGGACGGTATGCACAAATGCATACTAGTAATTTGTAACATGCATTTATGCATATATATGCACTAATGCATTTATGCATATATATGCACTAATGCATATATATGCACTGGTGCATAGAAAAAAAAACAGCTTCAATCGCTTGTGTGCATTTGTGCATACTATCCGGATGAAGGGATCCTAGGGTGTTCTTCAGTTTTCTCTTTTTTTAGCGTTTTCCCGTGATTCTTCCTCTCTCTCTCTCGCTCTCTATATATATATATATAATCCTAATATAATTAGGAAAGATCTACTAAAGGATAAGCATCATAAATTAGTAATATATGGGGAATAAATCCGTATTATATTCTATCAAGATATATTCGTTGTATCTAAAGAAGCCTAAGGCCTTGTTTGTTTTTTTCATTTTAAGCTCTTAATCATCACTTATTTAATCATCACTTATATCTGATACGTTTAGACGTTTTATAACTATTTCAGAACTGAAATCAGACTTCAGACTTGGTACCTCTTAAAAAACAAACGCCACCTAAGATTACCATATTGCTAGTATAAGAGGTCATGTAATACTAGTATTTATATTGGTTTAGAAATGCTAATCTTTTTTTTGCAAATTTATGTGGTTTATAAACATTATTTAAGGTCTAATGTGCTTTTAATATTTCTATTTAAATGCATATGCAATTCATTGAGTTGGTTGAGATGATATAAAAACATTCTTTTGCAGTAATTACTGGCGGGCTTGATTCAAAGCTTATAATGTGGGACTTCTCCAAAGGACGACCATTCAAAGTTATGGACTTGGGTATGAATATGCTGAATTGCAATTTCAGTCTTGCTAGACGTATTAATATTTTGTGTCTTTGTTACAAGAAAAGGTCTTTATAGAAACAGCCACTCTACCCATCTGGGTAGAGGTAAGCTTCTGTATATAGCTTACCCTCCCCAGACCCTAATATAAAATCAGATGCGAGAAAGAATCATAGGGCCTGTTTGTTAGCAGGCTTAATTAGCTTAATGAGACTCACAACTTATTCGGTCAGCTATAGATGACTGTTGGTAGTGGCTTAATGATATAGAAAGTGGCTTATTCAGTAAGATTATTTGGAGGAGCTTTATGCAGAAAGCCAAGTTTTTTCCAATTAAAATACATGCTCATTTCATCTATGAAATAACCCTCCCAATCTATAGAGACATATTAATCCACACAGACAACTTTATCCATACAGGACTTAATGGAAAACCAACTAAACAGCCCCTATAGTCTCCATGCATTTCAAACTTTTTGAAGCACTCGGGTTTTCACATTCAGACACTTTTTCAGGAAAGTCTGATCCAGACAGTAGTAATGCGGCCCAATGCTTCAATCCTGCTTTCGTTCATGCAATTGCAGTTCCTGAAGTTGATATGTTAGAAAAATTCGACAAAATATGTGTTGTGGCCCGAGGTGATGGTGTTGTTGATGTTATTAACATCGAATCAGAATTTTCTGCTGCCAAATCCAAGAGTTCTTCAAAACTGAGAAAAGGTGGTCAAAAATCAAGATCAAATGGAAATGCTTCATCTCCAAATTCTGAAAACCAAGATCAAAATCAAAGAACGAGATTGCGTTTGGATTATTCCTCTGGAGGGCATACTGCTGCTGTATCGTGTGTGTAAGTAGTCATTTTTTTTTTCAGTACAAAAAATTGGTAAATTACTAAAATACCCATATGGCAAAACTTGTTGCCACACTTTTGGTGTGACATTAGACCGGGACAGGATAGGGACTGAGTGGGACAAAAAAGCAACCAAAATAGGTGGAATTACTAAAATACCCATTCTCAAAACTTGTTGCCACACGTTTGGTGTGACATTAGACCGGGACAGGATAAGACTGAGTGGGACAAAAATTGACAAAATTGGTAAATTACTAAAATACCCATGTCAAATTAAAACCCTAAAACCTTTCACAGTTCTTTCACTAGCATCTCGCTTGTCTAGTCCCGTCAAATACCATTTTTTATGTCCAAACTGACATTTTACAAATTTCAAATAAGAAAGTAAACACTGTTTATATTAGGTTTGTGTGTAAAATGGTCATTTTGACCAAGAAAGTCAAATAACTATTGATTTTTTCTCTTATTTTGTACTAATGTAAACTATTGAAAGATTGAAACTTGTTTATAATTGTGACATAGGGCATTTTCTATGTTTGGGGAGAAAGGAAGGTACATAATATCAGGGGGAAATGATAAAGCTGTGAAGGCTTGGAACTGGTCGAGATTTTTTGAAGCCGATCAAACTTGTGACAATAATGACTTTCTACATTTGAACATAAATTTGAGCAGAAAAGTAAGTTGATCCTCTCTCTTTCGTTTATACTCCCTCTGTCTCACTCATAACTAAACAAACCCAGTATATCTCACCCTCCCTTTCATATATAATATTATATATATATGAGGCGGGTTCATACGAGAACGCTAACTATTTACGAGAATACGAGAAACGTTTTTCATGTACAAAATCATATGTGATTTTACACTAACTGGAGCGAGCGACTTTTGGGGACACTTAAGTCGCATGGGAAAAGTCACCCGGGTCATTTATGATTTTGTACATGAAAAAAAAAATTCATGTACAAATGATTGGTTGAGGATTGTCCTCGTATTTTCTTAAATTGTTACCGTCCTTGCATGAACCTCTCTCTCTCTATATATGGTTGATTTCCGTTACAAACCAACTAATTCTTACAAACCGTACAAACCGCATTCAACCAATAAATTTCACGTTTTCTTAATTATGAGAGTTGATTAGTCAATGATATATGAAAAAATTTCATCGAAAATACATAAGGGTTGATTAATCAAGAATATGTGAAACAAGATTCATCAAAATGAGAATTTCATGAAACAATTTTATTTTCATGTAGAAACAAAAATATATGAATAATTTCATGAAGAAAAGAGTTATATGAAACAATTTCATCATATTAAACACTTTTATGAAAAAAAATTATCCAATTAAACAATGAATCACACGGTTTGTACGGTTTGTAAGAATTAGTTGGTTTCTAAATGAAATCTCCCCCCCCCCCCTATATATATATATATAGAGAGAGAGAGAGAGGGAGGTTCAACCGAGAACTTTGTAAATTTAAAGGAACACCTTGTGGACCATATATGATATGGGTCCCACACATTAAAAAATTATATCTGATTCAATGGTGGGCCCCGTTGAATCAGATATGATTTTTTAATGTGTGGGACCCACATCATATGTGGTCCACAAAGTGTCCTTTTGTTCCTTTAAAGAGGGGGTGCTCTCGTATGATCTCCCCATTAAATCGTATATGATTTTTTATTGGTGGGACCCACATCATATGTGGTCCCAAATGAGTCCTTTTGTTCTTTTAAATTTACAAAGTTCTCATTTGAACCTCTTCCTATATATATATATATATATATCCCACCTGAGGTGGGATCCGGAGAAGGTAATAATGTCGGTTTATATAACTTTTAACTCGTGACTTATGGTTATTTATGTATGTGGCTAGGTCAATTGGTTGTGCACCACCCCTACTGATTCAGAAAATCTTGTTGTATGCGATACGTCTAAAGTAGTGAAGGTTTATACAGTTGCATAATGAGCTATAAGCTTCCCCGAGCCGAGAAGTGATAAGGATCCTTTGGTTAAAATGCCTTTTTGACTGCATGTTCTTTTATAAATCCATGACTTTTTGACAGGTTTAAGAATGTCACTGTAAAACAGTATATTGTCATATCCATACACAAGAATGACTAGAAACTTGCTAGAAGACTCTGGATTTAAAATCACTTTGTCAGGAGGTCATTTAGTTGAATAACCTGGAGCAAGAAGTTGTTGATTAGAAGGCTAAATGAGTTTTTGTTAGCAGGTTAAATCGATGGTCTTAGGACATAAAACTTGTAGTTATGTTTTGTATGTTAGAAGGGGATTTCAGTTGGGGGCGGATCTGTGTGGAGGCATTCGGTGGCACGTGCCATTTGCTTCGTGTATATGTCTTAGTGGAAAAGAATTGTGTTTTTGAAGGGTATTATTGTAATGTTTATACATATGATAGAAGTTTGTGGTGGTTGAGCTGGTTTAAGTTCTCGGATTAAAGTGTCTTGCTTGAAATGACACGGGTTTGAATCGCGCTTTTAGCGTTATACCTGTTTTTCAGATTTTATTTTATAGCTTTTGTGAATGAATTGAATAGCAACGGTGAAGTTGAACCTGTGACCTTTCATTTGCAAATGCAAGCAACCAACCAACTAATGAATTAATCTATTATGATTTTGTGAAGAAAAAATTGAGTGTTCAGTATTTGGTAAGACATGACAGGACTGGACAAGACAAGACTGGTTAAATGACTAATTTACCCCTAGGTTCTTCAGTGTTCTTTTACCAAATAACAATTTACTTTTACCAAATAACAATTTAAATGAACGTTAACAAATAATATTTGAATACAAAAACCAC
This sequence comes from Silybum marianum, assembly GCA_036898165.1. NCBI lineage: Eukaryota > Viridiplantae > Streptophyta > Magnoliopsida > Asterales > Asteraceae > Silybum > Silybum marianum. The sequence goes on along the minus strand of CM072536.1, from coordinate 4,395,001 downwards.
CTAACATAAATATTGATTAAAAAGCTCATATTTACAAATCAAGACTTTAACAACATGTTTACCAACACGCGTCTTACACAAAAATTCAAATGTTTATCATTGTGTACCAAAAGACATACAAATGTTTATCGACTAATATAAATATTGATTGTTGGTGTTATGTTCTATGTGTGTTACCTTGCCCGGTTGTCCCATCCCAGTTTTAGCCTAGCGGAGATCCCCGCCTCAGGACTCGATTTAGCTGGCATTCTTGGGCTCGATCGGGACGGTTGAACCAGATTCTCTACTAGGTCGGGGTAAAACACCATGCCTGCGTGTACTATAATTAACATTCATGAATTATCATATACAAATAATCTTTGTTGTAATGCATAAATAAACCTTCCTCCTGTGTTTGTTTGATAAATTCCTTATCGACAGATAATTTGTGTCCATCTAATCAAATAACTCTTGATAACGAAAATCATAGTCTCTCATGTGTTTTCTTTCTCAATCCTAGAATTCATTTATATATTTGTCGGCATGAGAACCATCAAAAAGTTATTATGTTTATATCTTTTGAAAATCAATTATATAAATACCTTTTTGTTCTGTTCATTTCCGGCCTAACATAGGACAAATAAGTGTTTTTAACCTACTACTAACTTGATTATAAGATAAAAGAGTATTTATAAAAAAAATGACCACGTATTTAAACCATATGTGATTCGAACAGGGTAAACTTGAAGTTAGATTAGACCAGTGGACTAGAAATACAGGAGATTGACTGGTAAATTATATGTGGTCGGGTTTCTCGAGTTGGGTTCATATGAGCTTAACTCATTTCAACTTTACCATTGTATTGTAAACCAATAAATCATCGGGTCAGTTTGGGTTAGACCATTATTGTTTTTATTGAAACTAACATAAGAGATTATTTTCATATCAAAATACAATCCATAATGACCATTATTATTTTTATTAAAACATGGGGACCTTTTTCATAGTTTTATGTAAACTACAGGAAACAAATTGTAGTTTACTCTTTTTAGAATGATTAATATAGACGTATTATTTAATTTTTCATTTAGAAATTAGAATACTAAATTTATGTTATTAATATAAATAATAACATAAGTTTGTTTTTATGTTTTTCTATATTTTAATTGATATATTATATCATAATCTATGAAAAAAATTATATTATCCAAAAGAAATTTGGATTTAAAATACGTCTTAAGTTTGTTCACCGTGGTTTGTCAAAAACAAATACTTTTAATTTTTATAGTTTTGAAATTATAAGTTGGTTATTATAATTTTAAAAAATGTATGAATTTATTCTTCTAATGATTGTTAAATAAAGGACATTTTTGTTCTTTTATCATTTTTTGGCTTTTACCAAATAAAAAACTAAAACAATCAAAATCATAAAATCAATTTTGATCTGGTAAAGACAAAAAAGAATTAAAAGAACAAAAATATCCTACGTTTAACGAAACTTTTTAATAGTCTTTTAAATGAAGGAATTAAATCAAGATGTTTTTATAGATACCATCTTGTAAATTCAAAAATATAGGAACAAAATTTATAGTTTACTTTAAAATATTTATTAAATTATTTGGTGGCAAATTTGTAATAAAAAAAGACATAAAAATATGACCAAAAATCATTACATCAACTTAAAGTTGTACATGATGCATAAAAACTTGTACCTTGATCAGTTCATCTGTCAATGGTGACACCGATGCTAACTTCAACCGCATTCCTTCAAATTCCCGCAAAAACTTTCAAATCTCACCGCCATGAAAATCATCTTTCCTTTGCTTCAAGATCTCAATTCAACAAAGACACCAACATCCCAACCTCCATACCAGCAACCCTTCACTTTCACTTGTGTTAAAATGCCACACCAACCATATTCTAATACCCTAGCGAACGTATTTCAGCTCCATATAAAGAAATCGATCAAGAACAGAAGGAATCACTCAATTCAATTTGAGTTTCAATTTCGAAAACCCTAACGAATTGGGGGTAAAATGATGAAGGCGGAAATGCCCAATTGCAGCACTTGTGGCGAGCAAGTAGGGTTTCAATCTGATGGAAGTGGAGTGTTTGTGGGTTGCCATGAGTGTAATTTCCCGATTTGTAAGTCGTGTTTGGATTATGAGATCAAGGAAGGAATCACTGCTTGCTTACAGTGTGGTACACCTTATGATAATGGTATAATTATATTACTCTTTTATCTCTATTGTGAATCCCCTTTTTTTGTTTTTTGATTTCCATATGAACTTAGAATTGTTTAGAATTTCTTAATATGTTGTCATGATATGTTTATATAGGGATCCAACAGTCACTTAATCAGGTGGAATTAATGATTATTAAGATGAAATTCATAGATGAAAGTGTAGAATATGAATGTTGTTTTTGATCATTGAAAGCCAGATCTAGGTGTTAGTAATTGTTATCTTTTGATTTTAATGCCAATTAAAAAAAATTAGAAACATAGATTTACAAATTGTCTGTGTGGATTAATCTTATATCATTAAGTCACTACCAAACAGTCATGTATAGCTAAGTGAATAAACTGTGAGTCCCATTAAGCTCATTAAGCTGCTAACAAACAGACCCTTATCTATCCCTCAATTATTACCAAAAATAGGGGAAAAGGAAGGTAAGATATACACAAACCTTATCTTTATCCCTAAAGATAGAGAGGTTGTTTCCTTGAAGACCCTTGACTTACGAAACCCTGTGAATACAAAAAATTTCAAGCAATTCTTTGTTTCGATGACAATGGGCAAATAAGTAATTTTGACTTGAAATCTTTCCCAAAGCGGAAATTTTTCAATTTTCATGGAAAATCAGAAAATGAAAGAATTACAATTTTCACGGAACATGAAGGTATTTATTTGGAATTTCGAATTAGCATAACCTACTTAAACTTTCTCTCATATTTTCCAAATTACACAGGGAGCTTAACAAACGTTGATGTGGCTGAAAAGGAGCATGTCACCCACACTACTATGGCTGGTCACCTTAATAGCAATCAGGTAAAAGTCATGAAACATGACCATTTAATCATCTTTTTTCAAAAGTCTGAATGAGTTCAGACAATTTTCTAGCATCTTGATGTATACCCATAAGAGCTTTTTTAAGTAATTTATCTTCCCATCTTTTTTTTTGGTGAAGGATGCTGGACTTCATGCAAGAAATATAAGCACTGTGTCAACGGTGGACAGTGGTGAGTTTTATTGAATTTTTGAGTCAAGTGGAATTTTTAGCATTTTAATTTAGAATCATTTCTTTTGTGTTTTTGCTAATTTGTTTGCTATTTTCGTTTTCTTTTTTATGAAGACATGATTGATGAAGGTGGGAATCCAATCTGGAAGAACAGAGTTGAAAGTTGGAAGGATAAGAAGAACAAGAAAAAGAAGGCAGTCAGTAAGGCTGCTAAAGAAGTTCAAATTCCTATAGAGCAACAAATGGATGAAAAGCAGGAGTAAGTGTGTGTGTGTGTGTGTGTGTGTGTGTGTGTATATATATATAACTGAGGAACACCCCAGTAACCATTCATCCGGACGGTATACACATATGCATACAAGTAATTTGTAAGCAATTTGTCCGGTATGCACATGTGCATGACATGCACACGAGCATAAAAACCAAGAAACAACTTCAGTTACTTGTATGCACATGTGCATATTGTACAAATGAACGGTTACCAGGGTGTTCCTCAGTTTTTCATTTTTTTGGAAGTTTTTCCCCCAAACCTCCCTCTCTCTCTCTCTCTCTCTATATATATATATATATATATATGATGTTTTGCAAGGATTACGTTGTGAGAAGCGATAATTGTTTGTGCAGATCGGCAGGGACAATGCAACCACTTTCACAAATAATTCCAGTTCCAAAGAGCCAAATTACACCATATCGGGTTGTGATTATTCTACGATTGATCATTTTGGGGCTTTTCTTCCATTACAGACTAACAAACCCAGTTGAGAGTTCTTATGGTTTGTGGCTGACTTCTGTTATTTGTGAGATCTGGTTTGCTATTTCTTGGGTTTTGGATCAGTTCCCTAAATGGTATCCTATTAATAGGGTTACTTTCACTGATGAGCTATCTGCAAGGTAATATCATGTGTATTCACACACTTATTCACATATGAATAAACAATCATTCACATGTGAATAAACAAGAATTCACATATGAATAAACAAGATTATTCAAAGATGATCCAATATTAATAGTAGATTAACGGTTACCTCAGGTATGAAAGAGAAGGTCAACCTTCAGAACTTGCTGCCGTTGACTTCTTTGTGAGCACAGTCGATCCTTTGAAAGAACCTCCACTAATTACTGCAAATACCGTTCTTTCAATCCTGGCCGTTGACTACCCAGTTGATAAAGTCTCCTGTTATGTCTCTGATGATGGTGCTGCAATGCTTTCATTCGAATCCCTCGTGGAAACCGCAGAGTTTGCAAGAAAGTGGGTCCCATTCTGCAAACGGTTCTCAATAGAACCACGGGCACCAGAATTTTACTTCTCCCAAAAGATCGACTACTTGAAAGATAAAGTTCAGCCAACGTTTGTAAAGGAACGTAGAGCAATGAAAGTAAGTATCTTTTTAAATTATTTACACACTTAATGCCAACATATTTAGTTTTATAAATATAGTTGTATTAAAGATTAACATACGAATATAACATTATTTTCATCTTTTTTTATTATTGCAGCGAGATTATGAGGAATATAAAGTGCGAGTAAATGCTTTAGTAGCAAAAGCTCAAAAAACTCCGGATGAAGGATGGACGATGCAAGATGGAACACCTTGGCCTGGAAATAACACTCGTGATCACCCTGGCATGATTCAGGTTCGACTACCCATTTCAACGTTATCACTTTTCATTTCATTTTTACCAATATTTTTAAAAAATAACAACCAATTTTAATATAATTGTCGCTAAATAAATAACCTCCATTTTTGTACATTTTTCAGGTTTTCCTAGGACATAGTGGGGCCCATGACATTGAAGGAAACGAGCTTCCTCGGCTAGTTTATGTCTCTAGAGAGAAAAGACCTGGATATCAACACCACAAAAAAGCCGGTGCTGAAAATGCTCTGGTAAATCCCAAAACTACAAAATAGCTGCTCTGCTCTTTGGGGTAGAGGTCAGGTCTGCATACATCTGAATGTGGACCCCACCTCAGGGTGGGATACAGTATAATGGTCTCTTTTGGGTTTTTTTTGGTTTACTAATGTTACCCATTTTAGAAGAAATAGGTGATCCTTTACTAAGGATTCCGTTACTAAATTTTGTTACTATGTTTTTTTTATTTTTCAGGTAAGGGTGTCGGCAATTCTCACGAATGCACCCTATATACTTAATCTGGATTGTGATCACTATGTAAACAATAGTAAGGCGGTTCGAGAGGCGATGTGTTTCTTGATGGACCCACAAGTTGGTCGTGATGTATGTTATATCCAATTCCCTCAGAGATTTGATGGCATTGATCGTAGTGATAGATACGCCAATCGGAACACGGTTTTCTTTGATGTAAGCCTCATATTCCATTTTATATATATATATATATAATGATGGTTAAATGGTACTTCCCTCCGTCCCAAAATAAGTATATCCATATTTTTCTTTTAGTTTGTCCGAAAATAAGTGTCCACTTTCAAAGTAAGGTGGCGTTTGTTTTTTAAGAGGTGCTGAAGTCTGAAGTCTAGTTTCAATTCTGAAATGGTTATGAAACGTTTAAACGAATCAGGCATAAGTGGTGTTTAAGAGCTTAAAATGAAAAAACAAACAAGGCCTAAGTGTCTACTTTCCAATTCTATTCTTCACTTATAAGATGGAGAAATTCATTACTCCCTCTATCATCAAGGGTAAAATTGACATTTAGCAATCTTTATCGTTCATAACAAAAAATTTCTTGTTTGTTAATTTTCAGGTTAACATGAAAGGATTAGATGGTATTCAAGGACCGGTTTATGTAGGAACAGGTTGTGTTTTCTATCGGCAAGCTTTATACGGTTATGGACCTCAATCTCTACCAAGATTACCACCGAAATCTTCTTCTTCGTCTTCTTGTTGTTGTTGTGGACCCAAGAAACCCAAGAAAGATCTAGAAGAGTTTCAACGTGATTCTAGAAGGGATGATTTAAATGCCGCCATTTTTAACCTTAAAGAGATTGAAAGTAAGTATACTTTATTAAAGCACTTGGTTTTTAACTAACATTTTGAAACCAATTTGCAAATTTTAATATTATGTGTGTATATATATATATATTTACCTATATCTTTGCAGGTTATGATGAATATGAGCGATCTTTACTCATCTCTCAAATGAGCTTCGAGAAAACTTTTGGAATGTCGTCTGTATTTATCGAGTCTACGTTAATGGAACACGGAGGACTAGCCGAGTCTGCCAACCCTGCAACAATGATCAATGAAGCAATTCATGTTATTAGTTGTGGATATGAAGAGAAAACCGCATGGGGTAAAGAGGTAAATTTAACTTCTTCATTCAGTAGATTTTAACTGCTTGACTTTTTTAGTCAAACTTGTTACTTCAAAATCGAAAATTGGTACAAATTTTTGTTGCAAATTAACGTGATTGTTTTCCGGGTTCGTAGCATTTATTAAGAAGTTTCTTCTAGTAATCTATTTATTCATCAAGATCTTATAAATCATTTAGATCGTGAAGGTCAAAACCCATCTGTTTGACTTTGACCTATTATATCTTAAGTTGTTGAGAGGAAAGTTCAAATGCGAACTCAAATTTGGTTGTGAATGTGAGGACAAATGAGAGCGCAACACATGTCATATTTAGACTGAATAATGAAGGAAAATATTCAATCTGAATGTAGCGTTATTCAGTCTGAATAATACTACATTACTACATTCAGACCGAATAATACTACACTCAGACTGAATAATACTACATTCAGTCTGAATATACTATATTCAGATTGTATAATACTACATCCAGTCTGAATATTTTACCTTGCCCCAAGTTGTTGATCTAAATTATATGCAATATCTCGACAGATTGGGTGGATATATGGATCGGTTACTGAAGATATCTTAACGGGATTCAAGATGCATTGTAGAGGATGGAGATCGATATATTGCATGCCGGTTCGACCTGCATTTAAAGGGTCGGCTCCTATCAATTTATCCGATCGGTTGCACCAAGTTTTGCGATGGGCTCTTGGATCAGTCGAGATCTTTTTGAGTAGACATTGCCCGTTATGGTACGGATGGGGTGGCGGCCGACTTAAATTGCTACAAAGACTTGCGTATATAAATACTATCGTATATCCGTTCACATCTCTACCTCTTGTTGCTTATTGTACGTTGCCCGCTATCTGCCTTCTAACTGGAAAGTTCATCATACCAACGGTAATTCCGAATCCCTTTTCCTAAATTGAAGCAAATTGAAAGAGTTAAATATATAATTTAAATTGGATGAAAAGCGTTTATTGTCGGTAAGTAGTTGAGTTAGTTACCTTCTAGTTACCATAAGCTAGCTTGTTTTTTGAGCTTATTGAAAAAGCCCCGTTTGATTAGCTATAAGCTAAGTAGTAGCGTTTCAATAAGCTCCAGGGGTTTTTTCCAAAAAAATAAATTTTTTCCAATTATGCCCCTTATATTTTTCAAATTAATTTTTTAACACGTCTTTTTAAGTCATTTTACATTGTAAGCTAACTTATTTTTTGAGCTTATTGGAAAAGCCTCGTTTGGTTAGCTATAGCTAAGCAGTAGCATTTCAATAAGCTTCCGGGGTTTTTTCCAAAAAATTTCAATTTTTTCCAATTATGCCCCTTGTATTTTTCAAATTAATTTTTCAACATGTCTTTTTAGGTCATTTTACATCGTCGTCAAAGCTTTATCAATTAGTGTTTACCTAACATGACTAATTTATCAGCCAACAACTATGTTTATCACATCTGGCAACTATAAGCTAGCTTATTTTTTGAGCTTATTGAAAAAGCCTCATTTGGTTAGCTATAAGCTAGGTAGTAGCGTTTCAATAAACTTTAGGGGTTTTTCCAATTATGCCCCCTTGTATTTTTCAAATTAATTTTTTCAACACGTCTTTTTAGGTCATCTTACATCATCATCAAACCTTTATCACTTACTGTTCACCTAACATAACTAATTTATCAGCTAACTTATCAGCCAAACAACAGCTACATTTATCATCACCTACCCTTAAATTACTAACATTTTTTTCATTTATTATTCGAACCAGCTTTCCAACCTAGCAGCCGTTTGGTTTCTTTGCCTCTTCATGTCAATCATTACGACTAGTGTCCTCGAAATCCGATGGAGCGGTGTTAGCATCGAAGAACTATGGCGTAACGAACAATTTTGGGTCATCGGTGGTGTTTCCGCCCATCTCTTTGCCGTTTTCCAAGGATTCCTTAAAATGTTAGCGGGTGTCGATACTAACTTTACCGTCACCACAAAAGCGGCCGATGATCTTGAATTTGGAGAGCTTTATATGATCAAATGGACGACCGTTTTAATCCCGCCAACCACCCTTCTCGTTCTCAACTTGGTGGGCGTGGTGGCGGGATTTTCGGACGCCCTTAATAAAGGGTACGAAGCGTGGGGCCCGCTGTTCGGGAAAGTGTTTTTTGCGTTTTGGGTGATTCTTCATTTATACCCGTTTTTGAAAGGTCTTATGGGTCGGCAAAATCGGACTCCGACTATTGTTATTTTGTGGTCGGTTTTATTGGCGTCGGTTTTTTCGCTTGTGTGGGTGAAGATCGATCCGTTTGTTAGTAAGGGTGATCCGAATGCTACGCAAGGGTGTATCGCGATCGATTGTTGAGGATGAATTTAAGTTTTGAAATGTAGATCTTTTTTGGTCTAAATGAATGTGGTTTTAAGTTGGTTTATTTTTTTTATTTTTTTGGGATATATTTGTTTGTATTTTATGTAAGTTGTATTGATGGGAAAACTTTGAATGTAAAAGAAGAATTCATCATATGATATATATATATATATATATATATATATAATCTAAAAGTTTTTTGTGAAGGGTATCCTAAGCTATGTGTAAGGATTAATCCCGGTAAATTATGACTGCAATATATCAGCTCTGATAAATTCAGTGGTCATAATTGTTGTGTACGCCTGGATTTGAATCTTGGGCATATGGGATATTCCACCATATCCCCCAGGGCCTCAACCAGTATGCCACAACTCTTGTGGTTAATATTATAGATAGTTTGTTTGTGATAGAGGACAAGTCTACATAAAATATAAATATTTGGACTCATTATGAATCGTTTTATAAATATTCGGAACTTGTTCGTGTTCTTGTGTTTTTAGTTATTTTTCTTGTTATTCAAACATATTATATACAAATAAATATTTGGACTTGTTATTATCAAATCATTGTATAAAACTCGGTGTATTTAAATAAACCCGCTAACAAATTAATAAATAAGTTATTTATACAATTAAGTTCGGGATTTTGTTTTAAGAAGAGTTGGACTTAGAGAATTCTAGATTCGGAATGATCCGGATGAATTTAAGAAGATTGAAAACCTTCTTGAAATATTGTTCATGAAATTGTTGGAAATTTGATCAAGTTTGGATCAGAGATAGAGCCAATCAGGGTCTAGACTGTAGATTCACAGTTTTGGACCGTAGAATTATTAGAACTGGAGCATGGAACCAGAGTTCTGATACAGATGTAATAGATCTCAAATCTTATCCATTATCCGTTATAACTGTTCTTAACCGTCCGTAACTGTCGATTTATTGTATAAATATGTAAACAAGAATTTGATTTATATTATAATTTACTCGTAAAAGAATTCTATGGAGTATGACTTTTTAGAGTAAGCTACATTCTTGGTCATTGTGGTATACCCAATATTTAGATCGAGTCCCTATAACTTATTAAGCATGTCCATGGTTTCTAATATTTCGTTTTCATAACAACGTGGTCTCTTGAGTAAACAACGTTCACTTGAGCTTCGTATATGGAGGCAGATACCCTATCAGATGAGATAACTTTTGTTTTTTAGACTTCCCCAATAGTAAAAAATTAGAAAATATTTTAGAGGAACCAATCCACCACCGGCCACCGCCAACGTCAGGACCACTACCAACAATCATATCCAAACACAAATGAAACGGTTTCTTGTTCATGTTCATGGCTTCTTAGTTATTATTTTTGTCCTTCGTGCACTTTATACCAATAAATTGGCATCATTATCACCAATTTTTTGTATAAAACTCGTATATTTAAAACAAAAACCTAACAATTAACAAATAAAATGATTATAATTTTAAGTTAGGGCTTTTGTTTTAAAATACATGAGTCTTGTACAATATTTTGTTGATAATGAATCCAATTTGTTTGTTTATTAATTTGGTCGGATAATGCGCATGAAGAACAAAAACAAAAACAATAAATATGAACCCATGAACAAGAGGAAGAATCAGTTTATTTGTGTTCTGATTTGCGACGATCATTGGTAGCGGTCCAAAGGATGGTGGGTGGCGGTCAGTATAGCGGGGGTGGTGGTGACAAGTGGTGGGTGGGGATTAGGTCTTCAAAAAAAATTCCAATTTTTTTATCTATTAAGAAACTTAAGGAAGGCTTAAATAGGCAAATTTTCCTTCCTCTGAGGGCACACACATTTATTCATTTAACCAAGCGCAAATGAAAGTTGGCAAAAGAATGGTTTCTTCATTGAACGAATCTTGAAATATAAATCTAAAATAAAAAAACGAATTAGATCTTTGGTCTAATGAATACATACTCTAGATGGGGGATTAGATTTTTATTTTTTAATTTATCGAAAAACGCGATGGATTATTAAGGGGGTGTTTGGTTAGAGGTATTATGTAATAATCAATCAGAATAAAAATAAAAGAAATTGTTTGGTATTATATAATATAATTGACTCATCCCTAGCTCGGAAGTCCAAATTTCCGTTGCTGATTAGACCAAATGGAATGAAGATTCATTCCCATTTTCATTCTCATTTTTATTCCCCACCATGAACCAAACATCCCCTAAGATAGTATAAATCGAGATGGATTTGAGATGAAATCTTCGAGGAAAATGAACACCAACGTCGGGGTCACTAGAAAATGAATACGGAAAACACAAAAGGTTTGGAGGGTCGTCGGAAAATACGGAGGGGTTGGGGACTCTCCGAAAAACTTAGAGGGGTCGGGAGTCGCTGGAAAACACGTAAGTGGTTTAGAGGTCTTCGATTTGATAGAACTATCGTAAATCTGTATATGTATATTTAAATGATACAATATAATTTAATAATTGTAATGATAATTTATGTAACAACTTGTCGTCCATGGATAGAAAATGAGAATTGTTAGTTTCTTATAAGTCTCAAGTAATGGGCTACCAATAACTTCCACCATGGTTTTAAGTTGGATTCGAAGTTATTGGGTCAGTCTGTTGTTTTGGACTTTGGGGGTGTTACACATCGTATATGCTAAGATTCAAAGTGATGATGAAGAATTATAAGAGAAGATATAGACTCAGTGTTCGAATAATTTGGGTTCTGATTCTAGGTTTTGGTTTTTGGTTTTTGGTTTTTATTTTATTTTGAATGGCAGAAATTTTATTAAAACACTAGCAAGGAGCAAGAGAAAGCATCACAAAGCAGAAATTGCAAGAATGGAGTTTTGAAGCACCCCACCTAATTTAAATAGAACTTACTACTTCTATTTTTCATCCAAAGATACGCATGTGTGACAATGTTATCCCACAACATTACTTTTTTTTGGCTTCACCACTCCAAACACCATACCGTTCCGAAAAGACCATATGTTCCATAGCGTCATGTATATGACCGCCTCTAGACATTCTGATTCCCCTCTCTTCATCCTCAGATATATCGTCCACCCTTTCCACTTAGAGATGATATTGAGGACAGGAATGTCAATATTCCACCACCGTCCTATATTTCTCCAGATATCTGGATCCATAGAGCACTCAAAGAACAGATGATCTATCGACTCATTTTTCTCATCACATATATGGGGAAACCATAGAGTTAACGTCAATGTCCCGGTTGATAAGATTATCCCTTGTAGGGATCTTGTTTAAACCCATCCTCCAAATGAAAACATTGTCCTTGATAGGCACCGACTTATTCCAGCTAGTTGCGCTTTGATCTTTTATTAACGTTTTGGAATCGATATACATTCGGGCGGAATCCACCGAGAAGCCCCTTCGTTCCATCCAACATCCAACGCCACCGATCCCTTTTGCTAGCAAGAAGAACATTATTGAGCATGTCCTTTAGACTCGTTAGCTGAGTCATCTCTATCCCTCCTCTTGGTGTTCTTCATAGTACTGGATGACAACCAGTTTGATTTTTGGTTTTTGGTTTTTGGTTTTTGGTTTTTGGTTTTGGTTTTACTATTGATATAAAAAATAGAAAAAATAAAGTAATAAAAAATTCTCATTTAGGTTTTGTTTTTAGAACTCTTGTGTAGACATGACAAATATACCCTTACTAATTGTGTGCAACATGTAAGAGTTTAACAGTCTAAAATAGATGTCGTTATTTAAAATACACCACAAGCCCATGGTTCTAATAAACTTATTACCATCGTCCTTGGGAACCACAAGAGTGTAATAAGTGAAGTTTAGGAATTGGAGTAGTAATTTTCAACAAAGCACATAAACCAAATGATAATTTACTCTTAAAATAATCCTATGAAGTAAGTATAACTTTTTAAAGTAAGCTACATTCTTGGTCATTGTGGTATACCCAATATTTAGGTCGAGTCCCTATAGCGTATTAAGCATTCCCATGGTCTCTAATATTTCGTCAACGTTCACTTGAGCTTCGTTATGTGGAGGCGGGGTGCCCTATCAGATGAGATAATTTTTGTCTTTTTAGACTTCCCTCAGTTTCTAGAAAATCGGCAAATATTTTAGAGGATCCATTCCACCACCGGCCACCGCCAACCTCAGGACCACTACCACTAATCGTCACATTTCCAAACACAAAGGAACGTTCTTGTTCGTGTTCATGGTTTCTTAGTTATTGTTTTTGTCCTCCGTGCACTATATGCCAATAAATTGGCATCATTATCACCAAATTTTTATATAAAACTCGTATATTTTAAAACAAAAACCTAACAAATTAACAAATAAATTGATTACAATTTTAAGCTAGGGCTTTTGTTTTGAAATACATGAGTTTTGCATAATGATTTGTTGATAATGAAACCAATTTGTTTGTTTATTAATTTGGTCGTATAATGCGTATGAAGAACAAAAACAATAAATATGAACCCATGAAAAAGAGGAAGAATCGGTTCATTTGTGTTCTGATTTGCGACGATCATTGGTAGCGGTCCAAAGGATGGTGGGTGGCGGTCACTATAGCAGGGGTGGTGGGTGGGGATTAGGTCTTCAAAAGAATTTCCAATTTTTTTATCTTTTAAGAAACTGAAGGAAGGCTAAAAAGGCAAAGTTTCCTTCCTCTGAGGGCGCACGCATGCATTCATTTAACGAAGCACGAATGAAAGTCGGGAAAAGAATGGTTTCTTCTTTAAACAAATCTTGACATACAAATCATTAGATCTTCGCTCTAATGAATCCATACTTCGGGTGGGGGATTAGGTCTTCTAGTTAATTTTAATTTTTAATTTTACGAAAAAGTGACGGAAAGCTAAGAAATACTAATTTTCTCTCTCCTGTTTAGAGTTATACGTACACTTAAACAGAGCTTAAGTAAACAATGTTCACTCAAAAAACCAAGTTATTATCAAAATAAAAAACAATTAATGTAGATAGATTTTAATGACTCTAAAATTTGGTTATACCCCATGGATCAAGAATGTAGTTTACTCAAAATATTATTTGCATTGATAGGGAAGGATAATAGTAACTTCACTCTAATTACCCTCTCTTCATCCTCAGAGATATCGTCTACCCTTTCCACTTAGAGATGGTATTGAGTACAGGAATATCAATATTCCACCATCGTCCTTTATTTCTCCAGATATCTCGAGCCATAGAACACTTAAAGAACGGATGATCTACCGACTCAGTTTTCTCATCACATATAGGGTAAACCATAGAGTTAACGTCAATATCCCGGTTGATAAGATTATCCCTTGTATGGATCTTGTTTAAACCCATCCTCCAAATGAAAACATTGACCTTGATATACACTGACTTATTCCAGCTAGTTGCGCTCTGATCAATCATTGACGTTTTGGAATCTATATACCTCCGAGCGGAAGCCACTGAGAAGTCCCTCCGTGCCATCCAATGTCCAACGCCATTGATCCCTTTGGCTAGACGCCTAGACAGAAGGACATTATTGAGCATGACTCGTTAGTTGAGTCATCTCTATCCCTCCTCTCGGTGTTCTACATAGTACCGGATTCCAATCGGTTTGGTTTTTGGTTTTTGGTTTTTGGTTTTTGGTTTTTGGTTTTTGATTTTGGGTTTTGGGTTTTGGGTTTTGGGTTTTGGTTTTACCATTGATATAAGAAATAGAAAAAATAAAGTAATAAAAAAATCTCATTTATGTTTTATTTTTAGAACTCTTGTGGACATGACAAATATACCCCTACTAATTGTGTGAAACATGTGAGAGCTTAACAGCCCAAAATAGATGTCGTTATTTAAAACACACCACATTCTAATAAACTTATTACCATTGTCCTTGGGAACCAAGAGTGTAATAAGTGGAGTTTAGGAATCGGAATAGTAATTTTCAACAAAGCACATAAACCAAATAATAATTTACTCTTAAAAGAATACTATGAGTGATAACTTTTTAGAGTAAGCTACATTCTTGGTCATTGTATTATACCCAATATTTAGATCGAGTTCCTATAACGTATTAAGCATAACTATGGTCTCTAATATTTCGTTTTCATAACAATGTGGTCCCTTGAGTAAACAACGTTCACTTGAGCTTCGTTATGTGGAGGCAGGTACCGTATCAGATGAGATAACTTTTGTCTTTTTAGACTTCCCCCAATTTCTAGAAAACTAGAAAATATTTTAGAGGATCTAATCCACCACCAGCCACTGCCAACCTCAGGACCACTACCAACAATCGTCACATATCCAAACACAAAGGAAAGGGTTTGTGTTCATGTGCATGACTTCTTAGTTATTGTTTTTGTCCTTCGTACACCTTATACCAATAAATTGACATCATTATCACCAATTTTTTGTATAAAACTCTGTATATTTAAAACAAAAACCTAACAAACTAACAAATAAATTGATTACAATTTTAAGTTAGGGCTTTTGTTTTAAAATACATGAGTTATGTACAATGATTTGTTGATAATGAATACAATTTGTTTGTTTATTAATTTGGTCGCGCAATGCGCATGAAGAACAAGAACAAAAACAAAAAATATGAACCCATGAACAAGAGGAAGAATCGGTTCATTTATATTCTGATTTGCGACGATCATTGGTAGTGGTCCAAAGGATGGTGGGTGGCGGTCAGTATATTAGGGGTGGTGGTGACAAGTGGTGGTGGTGATAAGTGGTGGGTGGGGATTAGGTCTTCAATAAAAATTCCAATTTTTTTATCTGTTAAAAAACTGAAAGAAGGCTAGAAAGACAAATTTTCCTTCCTCTGAAGGCACATGCATGCATTCATTTAACCAAGCGCAAATGAAAGTTGACAAAAGTATGGTTTCTTCATTGATCGAATATTGACATACAAATCTAACATAAAAAGCTCTAATGAATACATACTCTGGGTGGGGGATTAGCTCTTCTAGTTAATTTTTATTTTTATTTTTTAATTTAACGAATAGTGATGGAAAATTAAGGAGGTGTTTGGTTAGAGGTATTATGCAGTAACCAATGAGAATGAAAATAAAAGAAATTGTTTGGTATTATACAAGGTTCTAAAAAACGCGTTATGGCGGCGTTATGGCACGCCATAACGTCGAGGCGTGGCCTCGCCGCCACGTTAAAGCCCGTGACGTGACTCAGAGGCGTGGCTTGCAGTATGGCGGGTTATAAGGCGTGATATGGCGGGTTATAAGGCGGGATTTGGGTTTTTTTTTCTCTTTTTTTTTGTAAACCTTGTGTATTTGATATAAAATTATGAATGCATGTTTCTTCCTTTGTTTGTAGTTTTATATGAATTTAATTTGTTTAATCATTATTGTTCATTACACCGACTCACATAGACATATGTATATATATAATATATATATATATATAAAGATTTATCACCTTAAGTAGCGCCTTAAAATACGCCGTGACCTCGTTGTAACTCGTAAGGCTTGAGACTTGACTTTGCCACCACGTCACGCCTCACGCCATTTAGAACTTTAGTATTATATAATATAATAATCTCGTTTCTTCGAAAATCTAAATTTTCATTCCTGATTAAACTGGGAAAATAAAAATGTATTCTCATTTTTATTCCCCCACCATGAACCAAACATCACGAAAGATACTAATTTTCTCTCCTAATTTAGACTTACACATTCACTTAAAAAGAGCTTAAGTAAACAATGTTGATCACTCAAAAAACCAAGTTATTATTAAAATAAAAAACAATAAATGTAAATATATGATTGTGACTCTAAAATTTGGTTATAACACATGAGAGCAAGAATGTAGTTTACTCAAATATTATTTGCATTGATAGGGAAGGATAAAATAGTAATTTCACTCTATCTCCTTTCCTTCACATTTACTCCTTCAAACCCTTAAAAACAATTGTCATCAAATCACTAAACACTCAAGAAAAAGGAAACACGACAATGAGTGCTTCCACTTCCACCACCTTCTTCCTCCTCCTCCTCCTATACCCCACCGCGGCCACCACTGCCGCCGCCACCGCCGCCACTGATGCCGCTGCCGCTCCGGCGACGTCCATCAATGAGACTTTTCCGGCTCAACCTCCGTCGTCTTCTTCCACCTCCTCCACCCTTGACCCAAACCAACTAAGATCCCTTCAATTCCTCCACATCCCAACCGCCCGCGATCCATGCACCACCGCCGCCGCCACATGCGACACCACCACCGCCACCACATTCCGCCACCTCCTCTCACTCCGTCTCACCAGCTGCTCCGCCAATCTCCACCTTTCCACCGCCGCCCTCTCCTCCCTATCCACTCTCACCTCCATTACTTTCCTCAATTGCCACACTCCAGTCGTCCACTTTCCCACCGCCCTCTCCAACAACCTCCGATATTTCACCTCCGTCAACTCCCTCCAACGCCTCACCGGAGTTTTCCTCAGCCGCTTCCATAACCTCACCGAACTCTACATCTCCGGCGACCCCATCAAAGCCTCCGGCATCCACATCATCACCTCCAATATGAAATCTTTAAACAAGATCACCCTCTCCAACACACATCTCACCGGATATCTCCCAAAAGATTGGAGCCCGAATCTAACCCACATCGATTTCTCACAAAACAAACTCAAAGGATCAATACCCACATCATTAACTCACTTGGAAAACCTTAAAGTCTTGAACTTTTCATCAAACAACCTCATTGGAATCATACCCGATTCATTTGGCAACTTGGTTTCTCTTAAAAATCTATCTTTATCATCAAACTCGTTATCCGGTCCAATACCCGGATCCATATCCGCCATTCCCGGGTTGGTCTATATGGATCTTGGTTCGAATCAATTCAATGGTGTGATCCCGGAGTTCATCGCAGAAATGAAGGAATTAAAGTATTTGAATCTTGAAAACAACCATTTCCATGGAATCTTGCCTTTCAATGCATCTTTTATCAAGAGATTGGATGTGTTCAAGATTAATGGAAATGATGATTTGTGTTATAATCATTCAACTATTTTAGAGGAAATAAAGCTTGGGATTGCTGCTTGTGATAAACATGGAATGCCGGTTTTGCCACCACCAGCCGCCAATGAGCCGCCGCCATCGGTGGATGGTGGTGGTGGTGGTGGTGGTGGTGATGATGATGGTGGTGAAGGTGGTGGTGGTGGTGGTGGTGAAAAGAAGAATCAAGTGCATGTTGATAGGGGGCCAAGTAAGGTGGTTCTTGGTGTAGCAATTGGACTTTCTGCAATGGTTTTCCTCATTATTTTTTTGGTTTTGTTATTCAAGTGTTAGATTATTCACTTTTAGATTTTGGGATCACGTATATGATTGAATTATTGAATTATTATATATACATTTGTTGTATTAAGGTTTGTTTGTGTTTAATAATTATAAGTTGATTTATTTTTAAACCATTTCTAATGGATTGTTTAAATTTTCTTTAAAACTAAGAGTTAAAAATAAAAATATTTAAAAAAATTACATTCAATTTATTGAATTTTATCTTCTCTGGTAGCTTACTAGCTTCTCTATTTTTTTTTAAAGTTCTATAGCAATTGATATTCTATGATTAATATTTAGCAAGATTCTAAATGACGTGAGGCGTGACTTTACGACAAAATTAAGTCTTAAGTGTCACAAGTTATGATGAGACCACGACGTTTTTTAATGTGTGCTCTATGGCAGCATATGTATGGATATATGTATGTGTGTCTATTTGTGTGTGTATATATATATACATATCTATATACTTATATGTGTTAGTGTTTGAATAATCCCGTAGAACAATGTAAATTCATATAAAGTTATAAAACTAAAAAGGAAAGAATAACCATTTATATCAAATATATCGAGCTTATAAGAAAACAATATAATAAATGTAAAATCGGGATTAAATCTCTTGAATATCTACTCACTACTTTTTTTTAATCTTCAAAGAATTCTTGATCGACTCACCATGTACGGGAATGAGAGTAAGGATTTATCTATTTAGGGTTTAAGTTTTTATCTAAAAGTAAAAAGCCTCATATCTACAAAATAACGCGTCGTAAGTTGCCAAAACACGTCATGACACGCCATAATGTGTTTCAGGGAAGCCAAGCCTTAGAGTGGAGCTATAGGGGTTAACGTGGCGCTGAATTCAAGCTTTGGTGGCATAACGCGTCATAACGAGACCGTAACTAGTTATTTAGAGCCATGATGTTTAGGATCGTTTACTAAACATTTACCTGTTAAGTGTTTACCAGATTATTAATCTTACCAGATGAGCATGGCAAAAATGGAGAATATGATCCGGTAAGAACGATGATAAGAAAATACTTATGGGGGATGAGGCTAGATAACACATCTACCCCATGTTCGAATCCAGGCGCAAACAACTTATGGCCACTGGGGAATTATCTCAGGTTGCATGCTTTAGCAGTCTTAAAATTATCAGGGATTAGTCTATGCAAATACCTAGGATATTCCATAAAAAGAACGATGACAAGGATGGAAAGTGTTACCGGGTAAGTGAGGATGATGACTTTTTCAAATAAATTGTTGTCAATGATACCGTTTTAATGAACTACAATATTAACCGATAAAAAAGTTATAATATTAACTCTTATTGATAAACATTTATCTAACGAACGTTTACTAAGTAAGCGTTTATCTAAAACGGCCGGTTAAATCATAAATAATGTTTCTAACATGATGAGTGGGAAACATAGTGATGAGGTGGTGTTGATGGAATTATGTCTAACATCATTACTTTTACTGCTTTTTAATCATCTTTTTCTTATACCATACACTACTTTTTGTGATATATTATAAAGCATTTTGTTTTAAAAAATTTAAAATTAATTCTTTAAACATTCATCATCTAAATATTATCAATTTATAGGTTTAATCAAATAACAACAGATTAGTTTATAGAAACTATAAGAGCAAATATGAAGCAATCATAAACAATTAGTGTTATTTATTAAAATAGCATAAAGGGTAAACTGGTAAAATTGGATATCACAATAAGTAACACAATGGATATCACAATGCATCTTATGTGTATTTGTGTCTCACGCATGTCCATGGAGTTTTGAAAAATCCAAACATCTCAGAGATAGATAGAGAGGTAGGAATTTATAGAGAATAATAATTGTATCGCGGTGGATTGTGGATGGAGAGAAGAGAGAGGAGAATTTAAGAACCACAAAAAAGGTTACAAATTCGTGAAAACTGATATAAAAATATTTTTTACATGGTTTTTTTCATCAAAACCTATAATTTAAGATATTGTTTCACATATGTTTGGGTTCACCTTATGAAATAATTACGTGTGAATTTTTTTTTGGATTCATCTATTGAAACAAAAAATATGCGTAAAAAATATTTATATGGTGAAACAAATATATGTGAAGGTTTCATGTTATGAAACAAATATATGTGAAATAATATCTTAAATCTTAGCATTTAATGAAAATAAATAATGAAATTTTTTATTTTACATCAGTTTTCACGAGTTTGTAACATTTCTTTGGTTTATATAATATAATATATATATATATATATATATATATATATACACACACACATATAAGGTTGGATTCCGGTGATAAGGTAAGAAGAGATCTCCACTCTTGGATGCACATGGGTCGGTATGAGATTAAAGGTGATCAAAGGTCCAGAACTCTTACGTTTCTCACATTAACTATTTTTCTCACACAATCCTATGTCTAATCAAATGAGAATCGTGTAATTTCTGATAACTGTTAAAATTCAATGTGTACCATTAATTTAAGATATTTTTTTAAATTAGGTAAAACGGTAATTTAGTAATTTTATTTATAACATCTCATCAAAAGATTTAATAATTAATTTTAAATGAAATATTTAATTAATTTTAATTACCTAATATATATTGCCTTTTTAAAGATGCTTGTGGATCAACGTGTATCACAATGATAATGTTTCACAATGTATTTTCGTTGTTTTATGAAATGTATCACAATGTCCATTTTTGTTATTTTTGTTGCTTTGCAAAAGGTATCACAATGTGAATTTTTGTTATTTTAGGTGTTTTACAAATGTATCACAGTATGCATCTTGTATTTATATATGGGTATCACAGTGAATATCGTTTATATGTATCTTTTTTAACGATTTTTTTAGATATAACAGTGTCTCTTGTGTTCGCATAAGGTTCGCGGAGAGATGAGATAGAAGATTTTTAAAATACCTAATTTTTTTTTTTGTGTGTGTGTAAATAAATCAATAAGGATAGTAATATAATTAGGTATTTTTTATAATTTTTATCTTATTTTAATTAATTGGAAGTATCCTATGATTTTAGATTGAGAACGGATAACTTTGGAATAGAACGTCCTCATCATTTTCTTCCCATTACTCAATCCCTGTCGTATCTAAATATTCGATATGATAAACATGAAATACAACCCTAGATGAAGAAGGATGATTGGGAAGCAAAAACGAACTTAATAGATGAACAAGGATGAGAAAACGAACCCCAAACAGCCCCCAAAATTTGTTATCAATATGATAAAATGCAGTTGTAGTGGAATTGAATGTACTGTGATAATCATATGATAGGTTTGACTATACCGATCAATGTTCTATTGTGTAGTCGTATTTGTTAAGGTAAATGTGTGATACAACCCTACTCGAAGACATACATTAATCTAGCCCTAATCGATTACTCCCTCCGTCCCAAATTAAGTGTCTATATTACTATTTTTGTTTGTCCCAAAATAAGTGTCCACTTTCAAAAGTAAGTTTTCAATTTCTCATTTTACCCTTAAATATGAGATGGAGAAAGTTTCTTTCTCTACTATTAAGGATAAAAGTGTTATTTGCTTATTTAAAAAGTGTAATAATTACATTTTTCTAAAAGTACGTGTCATTTTCACTGTGGACACTTATTTTGGGACGGAGGGAGTACGATATAATAAACATTTGATACAACCATAATCAGTTACATACATTAAATGTGGTGTGATAATCGTGTGATAGACTTGACTACAGGGTTAGGTTTAATGGAATACCTAAAAAGAACACCATGTGAACCCTCCATCTGGACGGGATGCACATATGTATATTGGTAACTTGTAACATGCACTTTTGCATTGGAAAAAAACAACTTCAATCGCTTATAGAACATATTTTTCAAAAAGCTTTTAAAAAAACTTGTTGACACGTTCAAAATCGTTTTATAAACCTATTATAACACTTTTAAAAATAACGTTGTTTTGTTTGGTTCAATAAATTTAAGTCTTATAAATTATTTTATTTGGACGTTTAAATATTTCAGGTGCTTTATAAACCTAACATTGTTATTTTTCTTTGTATTTCAGCTCAAAAACCCGACCCACCTGACCTTACGAATGAGACCAGTACCGAACCGGTTGGTGCCGATTTTTTATGGGACTCAAAACTAGGACCAAAAATTGAACCGTATGTACACGTTCGGTACCGGTTCGGTTTTGGTTTCAGAACGAGATATTCAATATTGGATCTACTTAGGACCGAAATATCAAAGTGGGTTAAGAAACATTAAAAGTTCAAAAATCAAATGTAAATACTATTCGAAAATCCTCCAAATGTATCAAAAATCAATCACAAACCATTTAATTTTCGAGATTATTTTTCCCTTTTCCTTTTCGCTTTTTGTTAGTTTAAGAGAAAATATGGTTAGTTAACCGAACCGGCTGGTATTGGTTTTGTATGGGACTCAAAACTAGGACAAAAAACCACCAACAGGTTGATGGATCATTACCCCAATGATATAAGATAATAAAAGATTTCTCCATTTCGCATGATGAGAGAAAAAGATAAAAGAAAGAAAAAAGATTGAATCGAACAACTGTACAGGCGTCTTGTATGCATTGCATACGGCTCTACAATAAATGATCAACTTACCACCTTCCTTTCAGTATAATTCAAAAATACTATGATGGCTCCAACCTAGCCGATTACATGCATACGGTTCAGTTTCAGTTTGGTACAAGTTTTCATGAATAAGATCCTCAAGTCTCATCTAGACCTGACAAAAACTGACACGACGACACGCTAACCCGACACGAATTAAACGGGTTTAGGCAATACATTTCAACCCGTCTAAGTAAACGGGTTGACACGACACGACACGAAAATTAAACGAGTAAGGTCAGGGTCAAAATTTTCAACTCGAAAATGACCCGAATAACCCGTTTATATTAGGCCCCTTTGGCCCTAGGCAAATAACGTCAACAACTCACATTTTATAGTTTTTTTTTAACAAGTTATATACTAGATAATAAAAAAAAGTGATTGTACATTTCATATATACCTGACAAAAACTGGCACAACATACTAACTAGACACGAACCCGATACGAATGAAATGGATTTTGGTAATATATTTCAACCAGTTTAAGTAAACGGGTTGACACGAAAACGACACGAAAATTAAACAGGTTGACACGAAAATGACACGAAAACGACAAGAAAATTAAACGGGTTGACACGACACGACTTGAAAATTAAACGGACCGGGTTAGGCACTCTCAACCCTTGAACCCGACACAACACGACACGTTTACCAGGTCTAATCTCATCCCTACCCAAAACAAAATAACCTAATAGGAAGCGAACCGATGTCTAATTAAGTGGTAAAATTTTCAAACTATAAATATTGGGTTAGAGTTAGGTTACAATTATTTGAATGCAACCCAATCAAATGAAACGCGATATTCTTTTATATTTTTGAATTTAATATAATTGTTAAGTCCCAGTTAACCGGCATCTGATCTGGTTGTTCCGTTTTGAAATATTAGGTTTAAATTGTTTATATAATTAATTAGCATCTGATCTGGTTGTTCCATTTTGAAATCTAAGATTTAGCTTTTGTTTATATCATTAATTAGTATAGTATTTGATAGGCATCTAATATGGTTGTTTTGTTTTTTAGGTAGTGAATGAAAAGAATCATAATGCCCAAAAGAAGAATTATGAGTAAATAAAACAACATATTCAGGCTTCGAAGAATATTTCGATCCACCAAAATATCAACCCGGCCTAGAGACAGCAAAAAAACAGGTCTCAGTCCCATACACTATTCAACGTAACCGGTCCTAGTCCGGGTTCTGCCCGTCAACGTAAGCCACGGTTAAGCTTCGGTTGTAACCGAACCCGGTCTCAGTACCGGTCCAGGCCCAAACCGGTCTTACATTTAAAAAAAATGATATATTTTTAATAATACCTTAATATATGTTATTAGGTAACTGAAATACACTTTTAATTCTATTATTAGGTAACCAATTAATTAATTTGTTAATAGGTAACTCAATATATGGATCTCAAAGATAAACAAAACAAAGCAGACCCGACCCGGTAAATCACACCCAAAGGTAGGGTAAAAAAATGTATCTCATATCATGATGCAAAATATAACACCAAAAATATCAAATATGCATATGTCAAAAAGATGGTAATAATAGAAAAACATCTGACCAAAAACAGATAAAAAGTTCCATGCCTAAAAACTTGCTAATTAATTGGAGGAAGGATTCAAAATCTAATCAAAAGATACGGATTCGCTTACTGTAAAGATGGATGTTTAGGCTCCAATTTGTTGAGATTTGTTGAGGATAACTCCTTCATACTTGACTTGAAACCATTTCATTGCATCGTCCTTTGTAACTCTATGTTGGATACCAACACGAGCCTTGCACCTACGACGACGTCCAACACGGTATCCTGGTCGTTCTAGAACCACAAAGAAGTCCATACCATAGATACCGGTTGACGGATCATACCTAAAGACAAAAGAAAAGGGATTTTAATAAACATTTTACACTTTTCTTGGAAATAATATAATCAACAAGTTTGACTAAAATCAGAGCCCATTTTGGGGTAAAAAACTTTGAATCGATAAAAAAAACAAATCAATTGAGGAATTCATTTATGGGTCAAGATTGTATTAATTATTTCAGAAAAAAAAAAGCATTGTTTTGTTGGTGTTTTCTCCCCCATCATTGCACTATGTATAACTGAGAAAAGAACAAGAGCAGCAGGATATAAATACTTATTCTCTTGTCACCACAAATATTTTGAAAACTGTGAGAACCAGTATATGTTTTAATACGAATTTCAGTTAGTATATCAACGCATATACACATGCACATATGGTACATAGATGATATATATATATATATATGTATATATACACACACACATAGGGAGCCTTCTTTTGAGAACCTATGAAATTGTGATTACCTTGAGAACTTGTGCATCATGCGCGGTTTCATATAATTTATTAACATATATTTGTTTCACATGTGTCCGGTGGTTCACAATGTGAAGCTTTTTGACATGTTTGTTTACAAAAATTATACCTACAAAAGTTTCACATTGTGAAATATGAAACAAATACAATGTGAAACAAACATATGTTAATCATTACATTAAATAGTACGCCTAGATTGAAAAGGATCATATGAAATAACACATGATGCACAAGTTCTCAAGGTTATCACAGTTTAAATGGGTTCTCAACTGATTAAGCCCCTATATATATATATATATGTGTGTGTGTGTAGGGGGGTGTTTGTATATATATTGATGAATATACTAAATCATAGATACATAATTTGATTGTGAATATGCATCAATGATTATACTAGTTCTCAAAGTTCTCAAAATATTTATCGTTCTCATTTGAACTTTCTAATATATTGTATATATAGGAGGGTCAATGCCGCAAGATATACGAGGACATGATTCATGAACATGACCCCTACCTAAAGGGTAGAGCCTTTGTTTCTGTAAAGACCCCTGGCTTGTAGGAAGTGTGAAAAGAAAGAGAATAATCAAAACAGTTGCCTAATAACACTTCGACTTACTTGATACCAAGATCGATGTGCTCCTGGATACCAAAACCAAAGCAGCCGGTATCACTAAAGTTGCGCCTCAAAAGCTCGTATTCCTTCACCTTCAAACCACTCTCCAAGAGCTGCATTGCCTTATCACCCCTAACAGTGACATAGCATGCAATCTTTTCATTACGCCTAATTCCAAACGACCTCACCGTGTACCTTGCTGTACCAATCAATATCAAAATCATAAACATCACTCAATGCCCTTTGTGGGTTTATGAATAATGACCGCAAATGAAAATCCAAATCAATCACAACAGCTGTTATACACAAAGTAATTCTTTAAACAAGTGATAAAATCATAATACAACACTAGCAGAAACACATTAAGTATGGAACTATGGATGTCAAAATAGTTGCAACTATAATTTCAAAAAGAGTTCATAGAATCATTTAGTAGTAACAATGATTAACAATTTAAACCACACCATTGAGACAATATTAAAGCAATTTCGAAACCACAATTGACAAATCAAGAAGCATCAAAGTTATAGGCCTTTACTCGAGGCTAAAGGCTTATAGGGTCATTTACATTACCGGATGAACATGGCAAGGACCAATAATCCCGGCAAGTGAGGGTGACAACTCTCACCGAGTAAGAGTAAATTGTTGCATATGATACCATTTTAAACGTCCGCCAGGTAAAGGTCCCCTTACTTTGAACTTAACATTAAGCAGTTGGATTTCCAAAATAAATTGGACTACAAACAAAGGTCAAATTACAGAAGTGATATGATTTATTTAACTAATCAAATATGAAACTGCAATCAAATAATCAATGAAATTCTACCATCTTACTTACAGTCTGCTATACACTGAATGAGTCTAGAAAACGTAAACCCTAATTAACGCGATGAGTGTGCAATCTATCTAGTATCCATGTAAGAAAATCTACAAACACAAACACACACACAACAATAAGAGATGGTGAAGTATATCATACCCTTGGAAAACACAGGGGACTGGCCACTCAGTTGCTCCAAAACCTAATATCAAAAAACGAAAAGCAAATCGTAAAACGTTTATATATATAGACACACACATTGCACACACACAGATCGAGAGTGAGAGATCGACAGTGAGAATCAACCTTAGCAGCGCGAGTAAGACGATCACCGCTTTCACCGACGGAGATGTTAAGAACCAGCTTCTGAACCTTAATCTCCCTCATTGGGTTCGCTTGCTTCCTCTCTGAAGCCTACAAATCACATTCATCATTCAACAAAATCATCATAACGATACACAACACACCGTTCGATCAAACCCTAGCAATAATCGATAACAACAAACCACTAGCGATAGAGCGTACCATCGTAGTTACGGCGGAGTACGGTGGCGGCGGCAGGGATATGAAAGCAGGAGGAAAATGAAGGCGAAGGGAGGATCGACGGATTTTATCGGAAACCTAAAGCGCACTTTAGGGTTTCGCTCCACAAAAGGATGGAGTGCGAAATGACAAATTAGCCCGCACCCTTAGCAAAAAGTTAAATTTATAGATGAGTATATTACATTTTTGGTCCCTGTAGTTCATCTTTTCTTCAAAGTATAACCCCTAAACTTAATCAATTATGATTGTGGGACCAATGGTTGCCGTTTTGTTACGTTTTTGATCCATTTGTCTAACTTTAGTTAAAAGATATATGTTAACTCTGTTGTGTTTTGGTCCTTTTATCATTTTTATTTTATTTTTCTTTAAATATAATAATATGTTATAATATATTTTTTTAATTTTTTATTACGTTAAATATATATCTATATCTATATCTATAGTATATTAAAAACGAGCACTTTCGGTTATCTTGAAAAATTTAAGAGGTCCTATATTTTAAGCTGATGGTACAATACATACTTGACTTGTCATCTTATCGTTTCAATTTTACTCACGTCCTCCTCTACACGTTCCCAAGAATTACCCCCCACGTTCCACTTTCTCTATCTCTACGTTTTAAGGCACCGATCATCTGCTTCATGAAATCGCGTATTTCTCTATCTCTATCTCTACGTTTTAACTCCGTTGATTTACTTCACTTGTTGGTTTTTTTTTGTAATTCAGGGTTTATTTAGCAACTACTACCTCCATCTCTGATTGTATGAGGTTTTCCCTGCTTAGCTATTATTATTTTGGGATTGAATTAGGAGCTTATGATTTGGTTGTTGTAGCTAATTATGCTTAGGGATCATGAATCTTAATTTGAATTTGGTTGCAATGAATTTTGAATGCACACTTTATCATTTTATTGGTTTTAATGATAGAATTGACCAAATTTAGTTCTAGAAAAGGATGGGAGCTTAGTTTTTTAGTCTTGATGTTGATATGCTATTGCTTACAAATATTTGTATGAGATTGTATTCAACCTTTTAAATCAAATTCAGCTCTTAAAATAACGCTTTACTTGTAAAAACCCCAAAAGAAATTGTTTAGAAAAAAGTTCATTTTTACTCCAATTTTAAAAGATTGCTTATTTCCGAGCAGCCTTGAAAAGGAGTTCTTTTTTGATATAGACTCAACAATGGGATCCTATTTCATGCCATCCACTTACAATTTGCAATGGATGAAACCATTTTATTCATTTACATTTTTTTAAATAACCGGTCCTTGGTTTAATTTCTATGTGATCACTCCTCTGTTTTAGAAAAATCTAAGCTAAAATTACCAGTCCCCCCTGGTCATTGTTACAAATGGTTGATTCTATCTTGAAGTATTTGCCTTGATGGTACAAAAAGGTATTTTGGACATCTGACAAATAGGCAAACACATACCAAATGTTGCAATGGACAGAGGTATAACAGTTTTCAACCTGCAAGTTTCTTGAAGTTTAGTTTGGTATTTAAAGATCACTAATCTCTTTTTTTTTTTTTTGATGATTAGGATGACTCTGACCGGTCAAAAATGGGGTGAAAGAGGTAAATGACCTACCATTGGTTATAATTTTGATACATATTGGAAATGGTGTAATTGTCAGGTTGGGTGGTTTGTAGCTTGAGGAAAGAAAGCCACTCTACCATTGGTTATAACTTTTCCGGAGATGCCGTTTGATACACTTGGTTAGAGTATATGTAAATTTTATAATTGATTATTCGCTATTCTCATTCACTCTTTATGGATAAATGATTGGCGAAGGTGGGAAGGAACCCAATTTGGAAGAACAGGGTTGAAAGTTTGAAGGATAAAAAGAATAAGAGGCAACAGTTCAAATTCCTATAGAGCAACAGAGATGTAAAGCAGGAGTAAGCATATGATGTTTTAGTTCTCTTTCCTTCTTAATTTATTTAGTACAGTCAAAACAATAATTAAAGGATGCAACTTTTAATTTTTTTTAGAGATTATTGAAGAAATATCTGTAAACTTGTATATTCATCCAATTCAACTTTTGAATATTGAAGTATGGTTAAACCAAATCTTGCCAAATGTACCCAGTATATCGGTCGACTAATTGAATTTGCTTATGCAAATATTGTTTCTTTTGTTTTGCTAATTGGTTATCATTATTTTAGCGTTCGTAACATACGTTTGTAGGGGCTTATTTTTTAGAAGTTCTTTTGGTATTTAAGCAGGTGGGAGGAAGGGTTTATTTCTCCAAAGGGAATTGTTAAAATACTTTTACGAGAGGGTTTTCCTCATTCTGAAAGCTTCGAGAATCAGAAAGAGGCGAGGTGGTGGATGAAAACACTTTCTCTTACTTAGCTTTGAATTTAGGACATAGGTGGTTCCAGACTTTAAATGATAAGCGGAGAAACTTGAGTCTAAGTATTACATCCACCATGGATTCTATCATTCTTATAACAAAGTGTTTTTGTTGATTGCAGGAAACTATTATTGACGACCACATTTGACAACAGGAAAGCCAACTATTTATGATTAGATACCGATTTGCTATCCTTGGAGCTACTCGATTTATGATTGATATGTTTGCGCAGCAACCATGTACACTAAGCTAGCTACTCAAGAACCATGTCTTCATACGGTTAGTATTGAGAGAAACAGAGAATACTAACTTAACATGAAACTTGGTTGCTATTTCGATTTTTTTGACTTTAAACTCAAGAAGTTTAGCGCTGCAATGCGCGCGGGTAGCTTACTAGTATATATATAAACACATCTTGAAATACAAATCCTCCCAATATTACAAGCTCGTGAAAATAAATATAAAAATAATTTTTTTCATAAAATGTTACACAGGGGCGAGTTCAAATGAAAACTCAAATTTTGTTGTGAACGTGGGAACAAATGAGAGTGCATTTGAACTTTCCTCTTGTTTCACATATGTTTGTTTTTTATATGTTTGTTTCATAATCTGAAAATTCACATGTATTTGTTTCAAAATATGAAAGTGAACCAACTTTTTCATGTGTAATTTTTTTCCATATTATGAAGCTTTAACACAAACATATGTGAAAAATCTTAAATCATAGCAATTGATGAAAAAAAAATTAGTTGTATATTGGTTTTCACGAGTTTTTAACTTTAGATAAGTTTGTATTTCAAGATGCCTTTATATATATATCTTTATATATGTGTGGAGAACTAAACCCAAAAATGTTGAGAACATATGCATAGGTGATTCATATGTGAGTTATTGATTTAACAAATATGTAGATTCACATACACATCTTCATATGTGAATAATTGGTACAAAGTTATGTAAGTGTATGTGGGTACACATTATCATTTTCAAATGAATTTTTTTTTCAGGTTTACCAATGATTCAGATATGTCTTATTTATTATTGCATTCTCAACCTAGTAACAACAAACCTACACCTTACCCACCCACCCCACCCCTCTCATTTCCCACTAAACCTCGGCCCCCCTTATCAGACGACAAAAGAACATCCACACCTCCAACCTCTATGAATCTCCATCGACCTATATATGCAATCAAGAGAGAAACATGAAGAATACAGGGAGTAAGGCAGGAGTTGAAGCATCGTGGGTGGAAGTGGAAGGCTTGTCATATGTGTAGGTTGGTTATGATCACAAAGAGGGTTTATATTAAGGTTTAAGTTTTAATTGAAATGGAAGGGTCTAAAAGATTGTGGAGAACTATGGTGGACGGTTATAGCAAGAAATAATAGTGAACAATGATGTCAATGTATAAAAAAATAAAAAAGGTGGAGTGCGATAAATTTATATTATGTATAGTAATAATATAATGTAGCGACTAATTATATGCATGTTTAAGTTTGTAATTAAAAAAATCAGAAAAAGGGTTTAAAAGATCAAAATGTCACTTAGTTAATAATGGACTAAATTAAACGGCCATTAGGCTTAAGGACCACGAGCGTAATAAAATGACAATCATCCGTTAAAGAAAACCTATTTAATCGAGTGTAGGGACTATACTTTAAAGTATGTAGCAAAAAAAGGGACAAAAGTGTAACTTTAGTATTTAAAAATGACAAAATTACGTTTTTTAGTCCTATGGTTTATTAAAAAAATTAATTTTAGTCTTTATGGTTTTGAAATTACAATTTTTATCCTAATGAGTTGTAATTTATTTGCTTTTTTTATCTTTATAACTTATTTATTTTTGCTATTTTCGTCCATATGATTGTAATTCATTTTATATTTTAGTCATTCATACTTACCACTTACAAGTAGTGGTTTGACCTCAAATACCAAAATTGAAATAAATTACAAACCAATAGGGATGAAAACCGGAATTTTGAAACCATAGGAACGAAATCCGTAATTTTTAACAAACCATAGGGACCAAAAACGTAATTTACTTTTTAGAAAATAAAAATAAGTTCCGTTGCCGGGACTTGAACCCGGGTCTCTCGGGTGAGAGCCGAGTATCCTGACCAACTAGACTACAACGGATTGTTGAGTATCAATTTCATAAGTATTTTATTAACATGTTTATGTATTTGATTTAATTTATTAAAAGACCTTCAAAAGATTATCTACAATTTTTTTAAAATCAAGAGTTCTAAAAACATTTACATTTTTTCCATCAACAAATTCTCCATTTTATAGGCTTTAACATTCAATATATTTTGTAAATTTATCATCTAAATATATTTTTAAATAGTTTATATAAAATAATAATGATTCAATTTTATTAGTGGAAATGAATAAAAAAATGAAATTATTTTTTTTCACACATAAAGTTTTAGAGAAGTTTCTAGGGTTGGAGCTTTATCTAATTTTTTCAATTTTAGAAAACAAAAAAGATAATTTGGTAGAGAAAAATAAAGAACAATAAAGATGATATGGTGGAGCAAAATATATAACAAATGTTTTGTTTTCTCTATTTTAAATAATCCATTAAATATGCTTTATATGTTAGAGGGAATTGGGAGCAAAAGATTTTTTAGTGAGATAGAGAGATGAGAGAGATAAGCTGGAAAAAATTAGCAGTTATCTACAAAATTAAATTCAATTTTAGTAACTTTGAAATCTTAAATAAATAATTAACTTTTCAAAATAATTTAATTTGAGCTAAGATCCATATTTGACCAATCTCCACAAATGGTTAATGTGTTGTCTATAGAAATAGGTTATTTAGATAGACATCATCCAATTACGTTCAACGTAACTCTTAGGTGATCGTGAGATTCTATTCAATATATCATATATCAAAATAGACACGTTTAATCCCACTTCAACGTCTTGAAAATATCCATAAATAGTCAATTCACTGTCTATGAAAAATTCCAAGTAACTAACCATACTAAAGTATCATGATCCCACCTATATTCTTGTCTTAGGTTTAATTGGGACCAGTCGTCCAAAACTACGACTATTTAAGTGATTGGTCAATTCTCTGTTCACTTAAATCTCGTTATTCTGACACCTTGTCTCATACTATCATCATCCGGCATGATAGGTAATGCGCTGAATATACCGGATTCTGTAAGCTTCAACAAGTACCTTAAATGGGCGGCGTTTAGTCTACATTTGTAAATTTTTGATTTTAGTAAACATTTCTATATTTTAAAACGTTTAATTTCATCTTAAAACTTGTTTTAAAAGATCATCCAAAAACCGGTTTGACTTTGATAAACCTATCATTTTTAAAATAGCATATTTTATTACCGATTTAAAACTTATTTTGCGTTTGACTTTATTTTAAAACTGTTTGCAAATATAACAATAAAAGAAAGTATTATATAAAATAAAACTTGAATGCAAAATAAACAACCACAACCAATAGTATATGGATTTACTCCTAATGTGGTGTTGTGAGCCAACACAACAACCACGGTCAATTCGAAGGACATCTTCAAACTCTCACTGGCCTCATCATCTTGGTAAACTCCAGGAACTTCGTCTTGACTTCTGGAAACTCTGTCTATAGATAATTACATATTAAAATAGAAATACAACATGTCCTATTTTAATTTACAACTTGAACCTATCTAGAAAATTAAAAGTTACAACCCATCGCAATCGATACATTTTAATTTTCCAAATAAACATGCAATTCAAACCACGGGTCAATCGGAGCAAACCATATATTATACAATTTGTTTTAACATAAAATAAAATGTTTTGACCAAAATAATTAACATAAATAATTGGCCAAAATATATGGCAAATCTTAAATCAAATAAATCCAATTCTTTTATATACGACATTGACCCAAATTGAATGTGGGGTTTATTAACCCATGACCGGTAAACCAATATGGCTAAAAACGGTCCAAAATCTAGTTTTTAAAACCATGCCCAAAAAGGAAAAAGAGAACCCACTTTCGACAAAACAACACAAAGGTTACTGGCTTAAGCCGTTGGTATCTTTTTCTATACCGAGTCAATGCCCGACGATTATCACAATCGCAACGATTAAAATCCTAGCGACCAATGACAGTTTCAACCCAACATAAAAACCATTTTTTTATTATTAATCTATACGACCCATACAAGGTTAACAGCCCCTAAGTGGCAGCCGGATCACCACGAATTGGTGGTCGACGATAAAACAAGCAGTAGCCAACGAACAAACAAAAACCCAACCGCGTTATCTGGTGACATCAACCAGCATAACCCAATAAAAGCCAACCGGCCCAAACCGGAAGGTGCTCGGTAGACAGAAACATCTTCGGTAACATCGTGGCCTCATGCGGCTCGACAGAAAAATGGAGGATGGGGCTGTTTTGCCCGGTTTCATGGGTGAACACAGAACAAAAATAAACTAGGTGTTGATGGCGGCAACAATCGCAAAACCGACGAGAAAGAAACATCCCTTTGATGAGGTCCGACGAAGTTCAAACCCCGTAGGGCAGAAACCCACACCGTTGTTGCAGGCCGATGGCTCATAACTAGGATCAAATGGTAGCAAACCACAAACATCCGGCAACAATCAACGATGACAAAGCTGATGAAAAGAATAACCTTTTGTAACTGGCTTTTGAGAGGATGGGGAAATAAAATAGGGTTTCAGAAAAATAAAAGGTTGCGACTCTTTTGTTCAGGCGATAATGCCTTAACATGGATATTGGGCCAACTTTTATTTTGGATCCAATTTAAAAGTTAGAGCTCAATTTAAATTAAATGCCTTATAATTAATTGTTTCTCTTTTAATTAAATGTTCAAACTGGCTCTGATACCATTGTTGGGTTTTAGTATGGTTTGTAACCGTTTAAACGTAGAGGAAAAAATAAATCTTTTGGTTATAAACTAGAAAACTTTTCTAAAAGATAAAACCCAATCGGATCCAATGAAACATTTAATTAAATAAATAACCATAGGGTGTTTAGAATTGTACCTTTCGTGATTTGACGTGGTTGAACGGAGCACTTAGAAATCAAAGCAGATTTGGTCTAACGGTATACACACACGAACGCACATAGTTCCACCGGGTGCTAGCCCAAAAGTACCATAATTCTAATATGTGAATCTCATAAAATTGAATTACCAAACTGGTTTGGTCTATCATCATATTTATACTGATAGGTATCTCAGATAGACTACAACTCAATAAAGTATTGATGTTTATCTGTAAATATTTATATAATTATCTAAAACGTTTAATAAGTATACATATTTATAAATAAACTCCTGTAATTATCATAATTACACTTTAACACATATTTTATAATTATTCTACAAGAATAACTATTTAACTGTTAATCATGACGTTCAGGTTACTTTCAAATGAAAGCAAACATATTCTTTGTGAGCGACCATATAGGTCTACATACTCTCAAGTAGTGTTCCTATATGACACGTGTCATATGCATATAATAACTTACAATAATAATAATAATATAATGTAGCAACAAATTATATGCATGTTTAAGTTTGTAATTAAAAAAAATCAGAAAAAGGGTTTAAAAGATCAAAATGTCACTTAGTTAATGGATTAAATTAAAGGACCGTTAGGCTTAAGGACCACAAGCGTAACAAAATGACAACCATTCATTAAAGGAAATATATTTAATCAAGTGTAGGGACTATACTTTGAAGTATGTAGCAAAAGAAGGGGCAAAAGTGTAACTTTAGTATTTAAAAAAGAGGAAATTACGTTTTCAGTCCTATGGTTTGTTGAAAATTTCTGTTTTAGTCCTTATGGTTTTGAAATTACAATTTGTAAATCAATTTGTCGATATTGTTTGTAATTCATTTTTTATTTTAGTTATTCAAACTTAGAAGTGGTGCTTCGGCCTCAGGTATGAAAATATAAATACATTACAAACCAATAGGAATTAGAACCCAGATTTTGAAACCGTAGGGACGAAATCTGTAACTTTTAACAAACCATAGGGACCAAAAACGTAATTTCCACTTTTAAAAATGGAAAAATGAGTTCCGTTGCCGGGACTTGAACCCGGGTCTCTCGGGTGAGAGCCGAGTATCCTAACCAACTAGACTACAACGGATTGTTATTTAGCTTCAGGTACGAATTTATAAATACATTACTAACTAATAGGGATGAAAACCCAAATTTTGAAACCTTAGGGACGAAACCCGTAACTTTTAACAAACCATAAGGACCAAAAACGTAATTTACTCTTTGAAAAATAAAAATGAGTTCCGTTGCCGGGACTTGAACCCGGGTCTCTCGGGTGAGAGCCGAGTATCCTGACCAACTAGACTACAACGGATTGTTGAGTATCTGGTTCATAATATTTTCCTTAATAATTAAAACTCTTTGATTTTATTTTATTAAAAAATCTTCAAAAGATTATCTACAGTATTTTTAAAATAAAAAGTCAAAAGTTCTAAAAACAATTACATTTATCATTAACAAAAATTCTCTATTTTAGATATTTTAACATTTATTATAGTATTAATATATTATATAAATTTATCATCTAAATGCATTTTTTAAAAATAATTTATATAAAATAATAATGATTCAATTTCATTGGTGGAAATGAATAAAAGAAATTAGATTTTCTTTTCACACATAAAGTTTTAGAGAAGTTTATGGAGTTGGAGCTTTATCTAATTTTCTCAATTTTGGAGAACAATAAAGATAATATGGTAGAGCAAAATAAAGAACAATAAAGATAGTCTGGTGGAGTAAAATAGAGAACAAATCCATTGGTGCTGAGGAATCAGGCAAATCAATTGGTGTTGAGAAACAGATCGATCGATTGAGAGGAGTTTAGGTTTGTCGATTGAGTGGTGCAAAGGGAAAGGGTGAAGTCGGGAGCGAGATATGAAGCAGAGGTCGATTGAGAGAACAATTTAGTCGAGCAAGGCGGTCGATTGTATATAGGTTTTAGGATGAGAGGTAAATAAGGGTTTAGCTTATCTCTTAGGGGTATTAGGTTTGATGGAACTGTTTTAATGGATTTGAATTTCGTGGAAAGATTTGGAATTGGAGGGATTTGGATTTGGAAGGTTCTGAATTTTTACTGTGTTTGGTTTGTAGTGTTTTGAATGAAATTGAGTTACATTATTTATAAAAAAATTATAAATAAATATAAATTAATTATAAAATAATTAAATTATATTTTTATTAATTAATTATTACAAAAACAAATGGTTTTAACATACTTTAAACCATCGTCGAGTTTTGGTAAGAAAGATAGTTAAGGTGAGAAGTACCGTTGCATGCACATTAGGATGAGATGCAGCAAGATAAGATGCATCATATCAATTACCGTGTCAAACGCGATTCATGGGTGGATTCGGGATTAAAAGTAATCAATGGCCCATATCTCTTCTTATGATTCTCAACTTAACAATTCTTTTTAAATGATATTTCTCACTTTAAACCATCATTGCATACAAATAATAGAAATTATTTAAAAAATTAAATTACCTTTTTATTCATTGATGAATACAAATACAAACATCATTACAAACGATCTCAAGAAATCACGTGAAATACCAACTTTCTGATAGCAGAATAATCACACGTAAACCGTGGCACAATAGTGGTGCAAGTGCATACCAACTATTGTGTTCGCTTAAGTAATACAATGGTAAGTCCAAAGATCGTTTTCCACAGGGATTGAGTACTAAGATTCATAGATTTTCTTACGAGCTTCCGGTGCAAAGTTTTGGTTATAAAAATGATTTAATGTTGGAATATTGATAACTTTTAAAAATAACAATTAAATAATAAGTGGGTATGGGTGTAAGTTTCCCACGAAAGTACTTAAATAACTTAAATGGTTAATAAAACGGGTCACAATGTAGTCCCATATAATTTCTTCCTCTCGAAACTACGTCATATAGGTTGTGAAAACGTTTTTATTATAAAGTTGCCACTAAAGCTAACCTTCAGTTTGCCAATCGTACTTAAGTAGATCTCGAAGATCTTAGTTCCGTCAGATGTGGAGGGATGCGCATATCTCCATGACACAGTCACTCAACCGGCATCTGAACCTTAGTACGATTATGCAAAAACCCATATCTCTATGCAATTATTGAAGATTTTCTCCAACTTCCTTGTATCATTCAAGCCGTATTTTGGATCCATCCATCTCTGCGTCAAAGATCTAATATTAACACTTACAAGTGATCAGCTTGTCCGTTTTGAGATGAAACTTCAACTCGAATGACCAAACCGAAGAGTTAGCAAAAAGTGGTAACACCCAAGTGTTATATTTTGACCTCTTGGGTTCGGCTTACACCTACACCTAAGGGAGGGGTTTAACTATTACTCATAATTAAATGCATAATGTAAAAACGGAAGTATGTAAACATAAATTGCATTAAACATAAACTGACCACAATGGTACACTGCCACAGGGCGTACAAAGAGACTTTTAGCAGCTCCAGCCACTGCAAAGAGTCTGCTGCCACAGTGGCAACTCGCCACCGTACCAAAATCTTCCTAAATTCGACTTTTTAGCTATTTCTAATACTGATTTAGACCAAAGATGTTAAAGAAGGCTCAAGTGGGTATTTTGGGTTGGTAAAAAGAATAAAAATAGGCTAAAAAGTGACAGATAATACCTAAGAAATGACAGTTATCGCCTCCTTTTAGGATTTCAAAATTTTATGTTTGTTGGATTTCAACGAAATCCCGAGATTTAAAATGTAGAAAATCCTTCAAACCAAACATGTGACAAGGATGGAATTGAATTCCAAATCCAAACAATCTTGAAAACCAAACGACATTTTTTTTTTCAATATGGCAATAAGAGCTCCGAGGTTCTAAAAAGATAGAAAAACAAACAACATGAATTAATACACCTCTTCCCAAACAAGTGACAAAGAGATTTTAAGATGCTTTTTAAGAAAACAATCAAGACCTTGGTATTTTACCTTTAATATTATTATTTTTTTGATTTACAACATTTTTTGAGTTAATATTTTTTTAAAAATTAACAATAATTATTGAATTATTGGAAAGAATAAAGAAGAAGAAAACCGATCCTTTAAGGCATGTGGAACTATCGAGCCCACTTTCAACCAGATGGGTTTAGGTTGCACCAAGCTTTGCCCCGGACCGAACCACCAAAAGATATAGGTCCGGACCCAATGTGTCCACAAGTCTAGTATGGGAGGACGTGGAACTTTTATAGGATTATATATTTTTCGATATAATTTTCTTGGAAATTTGTGGTGTTGGCGTTGACGGGCGGGGGTGGATGGTTGTGGCGGTGAAAAAGAATATATATATATATATAGGGAGATTCAAATGAGAATTTTTGATTTTTAAGGGAACAAAAGAACACATTGTGAACCACATATGATGTGGGTCCTACATAATATTAAATCATTTTTGATTTAATAGGATTTAATATTAAATTAGAAATGATCTAATATTATGTGGGACCCACATCATATGTGGTCCACAATGTGTCTATTTGTTCCTTTAAAGAGGGTGGTTCTTGTATGATCCCTCCCATATATATATATAGAAAGAGGTTCATGCGAGGACGTTAACAATTTACGAGAATGTGAGGACAATCCTCAGCCAATCATTTTGTACATGAAACTTTTCATGTACAAAATCACATATGATTCACGTACAAAATCATATACGATTAACCGTGACTTTTCCCGCGACTTGCCAACAGGAAAAGTCGCGCGTGTCCTTTTTGATGCTTACAAAATCACATATGATTTTGTACATGAAATCATATATGATTTTGTACATGAAAAATTTCATGTACAAAATGATTGGCCGAGGATTGTCCTTGTATTCTCGTAAATTGGTACCGTCCTCGTATGAACCCGCCTCTCTCTCTCTCTCTATATATATATATATATATATACATATATAGGAAAGTTCAAATGCGAACTCAAATTTGGTTGTAAACGTGAGAACAAATGAGAGCGTGACACGTGTCAAAATAAACAATATTCAGACTGAATATACAAAGGAATATTCAGACTGAATACAGTATATATTCAGTCTGAATATACAAAGGAATATTCATTCTAGTATATATTCAGTCTGAATATACAACAGAATATTCTTTTGTATATTCAGACTGAATATTCTTTTGTATATTCAGACTGAATATATACTATAATATTTCTTTAAATGAGACACGTGTCGCACTCTCATTTGTCCTCACGTTCACAACCAAATTTGAGTTCTCATTTGAACCCATCATTATATATATATATATATGTGTGTGTGTGTGTGTGTGTGTGTCGTGCGTATCGTATGACTCATGGGCCATTTACCAAACGTCTCTTGTTTAAGGGAATTATTTAACCTTGTAATATCAAAATTGCACGAACGAACAATGTTATTTTCAACAAACCATAGACCAAATTATAGTTTACTCTAAAACTTACTAGAAAACGAATCAAGGGACTGTTTGGTTGGTTTTTCATTAAATCCTATATGAATATAACTGTTTATGTGGATTAATCTGTCTATATTGACGAGAAATGTTTTTGTTTAAGAGGGTTTCAAAGGAACATAACTTTTATTAGGAGGAACAAGTTTAAAAAAAACTTATTTTTTATATAAAACTCTCACCTACAAGCTTACTAAACAAGTCACTTAAATCATTATCAAACACAATAAGTTATAAGTCTCGTTAAACTGCTAACAAATATCCTCAAGACGTGAAATAATTTATAGTAATAATAACACAACAGAAAGAAAAAATTAAAAAAGAAAAGCAAAAGAACACTATGTTAACTTTCGAAATTCTTTTATATTTCATACCCACGACCACGTGCAACACACGTGCAACATAGGTACTGAAAATAGCTAACCCATGTCATTACTGACTACAAAACTTATGGCTGCATCTCTATACATATCCTCCAATATATAAAACTTTCCAAAATAAACCCTAAACTTTAAATATTCACATTTACACCCCAAATTACTTCAAAAATTCACAACAACGATCCACTACCGAGGCCCCGAGAGCTCCATTGCTTCAATTATGAACGAATTCCCTTCACGGGCATCATTGTAATTCCTCGAGAAACTGAACGTTCTTCCATCACATTGTTGTTGGGTGGGCCCCACTTGTGGGTCCTCCAAATTGCACGGTTGGCCGGTGATACCTTCTAGAACCTTCAAGACTTCCGACATTTTGGGTCTCGAGGTTGGGTGCGCTCGAGTGCAAAGAAGAGCGAGTTCCACCGCCTTTTCTAGCTCTTCTTGGTCATAACAACCTTTTAGATCCCGATCTATCAATACTTGCAGCCGTTTTTCTTCATATAAGGTTTTAACCTATATATATATATATACACACACACAAAACGATCATTTTATTATTGTAATTTGACATTTATATTGATATATTTTTTCATGGTTCTTTGGTTCTCCCCAAATCTCACCGATTATCCCTTCTTTTACAAACCAATAATTCATACAAACTTACAAGCAAGTTTTCATGTGTTCTTTCAAACAACACGTATGAAAATGCAGTGTTATAAACACAATGTTGTTTCATATGTGAAACGTTCAAGACTGTTTTTATCCACATACAAAACAGTCCTCAACATTGCACTTATGAAACAACACTAAACACTATATTTTCACACTTGTTGTTTATATGTGAAACAACACATTAAAACTGGTCTTTAAAGTTGTACAACTTATTGGGTTCGTAAAAGATCATGTGTGTGTGTGTGTGTATATATATAGAGAGAGAGGAAGGTTCAAGGGAAACCTAAAAAAACTGAAGAACATCCTAGAAGCCCTCCATCCGGACGGTATGCACAAATGCACACAAGCGACCGAAGCTGTTTTTTTTTCTATCCACGTGTGCATGTTACCAATTACCGGTATGCATTTGTGTATACCGTCCAAATGGAGAGAGCTACTAGGGTGTTATTTAGTTTTCCAATTTTTTGAGGTTTTCCTCTGAACCTGACCCTATATATATATATATACATACATATATTATATAGAGGAAAGTTCAAATGCGAACTCAAATTTGGTTGTGAACGTGAGAACAAATGAGAGCGTGACACGTGTCAAAATAAGCAATATTCAGACTGAATATACAAAGGAATATTCAGTCTAGTATATATTTAGTCTGAATATACAAAGGAATATTCAGACTCAATATTCCTTTGTATATTCAGACTAAATATATACTAGACTGAATATTCCTTTGTATATTCAGACTGAATACTATATTCAGTTTGAACTCAATATTCCTTTGTATATTCAGACTGAATATATACTATAATATTTCTTTGAATGGGACACGTGTCGCACTCTCATTTGCCCTCACGTTCACAACCAAATTTGAGTTCTCATTTGAACCCGCCCCTATATATATATATATATATATAATAAATGAACGAACAAGACCATTATTCGTTCCCCTTTGTTTAATTAAACAACCAAAAATCTTGTTCATGTTTTTTTATTAATTAACTAAACAAACTTCCTATCGAACGGTTCACTTAGCATTAGGTTCATTTACATCCCTATGAGACTCTAATTCCTTCCGGTTCGTATGAATGTATGTATGTATGTATGTATGTGTGTTTAGAGAGAGAATTACTTACCAAATCAAGGATCATTCCCTTTTGAATTTGTCCATTACCCGCATCTAATGCCTTTTGTCCCGTTATAAGTTCCAAAAGAAGTATCCCGAATCCAAAAACATCCGTTTTCTCCGAAGATTGTCCGGTCGAGAGATATTCCGGCGCAATGTGGCCCACGGTACCTCTAACGGCCGTCGTCACATGCGAATCCCGAGGGTCTAATAACTTAGCAAGACCAAAATCACCAACCACCGCTTCGAAATTCTCATCCAACAAAATATTCGCAGCTTTAACGTCTCTATGAATTATCTTCGGGTTACATTGCTCATGTAAATACAAAAGTCCCCTTGCCGCTCCAAGTGCGATATGCATTCGTCTACTCCAATCCAAAAGTAACGTCTCCCGACCGCCATCTGGCGATAAAAATTTCAAGAAAGTTTATAAAAAAAACTAACCAAACGAATTCGGTATATCCCATTTGGATATTTCAATTAGGGTTGACTAGGGGTGAGCATAACCGGGTACCCGGCCAAATTTCATGGAACCAGAACCGGAACTGCTAACATCGGTTCTTTGTATTTTGGAACCGGTTCCGGTATCGGGTACCCGATTTCAATTTTTTTTACATTGCATACAATAAAAATGTAATTTTAAGGCTATGTTTGGCAAAAATAAGCTAGCTTATAAGTTGGCTTATTTTTAGTGTACACGTTTGGCAAACCATAAGCTAGCTTATACATTAGCTTATAAGCTAGCTTATTGAAACGCTACTTGGAGTAGCGTTTTGGGAGCTTATTGTCATTTTTTCCAATTGTAACCCTCATTAATATTAATTATTAATTATTATTATTTTTCAACGTGCCCTTTTTGGTCATTTTAGATTTATACGCTAGTTTTGCCAAACATGATTTTTTCATCAGCTAGCTTATCAGCTAGTTTGCCAAACATAGCCCAAGTCTATTATAAACTACAAAGTACCAGCTTAAGGTAATACAACAAATGGTCAAAACTAATCTTATAAAAATGTAATTTTAAGTCTGTTATAAACATATATAACTCGTCTAACTCTAACCTAAAAGGTAATATAATTTTATTAATAAGTATATAAATAATTTTTATAACTCGCCTAACTCTAACCTAAAAGGTAATATAATTTTATTAATAAGTATATAAAATAATTTTTATTTAAAAGTAGCTGGTACCCGTCGGTTCCGGTTCTTAGTACCCAATGGGTAACGGTTCCAAAAAAATGAGAACCGGAATCGGAACCAGTCCTAATCGATACCGTATTTTAGGAACCAAGACCAATCACATCTGGAACCGGCAGTTCCGGTTCCGGTTCCAAAGGCGGGTACCTGGTTCCGATGCTCACCCCTAATTTTGACATCCAAAAATAGAAAGTCAAAACACTTATTAAGAAACACACGGATTAGCTTAGCTTAATTTACCTCTTAACCGATCCGCAACACTTCCATTAGGCATAAAAGGGTAAACAAGTAATCTCTCATCATTAGTCAAACAAAACCCATAAAGCCGTAAAAGATTCCGATGTAATGCCAAACTTATCATCTCGAGTTCCGTTTGAAATTGCACCTCCCCGGAGAAATTCGGATCTTTTAACCGTTTAACCGCCACCAAAGTCCTATTTACAAGACACCCTTTATAAACGACTCCAAATCCGCCTTGCCCTAAAATATTCTTCGAACTAAAATTTCCCGTTGCAACTTGCAATTCACGAAACGTAAACCGCTTTAAATGGCCGACATTAAACTCATAATCTTGTTGCACTGTTCAAATGTTTTTTTAAATAATTAGTCGTTATTTGTTAACGAATATGGGATTTATAGATGTTTTGATTAAAATAAAGATGGTTTTGTTTATAAGAAAGTATACCGTAAGAAGTATATATAAGGCGAGATCGATACCAATGGATCCCACAAACGAGAAGCATAATAGAAACAACGAACGTGCAACTAACTCCGACCATAACCGACACGATCCAACGGTGACGGTTTTCGACTTGCTTGTTTGAATTAGTTTCTACGGAAATGAAACGTAAAATTATTGTTATAAGTTGGACATAAATAGTTTAAGGAAAAAAAACATATCAACATGTCCTTTTTGGTCATTTTACACTAAAAAGCTGGTCATGTTTGATAAAAACTAGGGGTGAGCATAACCGGGTACCCGGTTTCATTTTTGTTTTTAAAATTTTTACATTGCATACGATAAAAATGTAATTTTAAGTCTATTATAAATTATCAAAGTATCAGCTTAAAGTAATAAATACAACAATGGTCAAAGCTAATCTGATAAAAATGTAATTTTAAGTCTATTATAAACATATAAAAATGTAATTTTAAGTCTATTATAAACATATATAACTGGTCTTAACTCTAACATAAAAGGTAATATAATTTTATTAATAAATATATATATATATATATAATATTTTTTATTTAAAAGTAGCGGGTACCCGTCGCTTCCAGTTCTGGGTACCCGGCAGGTAACGGTTCCAAAAAAATAAGAACCGAACCGGAACCAATCCTGATCGGTTCCGTATTTTAGGAACCGGAACCGGCGGTTCTAGAGCGGTTCCAGTTCCGGTTCCAAAGGCGGGTACCCGGTTCCGATGCTCCCCCTAATAAAAACTAGCTGACATACTAGATGACAATGTAAAATGACCTAAAAAGACATGTTGAAAAACTAATTGTAAAAAATATGAGGGGCATAATTGGGAAAATTCTCCAAGAGCTT
The DNA here is from genome assembly GCA_036898165.1 of Silybum marianum. Classification (NCBI taxonomy): domain Eukaryota; kingdom Viridiplantae; phylum Streptophyta; class Magnoliopsida; order Asterales; family Asteraceae; genus Silybum; species Silybum marianum. The sequence continues at coordinate 4,350,204 of CM072536.1, read as the reverse complement.
ATTGAAACATTACTTGAAGTAGTTTTTCAAAAAGCTAGCTTATGGATAACCAAACGGGGCTTTTTCAATAAGCTCAAAAAATAAGTTAGTTTATAGTTGCCAAATATGGCCCAAATGATCAAATTATACACACTTTGAGTGATTGCTCAACGGAAAAAAAAAACGTTACCATTTGCTACTTTGGGGGCGTTGACACAATTTAACGACGATGGTGAAGTGCAAAGATAGTTGTTCCCGGTGATCCTGCATTACCAATTGTTCATAATTTCTTGTTAAATATTTTCATCAACAACGTTACACATATAAAATCTTAAAAGCGACATAAATCTTGAACTTGATTCTATAATGAAATTGAAAAAGAACGTATCTTTTTCTATTTTTATCATGATAACACTATTAGGTCTACATAAAACTTACGATAAACAAGAACATTTGGCTAGAAGGAAAAAAAAATCTTACCTATAATCTTTAGCTCGTATTTTTGGAGATGCACCACTAAGATTATTAAACGATACATCCCTACAATATCCACAAAATATCGAACCATCAAACTAAACGAAGCTAAGGTTAGCCGGTCTGGTTCAAGAAAGTTGGAACCGAGTAGGGCTAGCATAAAAAGATAAAAACCAAAAAGGGTTGGCATAAAAAGACAAAAACCAAAAAGGGTTAGCATAAAAAGACAAAAACCGAAGAGGGTTGGCATGAAAAGACAAAAACCGAAAAGGGTTGGCATAAAAAGACACAAACCGAAAAGGGTTAGCATAAAAAGACAAAAACTGAAAAGGGTTAGCATAAAAAGACAAATAAACCCAGCATAAGATGTACACAGACCTGACATCTACCCCAAAAAGTAGAACAGTTGTTTCCATAAAGAAAAAAGCGTTAGATTTGGAATAACATACAAATAAAAGAAGGTACAAGAAAAGCGTAAACGGACAAATAACGGAAGAAATAACGACATACAAGAATGAAAGACCTGTGAGGTTGGCCACGGGTCCCGGAATATCACCCGACAACTTGTTTTTATTGAGCCTCCTGAAAAAAGTGTCAAAAAAAAAACGTTTTTTGGCAGCCGGAAAAAAAGGTGAGAAAAAAACGAAGAGAAACTAAAGATATGAACTTACAGATAACTTAGATGAGTTAAGGAACCCAAAGAGCTCGGGATTTCACCTACAAACTGATTACTCGATAAATCAAGAGTTTCAAGTCCCGTAAGTTTTCCGATTTCATCTGGGATTGGGCCCGATAATGCATTGTTCTGTAGTAACCTATAAGAAATTTCAGCCAAAAATATGAGATGAAAATTATCTATAAAAAAATTCCGATTGCAGACATATCTATACTATATTATAAAGCATTTGACAAAAACTCTTAAAAACATATTATTATGCGGTTAGTACAATTGATTAAAGCATGATTACTTAAAATTCAAAAATGGTATTATTTTGGTTAATTTCCTTATTAAACCTATATTATAATTTAAAATAAAATCTCAAATAAAGAAAGTTTACAAAAAATGAAATCTATTTTATCAAGACTAATAAAATCGTATTATAAAATTGATAAAGACAAAAAAATAAAATACAACATTAAAATTAAAAATGGATCTCGCTGCATTGCGCGAGTATCCTTCTAGTCTATATATATATATATATATCCTTGGATTTATAAGGACATAACGTAATGGTAATTTCCCATTTCGGTTAGGATTAAGGCGTCTTAACGTTGATTATAGAGAAATGTCGATAACAACACTTGAAAGCTGCATTGGTTTCAATTTTCTTTTTTCCCCAAAAGGAAATGTAACGCTTTTTTCATCGAAATTTGCAAAATGGTAATTGTTATGTTTCAAGATTCAAAATCATAAATGGACTCTAATTATAAAATACGATCATTATCTTGCTAACTCTTAAATGAAAATCTATAACCATCATCAAATATAAATTATCTAATAAATGAGGAAATCCTAATATATATATATAGGCTTGAGTTCGGGGGAAACCCACTAAGGAACACCGTAATAACCATTCATTTGTCTTGTGTGCACATGTGCATAAAGGTAATTTGTCCGATACACACATGTGCATAGAAACCAGGATACATTTTCAATTACTTTTATGCACATGTGCATGTCCAACAAACGAATAGTTATTATGGTGTTCGTCATTTTCCCCTTTTTTGTGGTTTTCCCCTGAACCCGAGTCTATATATATATATACACATACACACCCTGGGAGTGCTCTATCTTGATGGTATGCACAAATGCATATAATGGTAATTTGTAACATGCACACGTGCATAGAAAAAAATAGCTTCAATCGCTTGTATGCATTTGTGCATACCGTCAATGCACAAGTGCATACCATCCGGATGGACGGTTCTCAGGGTGTTCTTCAGTTTTTTTTTTTAGTTTCTTTAGTCAAAGGGTAGAAACTCGTTCAGGGTTTAGTCAAAGGGTAGAAACTCGTGGAAATCAGATGTAATATTACATCATATTTCCACGAGTTCTGAGGGTGTTCTTCAAATTTCTCTTCTTATATTGGTTTCCACGAGTTTCTACCCTTTGACTGGTTTGCAAATGAACACCTCTATATATATAAAGAACAAGAAAGAGTTAGATAAACTCACAATGTGCGAAGATGTCCTAAGTTCCCAATACTTGGGGATAACATGCCTGCTAATCCGGTACTAGCCATTTCACTAAGAAGCATTAGCAAGAAAACATAAAAAGAAGCAAAGTTAGACTACACAACAACACAAACATGATTTCCTTCCATCCCAAATTTGGAGTCAACTTGTGAATATTTACGATTCAAATGACTACATTCAAACTTCAAAATCGGTATGATTCGAGCAGTATTCAGAATAATAATGTACCAACACACATACTATAAATGGAAACTTTTTGTTTTAACAACTTAAAGGAAACCAAATCTTGAATTTGGAAAACAAGCAATTGAATCTTTGGTACCAATGTCTAAAGTTGACTACAAATAGAGAAAAAGGGGTGCTTTAGATTGAAATAAAGATTCAAAAAATCCAAAAAAGGGGCAGAAATCTAAATACTAACAAAGAAATTAACACACATACTATAAATAGAAACTTTTCCTTTTGACAATGTAAAGGAAATCAAATCTAGAATTTGGAAAACAATTGAATCTTTGATAATAGTTTCTAAAGTTGGCTTCAAATTTGGATAAAAGTGGTGCTTTTTTTAAGGGTTTTTTAAGGGTATCTCAACTAATCCCGGCAAATTATGACTGCAATACATCAGCCCTAATAAAAGGGGTGCTTTAGATTGAAATAAAGATTCAAAAATCAAAAAAGGGCAGAAATCTAAATACTAACAGAGAAATTAACACACATACTATAAATAGAAACTATTTATTTTGACAATGTAAATGACATCAAATCTTGAATTTGGAAAACAAGCAATTGAATATTTGATACCAGTTTTTCTAAAGTTGACTTCAAATAGAGAAAAAAGGGTGCTATAGTCTATAGATTGAAATAAAGATTCAAAAATCAAAAAAAGAGCAGAAATCTAAATACTAACAGAGAAATTAACACACATACTATAAATAGAAACTTTTCGTTTCGACAATGTAAAAGAAACCAAATCTTGAATTTGGAAAACAAGCAATTGAAATCTTTGATACCAATGTCTAAAATTGACTTGAAATTTGGAAAAAAAAGGTGCTCTAGATTGAAATAAAGATTCAAAAATCAAAAAAGGGGGGAGAAATCTAAATACTAACAGAGAAATTAACACACATACTATAAAGGGAAACCTTTTGTTTTAACAATGTAAATCAAGGAAATCAAATCTTGAATTTGGAAAACAATTGAATTTTTTACAATGGTTTCTAAAAAAGGGTGCTTTAGATTGAAATAAAGATTCAAAAAAATTTAGTTTTTAACAATGTAAAGGAAATCAAAATCTTGAATTTGGAAAACAAGCAATTGAAATCTTTGCTACCAAATTACAAATATCTAAAGTTGACTTCAAATTTGGAAAGAAAAAATGATTTAGATTGAAATAAAGATTCAAGAAAATTCCAAAAAAAGGGCAGAAATGTAAATTACTAACAGAGAAATTACAAAACCCTCAGAAGAACAAGCAACCATATTCCATGTACAAGGATCAACAGAATTTATATCCCATCCATCAAGCACATGATACTCATCTATCATTTTATTCTTCATAGACATCAATGCAGCCACTGTCAAATAAATAAATAAAAACAAACACTTCATATTTTCAATCATTATAACTAAATAAATCATAAATAAAAATAAAAAAAACTCTTAAATTAACCAAAAACCCAAATCAAAAAATGGGTTTTTTTTTAACTTTTTACATACATTTAATTGCAATGATTTACCTTCATAGTTGACACCTTTAGGAGAAAGAAGGCTATCAGAAGCACCCACCATTGATACTGAAAAAACCCTAAATATAAATAACATCACCCAAAAAGTAACAAACTTCATTATTGTTAACCCCCTGAATCCTGATGATGATAATGACGAAGATTCCAACAAAACCCACAAAAATTTGCCCTAAAAGATAAAGCCTTTTTGGATCTTTGACTGAAAAAAGAAGTACCCAGAAAGATTTCTTGCAAGAAAACCTTAAAAAATGAGAAGAAATGCGACAAAAAATGTGTTTTTTTTTTGTTTAAAATCTTGTAGGAATCGAAGCTCCTCGAGTGAGTAAAATGATTAATTTGATGTTAATTTAGTATGGAAATGAATAAAGAAATGAGGGTTAGTAGCGTTGGGAGTGATGTTGGAAAGTTTGGGGGAATCAATTGAAAAATGGAGGAAGAAAGAAAGAAAGAAAGAAAGAAAGAAAGAAAGAAAGATTATTTATTTATTTATTGAGATTGGAAAAATGGCAGAGATGAGATGGTTTCCCTTTGCCCTCTGTCAACTGACATTTTCTGATTGGTTGATTATTTATGACTGCATTGTTGCTCATCTCATACTGGTTGTTTCTTAACAAAAATATTGAGGGTTGATTAACAACTTGGATGGATATTTTTACAAGAATCTAGTCAGGCCCGTTCCTGATATTTTTTTTTTTTGTTGGCTCTGGGTGAGATGTAATATATATATTTATATATATTATATTTTAGCAGATAAAAAACTTACAGAAAAAAAACTTAAAAGAAACAATAAATAATATTATAAAATTAACAACCAATTAATTTTTCATATATTTTTTCCTCCAATATAATTAGTTAAAACATGTTTGGGCTTTTATTATAATGCTAAATTCATTTCGGATCATAGTAAAATACATTATTTCTCTTTTTTATTAATTTTTCTGAATTACTAATATATATTATATAGTATAAAGATGAAAAAATCGGGCCCCTATTTATTTTGGATCCTGGACGTACGTTTAGCCCGCCCTCCCCTAGGGACAACACTGAATCTAGGGTGACTTGGGAAAAGTTTAAAAAAATCGTAGGATTAAATATATGAAATAAAAATTTATTTTATTATAGAAAAAATTATTATTATAACTATTTTAGAAAATTGTATATCCAAAATAATCAAAATCCCTTCCAACTTACCAAAATAACCAAAATTTTCAATAAAACATTTAGTATGATACTAAATCCCTTTTAGATTTCGTATGAACACATTAGTTAGACATATACATACGAATTTGATTTCGTATGAAAATAAAATGAAATGAGAGAAAGTAAAAAAAGAATTATTTTGAAATGCATTTGGTATAAATATAAAATAATGCCCCACCATCACATGCATTTCATATGCTCATTAAATTGAAAAAATAATTTGTATCATACGAAATCAGATTGAAAAAATAAATACGTATCATAATTCCAAAGGCCATTCATTTTGTATAATTTTGCAATGGAGTCTGGAGATGCTCAAATTATTTATTTCGTATAATTTTTCAAAGGCCATTTGTTTCGTATAATTTTGCAACAATTGCTTATGTCCATAAATTGAAAAAATGGTTAAAATTATACGAAATGGACTTTGAACGATGGAATCAAAGACTTTTGGTCAAAGATAAGATAGTTAGATGAAATATATTATGACAAATAAAGACTTTTAGTCAAAGGTATATTTTATGAATTATATATATAATATATATATAATTCATTTCGTATAATTTTATGCTTCTTTCTGCATTTATTTAATGAGCATCTCCATTGCAATGTCATACCAAATGCTTTTCAAAATATATTTTTTTTTTACTTTTTCTCATTTTATTTCATTTCCATACGAAATCAAATTCGTATGTATGTATGTGACTAATGTGTCCATACGAAATCTAAAAGGGATTTAATATCATATTAAATGTTTTATTGAAAATTTTGTTTATTTTGGTAAGTTGGGAGATATTTTGATTATTTTGGGTATACAATTTTCTGAAATAGTTATAATAATAATTTTCTCTTTATTATATTATTGTATTTTTAGTTTTTTTTTTTATTACAGTAGTATATTTTTAAATTGTTTTTTATTAAGTTACTATATGTTGAAAAATCTATCAAATATAGCAAGGAGTAACTTGTTAACTTTTAAACAAGTTAACATTCACTTTTTTTTTTTTTTTTGCTTAAGTGACTTAAATGAGATCATATGAATGACATTAATAAAAAAAAGAAAATCTCTTGTAATTTTTTTAAAATAATTTTCTTATGTTCTCTTCTAATTATTCATATCCCACTCATTTTATATTTTTCTTAATTTTTTCAAATTTCTAGTAATTTTCTCAATTTTCTAGTTAATTTTTCATGTCGTCACTCTTTCTAAAAAATATTTTCAAAAAAAATTATCTATTACTAAATTGTATGCAAATTAAATATTCTAGAGTAACATCTTTTAACAAATATCTTTTTATCCTTTATTAAGAAAACGTAACACTTATTTTGCATTATTTTTTTAAATTTAACGATGTAAAATGTGTTTAACAAATTTTCTTAATATTGTTATATTTTAGAATAAATGTAATAATTCTTATTTTTAAATTTTTTCGATGTATTATTTTCATATAAATATTTTATTTGTAAAAAATGTAATAATTATTTTTTTCTTAGTTAAAAAATATATAGTTTTTAAACATTTTTTGTAAATATTATGGAAATATATTGTGACCTACAGATTTTCTTAATGTTGTTATATTTATGAATAATTTAGTTTCGTTTAATTAGGTTATGTTTGGCAAACCACCTGATAAGGTAGCTGATAACTTATAAGCTAGCTGATGACTGATAAGTTAACTGATAAACAAGTCATGTTTGACAAAAGCTAGCTGATAAACATGTAAAATGACAAAAAAAAATATCTTTATAAACTTATGAATTGATAAGAAGTAGTGTTGAGGTCTGAAAGTAGAATCAATAAGACTGTTTGATAACTGATAAACTTATGAATCCATGTAAGAGTTTTTTCCAACAACTTCTTGAAACCAACTCTAAATTGTTTCGGTTAATAAACTCACCTTTTCATTAGTAAAAACAACTAAAATTGTGTTTGCAAAATCATTGAAATTAACGAAAGATTAAATATGATGAAGCACTAAGCAGATGATAAAGAAAAATAATTGAAACTGTGTCGGTAGAAATCACCAGCAACTGACGTATGTAATACAAAACAAACACATACATGAAAATGATAAAGAAAATTCAATAGATTTACATATAGCAAAAACTAACGATGAGATCGAGAGAGAATCACAAAAACCTGATAATTACATGGTGTGCATCGACGAGATTGACGAACAATCAACAATCAAACTTAGAAGAAACCGTTAAACAATAATAAGATAGAAGATGAAAATCGGGTAAGAAACTGCTATCTTTGTCAGTAGTTCTAGAGAACAATAAGAGGTAAATAAAGGGTGAGTTTACCTCTTATTCTATCATAAAAAGGTAAATTATAAGACTTAAGAGGGTCTAAAAAAGGAGAAAAAACAAACAGTCTGGATTAGTTAACTTCTAACCGAACAAGTGATAAAGAGGATACGTTAAGGTTCAATTATCCAGCCGCTAAAACACGGGGGAAGTTTAGGAGAGATGGAGAGAGCCAGCAACTGACAGTCGGGACGGGGATAAGCTTTTTTCTTTATAAAAGAAGGTAGGCCTTGTATGGTTTTAGATTTTTTTTTCCTTTGGAATAAGAAGGTTCGTCGATGAGAGAGATCATATCGTGGTAGAGCTCCTATCCGTGCTTTGACAAATCCCTCTTTAGCGTCATCTGCTGGCTGACACAAGTTAAATAAACCCAGTATTTTTGGCGTAAATTGCTACTTTTTGCTGTAATAGTTTCCGGTGTGAAATGAAATTCATAAGATATATGAGTAATTCAAAGGTGTTGGTGGCCTTCTCCGAGACTGTTCAGGAACATCTTTATGTGGGTATACCCAGTGTTGTAAAACTCGGCCTAGGCGGCCGAGTACTCGAGGAGTACTCGGTCCTCGGCACTCAACCAAAGGGAGTTCGACCAACTCGGCCTAATTACTCGGTCCTCAGGCAACTCGGGCGATTAATCGGGCTAGGCGGCCCAAGGCGGTCAAAGTCGGTCAAAGGGTTAAAAAAGCTCAATTTAACACATAGAGGACCAAAACTGTTATTTTTTATTTCTTGTTTTAAAAACCAAACAATCAGCTCCCCTTGCCTCCATCGTCAAAAAAGAAGCGTGAAAGCTGAAACCCTTCTGCCTCCATCTCCTCTCCTCTGCCTTCTATCGTTCTGCCGCCCGTCGCTCCGCCGCCGACATCCGGTCAAATCATTGAACAATATGGACAAGACGACGACGGACCATCAATCTAAATATCTAATCATTGAACTTTTTATTTGAAGTATTTGCATTTTTAAACAATTGTTGGTGTTTTTAAACATATATTTTGGGTACTATCTATCATAAATTATCTTTATATTTGGTTATTTATAATTTATGAACACGCTATATATATATATATATATAATTTTAAAATTTATATAATCCGAGTACTTCCCGAGTACTCGCTACAAGGGGGGTCGGCCGCCTAGGTAGCGCCTAGCGAGTTCTACAACTTTGGGTATACCTGAAAAATTCCTCATATTTGTGGCTTTGACCCATTCAAGGTGAAAAATGGGGTTGGTCAAATCCGGTGACAATTCTCCACTCACGTCCTTCCAGAGCTGAATTGCTTTCCCAGTACGAGGGACTATTGCTGTAGAATCTATTAATAGCATTCAACATTTTCAGGTGAAAAGAAGATAGATGACTGAGAGTGACTTCATTGCTCTAAAACCTTGGTGAAAAATAGTTTATGTTCATAGTCATTAATGCAAATGCATTAGGAACAATTTCATTAGATACATATAAGGTTAGGGGTTCAAACCTTGTCAAAGGTGAGAAAGGTCTATAAGTTTATTTGTCATATATAATATATATACACACTTAAAAGAACTCAAAATTCATCAAGTCCCAAGACCCTATTTCTAAGTGAGAGGTTTGGACAAAAAGTTAACCATTGGCAGCCCTAGCCCAACTCGCCACATGGAACCTGCCTCCAAGGAAACCAATGTGAAAAGGTGTTTTCTTGGCTCACTTAGTGGTTGAACCTGGTAGGGGGGCTGAGATCAAACCCGGAACCTGCCTTATATGTAAACAAAGTCATTCGCCCCATATCCGACTGAGCTACACGCCAGAAGCAACTATGGGCCTGTTTGTTTACCTCTTAACAGTTCCATAAAGAGACAACATATAAATCACCTAAGAGGTTAATCCTGTTTGGCCAAAAATAAGTATGTTTCTTAATGGTTCCAGAACCCCCTGAATCATTTTGTATCATGGATTTCCCTTAACCAGTAAGAGCCCTAATACATCCTGAACAACTACCTCACAATTATATTTCATTTTGTACTATATCAAATCATTCTGCATCAAACCATTCAGCAATTGCCAAGCAAACAACCCTAAATGGGATATATTAGGTTCATTTAATTTTAACCTCCGTCTAACTTAAGTCGCAACGCCTGCAAGTCGTATTTGTTTACGACCTACAACCATATACGTCTACCCAAAACCATTCGGTGTGAAGGATCGTCTTTTGCACACTGAACCCTCTACAGAGGGTTCAGTGTGCCAATACTGTAACTGTAATGCTAACATTACAGTTACAAATCTAGACGACAAGTTAAACAACACACACGACTTCATAACACATTTATATAACAAATTAAAACATGAATCTAACCGAAATCACAAAAAACCGAAAATACAAACACAACTACAAAACAAAACAAGCACAAGAAACGGCCAAAACTTTTCCGGTATTTCTAGCTAGTGAATAAAACTCGGATTCTTCAAAGGAACATAGTTTTTTCCATCCTAACGGGAAGAAAAAAAAAGATATACAAAACCGGCTTTCGTTTCTTTTCTCTTGTTAGCCTGCTAAACACATTCCGCAGGTAACAAAACCGACTTAAAAATCTTTACTTACCATTGTGAAAAAAAAAAGACGTAATGCGGTTTCACGCACACGCCCATCTTTCACAAAAATCCCGATTTCCCTTTTTTTTCTCCTAATATTTATACTATCTCTATATCTCAGCAGGCTGCGGAAATTGTGGATTCATTTGCTTCTTCACATGATCGGGAATTAACCGGTGGACTAGCTCGGGAGATGCTCCGGACAACTATACCACAAAAAATATATAAATTTTAGTAAACTTGATGGTTATTGTCAAAAAGGGTAAAATAGTACTTTGATCTGATTCTTCTTTTGTATAACTTGCATTTTTGTACCCTCAGATGTGACATCTCAAATATTTAGGTACAGTTTTGTACCTTCAGATGTGACATCTCAAATATTTAGGTACGTGGTTAAAATCTAAAGAATTGCATGAAAATGCAACGTATTTTGTTCTGATTCCTATTTTCTGTAACGGGTTGTGGTTTCACATCTGAGGTACCAAAATGAAAGTTTTGAAAGTAAGTTGCATAAAATAGGAATCGAAAGCATGTTGATCATTAGATATCAAAAAAACAAGATTTTATTCCTTATAATGAACTAAAAAAACGAACTATAAAGATCGTAGTCCTACCTCTTGTTTGAAGTCGAAGAGAGGAGGTAATGGACGGCCATTTGGTAAGTGAGCGTTAGGGTGTCGTATCTCATCAAAGAAAGGATGTGCTATGGCTTCAAGCTACACGAAAAAAAAGGGCAAGAAACTAAGAATAAATACGTGTTCATGTATAATAACGGGTAAAATGATATATATATATATATATATGTATATATTTCACTCGAAAGTAGGGTCTGAGGGTGGGATGCAAATGAAACTTACCGCATTGCAACGGAGACTTGGGGAGTATTGTAGGAGTCGAGAAGCAAGATCAATAGCTTCGGGAGGCATTCGCTTTTGAAAAACCTGAAATAATCGGTGAATTAATATCGACAATATTCAACAAAAAAAAGGAAAGAAATCTTTAACCAACTACACTATGCCGCTCTACTCTCTAGGTCCGGTCCCGTCACAGAAAACTTGTTGCCCTATGTTTGGTAAATTACTAAATTACCCATGTCAAGAACCAGGAGACTAGACAAGATTGGTAAATTACTTAACTACCCCCATGTCAAGAACAAGGGAGACGAGACAAGATTAGTAAATTACTAAACTACCCATATGATCTAGGGAGGCGAGACAAGATTGGTAAATTACTAAACTACCCATGTCAAGAATCTGGAAGACGAGACAAGATTGGTGAATTACTAAATTACCCATGTCAAGAACCCGGGAGACGAGACAAGATTGGTAGTAGAATTACTAAACTACCCATGTCAAGAACCAGGGAGACTGGACAAGATTGGTAAATTACTTATTTACGCATGTCAAGAACTAGGGAGACGAGACAAGATTGGTAAAATTACTAAACTACCCGTGTCAAGAACCAGAGGGACGAGACAAGATTGGTAAATTACTAAACTACCCATGTCAAGAATCAGGGAGACGAGACAAGATTGATAAATTACTAAACTACCCATGCCACGAACTAGGGAGACAAGACAAGGTTGGTAAATTACTAAACTACCCATGTCAAGAACTAGGGAAACAAGACAAGATTGGTAAATTACTAAACTACCCATGTCAAGAATCAGGGAGACGAGACAAGATTGGTAAATTACTAAACTACCCATGTCAAGAACCAGGGAGACGGACAAAGATTGGTAAATTACTAAACTACCCGTGTCAAGAACCAGGGAGACGAAACAAGATTTGTAAATTACTAAATTACCCATGACAAGAATCAGGGAGACGAGACAAGATTGGTAAATTACTAAACTACCCATATCAAATTGAAACCCTAATCAAGAGTTAAAAAAGAATACCTTGTGCCAAGGGTGAGCCTTTATTTGAGGAAACCTGAAATCAGTGTAGTTGGGATTCATGCAACGAATTTCTTCTCGAGTTGGCGTGCCCAAAACCTGATAATAAACTTACCATAAGAAACTATAAAAATAAAAACAAAAACGGTGGCCTTCGTTGAAAATAGAAAAAGAAAAATTGCACCTTAATGATCTCCACAAGCTGGTCCACTGCATTTTCTCCGGGAAATAGTGGCTAGAAAACACACGAGACCAAAAAAATTAATGTCGAGATATACAACAAAAGACTTTCATAATGTTACAATAACGGTTTTCGAGTTGCAAACCTGCCCCAAAAGAAGTTCGGCAAGAATACAACCAGCAGACCAAATATCAATCGAAGACGTATATTCCATAGCACCAAATATGAGTTCCGGTGCACGATAGAAACGTGAGCAAATATACGATATATTTGCTTCTCCCGGAACCTGAAAAAACCGTCAAATATATATGAAACATAAACATAAAAAAAACTACAACAAAATACTTACGTTGTACACAAGAAAAACAACCGTCAAATATATAATTAACTCACGTGGCACGCCATGGCCCGATGCGCGTTTCTTGAAACACGTTATTTGATTCTTTCATAAAAATCCAATCTTTTTTTACCTTTTTAGTGTTTTACTTTTTTCGTTATTTAGTATATAACCTATTCTTTCACGGGTTTGCGTATTTACCACAAGAAAATATAGTGAGAAACAGAACGAGTAAAAAATCAACGGAATTTCAAGAAATAACATACAAGAATCTTTGCACTTCCAAAATCACAAATCTTGACTTGGTGAGTAAGAGTGTCCACCTGCAGAAAAAAAGTATATAAAATAAGCCCAAAAAGATTCATAAATACATATATATATATATATATATATATAATAGCGAAAAAAACATACAAAACGAGACGAATACAAACCAAAACATTCTGGGGTTTCAAGTCCCTGTGGCATACTCCAGCAACCGAATGCATATAAGCCAACCCCCTAAAAATCTGAAATTTTCGTTCACTAGTTAACAACTTAATTCCCATAAAGAAACCAAATTTTAAAAAAACGACTCATTATAATTAAGAAAAAAAAACTCACTTGATATGTGTAGAGTTTCACATAAATTAGAGGCATCATTTGCCGCATATCGCTATAATGTTTCGAAACTCGAAAAATGGTCTCGGGGACGTACTCCATTACTAGATTCAGAAAAACTTCATCTCGGCTTGTGGTTGAAAAGAAACAATGCTTTAAAGAAACCACATTTGGATGGTCCATCATTCGCATTAATTGCAACTCACGGTTTTTGTATCTTCGGTCTTGCAGAACTTTTTTAATAGCAACGGTTTCGCCGGTTTCTATGCATTTTGCCTAAAAAAAGGAAAAAAAAGATTGGAATAATTAAAGATGTGAATAACTTGAATTTATATGGTGTTAAGAGAAGGGAAATTTAATTGTGTACCTGAAAAACAGTTCCGAATGATCCATTGCCAACGATGCGTTCAGCCATATAACTAACAGTCTGCGGGAAGATGCATAGCGAGAGTAAATGATATGTGGAAAGTTGACTAAAATTGCACGAACACAGTATACATATATATATATATGTATGTATATACACGTTTGTGTGTATATGGCTAACAGTGAAAACCACAAAAAGATTACAAACCCGTGAGGACCAATCTCAATGTATTGCACAATTTGAAATTTTTTTATGATTTTTGATATATATATATATAGAGAGAGGGAGGTTCAGGGGAAAACCTAAAAAGAAAACTGAAAAACATCCTGGGAGCCCTCCATCTGGACAGTATGCACCAATGCATACAAGCGTTTTTTTTTCTATGCACGAATGCATGTTACAAATTACCCGTATGCATTTGTGCATACCATCCGGATGGAGGGCTCCCAGGGTATTCTTAGGGTTTTTTGGAGGTTTTCCCCTGAACCTCCCTCCCTCTCTCTCTCTCTCTATATATATATATATATCTTTTTATTGATATCAATGAACGCAAATAGAAGGGACCATAGTTCTCAATTCATGAATTGAATCAATAATCATGATACCAACCAACTTCATAGAATCTTGAATCGTGAATCAAGATTCGTTATACGAAATTCATGAATCTTGAATCAAGATTCATGATACCAAATTCATGAATCTTGAATCAAGATTCATGATACCAAATTCATGAATCTTGAATTACGCCAAAATAAGTTCATGTAAATCACGAGAACATAATCTTGACGTATTAGCTATTAAGTACTACTTAGCAAGTACCATAAATTAAAATATTTCTGCTTTTTATGTGGCTATTAGTAAGTTTTAGATTGATATATCACTCCAAACACAAATCCACTTGAACAACGCCAATAACATAATAAATCTTGAACCAAATCAAGTTGTAAGATTCGGGTCATGAACGATATGATTTTTAATGAATCTTTATCCAAAAAAAACAACAACTAATAAAAAAAAACTCATAAGAATCCCAACATACCTGCTTTGGTTCTCCATTCTTGCCAGCGATTGTTGTGGATATGATGTGGCCAGCTTCCGCTTCTTTTCCGTCAACAACAGGGGCAGACATTCCTGCATTATTTATCAAGCAATCTTGTTAAAAAAGATAACTTTTTTACATCATTTATGCACAACAAATGCCAAAAAGAACCTTTTTTCGTTACTTTTTTAGTTTTTTAGCAACCAAGCTTTGTTCTTTATTCAAAACCCCCCCCCCCCCCGCCCCCAAAAAAAATAGAGTTTATACCGTTATCTTTGCTCCAATTTCTTTTCTTTATCGTGGCTAAAAACGA